>CM075477.1:29475000-29877500 GCA_037950665.1 Hypophthalmichthys nobilis | reverse complement strand
CATTTATTTAAACAATAAAGATACATTAAATAAAACAACAAATGGGTAAAAAATTTAAAAAATATAATGAATATGTGAAATGCCTGTGTAGATTTTTTTCTAGCTAACTATCAAGCTACGGAAAATTGATTTGTACTGCACCTGATATACACCGATCAGGCATAACATTATGACCACCTTCCTAATATTGTGTTCGTCCCTCTTTTGCTGCCAAAACAGCTCTGACCCGTCGAGTCATGGACTCCACTAGACCCCTGAAGGTGTGCTGTGGTATCTGGCACCAAGATGTTAGCAGCAGATCCTTTAAGTCCTGTAAGTTGTGAGGTGGAGCCTCCATGGATCAGACTTGTTTGTTCAGCACATCCCACAGATCCTCGATTGGATTGAGATCTGGGGAATTTGAAGGCCAAGTCAATACCTAATATTGACATAACTCGTTGTTGTGCTCCTCAGACCATTCCTGAACCATTTTTGCTTTGTGGCAGGGCACATTATCCTGCTGAAAGAGGCCACAGCTACCAGAGAAAAAAAACGTTTCCATGAAAGGGTGTACAGGGTCTGCAACAATGCTTAGGTAGGTGGTACGTGTCAAAGTAACATCCACATGGATGGCAGGACCCAAGGTTTCCCAGCAGAACATTGCCCAAATCATCACATTGCCTCCGCCGGCTTGCCTTCTTCCCATAGTGCATCCTGGTGCCATGTGTTCCCCAGGTAAGCGACGCACACGCACCTGGCCATCCACGTGATGTGGTCCAGTTCTGATGCTCACGTGCCCACTGTTGGCGGTTTCAGCGGTGGACAGGGGTCAGCATGGGCACCCTGACTGGCCTGCGGCTATGCAGCCCCATACACAACAAACTGTGATGCACTGTGTATTCTGACACCTTTCTATCAGAACCAGCATTAACTTCTTGAGCAATTTGAGCTACAGTAGCTCGTCTGTTGGATCGGACCACACGGGCCAGCCTTTGCCCCCCATCTGCATCAGTGAGCCTTGGCCACCCATGACCCTGTCACCGGTTCACTACTGTTCCTTACTTGGACCACTTTTGATAGAGACAGACGACTGCAGACCGGGAACACCCCACAAGAGCTGCAGTTTTGGAGATGCTCTCACCCAGTCGTCTAGCCATCACAATTTGGCTCTTGTCAAACTCACTCAAATCCTTATGCTTGCCCATTTTTCCTGCTTCTAACACATCAACTTTGAGGACAAAATGTTCACTTGCTGTCTAATATATCCACCCACTAACAGGTGCCGTGATGTAGAGATAATCAGTGTTATTCACTTCACCTGTCAGTGCTCATAATGTTATGCCTGATCGGTGTATATCCAAATGAAACTATGTTGAATCGAATCAAGATCGGAATCAAATTGATTTGTGAAATCTGTCAATATAAATCAGGCTATAAGTCTATTAATAACAAGCATTGCTAAAGAGTTTTTAGCATCCATACATTTCATTTGGTAAAAATTAGTGCTTAAACATCATCTGACACTAAAAAGATACAACTTAACAGCCAATATATAAGGCAAGAGAGCAATGTGACAACTCTGATCATGATATATATTGTTACATGATACAGTACTGTTATATAAGATTTTAGTCATGCCGCCCACCCCTATTTGGTGCACAGTTAAAAATGGCTTTTAAACAGGCCTGCAGTTTTAAAGGAGTTAAAGGAAATGAATTTCATGAGATTTGGTTGGTTCAGCTTAACCGCTATATATATATCAAGATCACTACTGGTTTGACAGCAGTTCAAAAGCCTGTCCAGTATGTGGATAATTACCTGCAGGTGTTTTTCAGACACAGCCTGTCCCTTCAATCTTTGTCCTCATGAGTGCTGACTCTTGCCAGCTGGTCTGCTATTGTACAGCATAATGTTACTCGCTCAGGAAATTAGCTTCAAGTGCCAGTAGTTTGCCAGTGCCAATGTGCTTTTAAATCGGGTCTGTATTATACTATACTCCTATAATAATTTTAACTTTGCGACAAATCAACAATTTAGCGCATACTTTGTTATTAAGACCTTGATGGTTGCAGTTAGCTGAGGTGACTGTTGTAAGCACTTCCATCCTCATCTCATTAAACGCTGTGCAATCCAGATCATCTCAGTGCATGGTTTGTCTGGGTTAATCTCACTATCCTGTTGTCTGCACCCCCTTGTTTTGCTCATAGCCCAGCCAGATATTCAAACATACATCCTGGACCTGGAGCTCAGCCTGACTGCCTGCTGTAGTTGGTTGTGTTGCCTACTCCAAATAATCATGATGAGAGGAAAACATAATGCTGACTTCAAGCATAATGTGCTTACTTGAATTTTTGCATACATTCTATAGAAAAGTCTTTCACCCATATATGTACTAGTAGTCATTAAAGAGCGTTTGGACTGCGGATTGAGAAACTAAAGGTGGATTTTGTATCCAAGTAATGAGAGTTTCCTAATAAAAAATGCAACAATCACAAGCATCACTTATGTATATATTTTCCTCATAGAGAGAAATAGGTTTTCAGCTTCTGCATGAATGAGATGGTAATCATTAAGAATTTAACAATTCTGGTTCAGATTCCTCTTAGCGATTCCAGTTTCATTAACTATTCTTTTAGTACTTGTGATCAAGTTGTAGTTAGATTTCAAGTTGGACATGACGAAAATAATGGGAAATATCTTGCAGTTCAGTAAGTAATTAATTCATTATCCCCTCCAACTGATTCATACATGTTTTGATTCAGCAAAAAAATCCCCACTAATAAGATTCGGTAGCTGTGTTGCAGTGAATAGTAATACTACAGGGAACACTGTCAGTATTTCATGAGTATTTTAGTATGATGTTCTGTTCACACTGGTGGAAGAATGCAAGTTAAAGAACCATTAACAGAACCAGACTTAAAGGATTAGTTCACTTTAAAATGAAAATTACCCCAAGCTTTACTGGCCCTCAAGCCATCCTAGGTGTATATGACTCTCTTCTTTCTGATGAACATAATTAGAGTTTTATATTAAAAAATATCCTGACGCATCCAAGCTTTATAATGGCAGTGAATGGAACCAATGGGCATGAAGCTCAAGAAAGTGCATTCATCCATCATAAACGTAATCCACATGGCTCTGGGGGGTGAATAAAGGCCTTCTGAAGTGAAGCGATGTGTTTGTGTAAGAAAAATATCCATATTTAACAAGTTATGAAGTAAAATATCTAGCTTCCGCCAGACCGCCTTCCATATTAAACTCTGAAACATACCAGTTCAAAACGCTTGCGCTACATCCTATGCCTTTCCGTATTCAAACTATAACTGACGCAACATATCTGGCGAAAGCTAGATATTTTAAACAATATCTCAGTGAACACAAAAACAATTTCCAAAATGTTGACAAGACTAAATTTTATATAACATCTGTTTAACTTATAACATGAAAGTAAGGTTAATAATATAACTTGGAGAACTGCAACCATCTCACAGAGACGTCCAGGTCATCCACGGAAGTTAACACCTCGACAGGAGCGTCTTCTGATGAGAAGGGTTGAAGAATAAAGGCATGCAAGTTCACTGCAGTTATCTAAAAAAGTAGAAAGCCAAACTGGGGTGACTATTTCCCGTGACACAATACGGCGTACACTGCAGAGGAATGGCATGCATGGGTGTGCTGTCCATGAAATAAGCCTCTCCTGCTGGTGTCGGGGAGCTGCATTTCATTGATGGCATCATGAATTCACAGATGTACTGCTCTATACTGAAAGAGAAGATGCTACCATCACTCTGTGCCCTTGGTCGTCGTGCACTTTTCCGACATGACAATGATCCTAAACACACATCTAAGGCCACTGTTGTATTTCTGAAGAAGAACAGGGTGAAAGTGGTTCAGTGTCTCCTGATCTGAACCCAGTCGAACACCTATGGGGAATTCTGAAGAGACAAGTTGAGCATCACTCTCGATCTAGCATCCAGTCTCTAAAAGAGGTCATTCTTGAAGAATGGAAAAAGATAGATGTTGCAAAATGTCACCAACTTGTTCATTCCATGCCTAGAAGACTTGGTGCTGTCATTAAAAATCATGGAGGCCATACAAAGTACTAGATGTAGTAGTTTTTGTTGTGGGGTGTGCTCATTTTTACATCACCCTAATTTGAGTAAAACTGAAAATTTTGTTCTCTAAGTTATATTATTAACCTTACTTTCATGTTGTAAGTTAAACGGATGTTATATAAAACTTAGTCTTGTCAGCATTTTGGAAATTGTTTTTGTGTTCATTGACATATTGTTTAAAATGTTACTTTTCAAAGGGGGTGTACTCATTTACGCTGAGCACATATATATATATATATATATATATATATATATAATGTTTTGCATTCTTAATAAAGCAGTCAGTTATCATTATGGTAATTTAACCGACAAACTTTCAAGACCGCTTAAAGGTAGGGTAGGCAATGTTTTTCATAAACACTTTTTGTCATACTGATTGAACACATCAGTATGACAAATCCTCTTCACATCCTGATAGCAATCAATAATAGAAGTGGTCTAAATATTAAAACATGTCCAATCCATTTGTCCAATCATTGCATTCAGTCCGAATGCAATAGTAGGATGTCCTACCTGCCTGTCAACGTATGTATTTGCATACCCTGCTCGCACAGACATCACGTTTCATGAGGCTCTATGCAGATTTGTGGACGGACAGTTGCCGAGCACCGCAAACAAACAGCAGCCACCTTTTACAGTTCCTCTGGAACCAAAACAATGAGCTTATGCTGCTTTTACTCCATCGTAACCGTAATTACGAGATGGCAACCCGTGACATTCTACCCGGAGCTGTTCACGTCCTCAGACTTGGATTCATGTATTTCAATGGCAACACTATTAATGCTGAAATGAATCTGCAGCAGTCAGGTGGTACAAGTCAGCGCAAGTTGTTTACATTCATTACTATTGTAATCTTATGTGCTTTGAGACATGAGGTAATTTAACACCGTCTCTCGTGACACTTTGCAGACTCTGCTCTGGCTGTGCGCGTTCATGTGTTTTGAAGGAGGCGTGGCTTTGGATAGCACTCTGAAGGGTGGGGGTGTGATCTTATGATTTCAAAGCTAGCTTGTTATTGCTAGCCTCTCTTAAATTGCCTACCCTACCTTTAAGTGTCATGAATTTATTTGTCAGTTGTTAAACAGTTCCTATGTGATTTATGTAATCAGTTGATCAACTTGTTTTCTGCACTTCCTGCAGTTGCCTTAGAGTAGCAACTGAATTACCAAAGTTCAAATATGTAGACTCATTTAAATGAGCTCTTCAAACCTATTAAAAGAGGGAAGAGTTGACTTTTTCTGTTCTAAGTAGCTGTTGAAAAGAATAAGATTGATTTGCCATTTGGCAGTAGTGGTAAATGCATTCATTCACTTCGCTGTGGTACAAATCTGCCCCTAATTTCTCCATAGACAATCAGTTGGACATTTCCAGACCCAGCAGATATCAAGGTAAGAGCCAATTACGAGTGAAACTGAAACTATTTCTTCAGCAAATGGGCTACGGAGACAGTTCTTCTTTATTCCGCTTTGAAAATGGGTGTTTAGTACAGTGTTACAAAAGTAACTTGTAGACAATGAGGAAATACAAAGCTCTGCACTGCAATATTTCTGTTTTTTTACTCATTTACATCAGCCTCAATGTATTTGGACACTTAAGCTACAAATGTATGAATATCATTGCAGTATCAGTATTTGGACAGTTTCTGGTTGTTAAACGTTAGTGGATCATGTTCATAGCTAATGGGATGTACGTGGTCACTCTTTTAGGACACCTGTGTGAAATTGTAAATTACATTAAGACACACATTGTTTAAAATAAATCCCAGGTTATTGAAGTTCACTCTGAAAAGCTCTAGCATTATTTGTTTGCAGTTGTCATTTGAGGTTTGATATTTCATTATACTAATGCAATGACATTTATACAGTTTGATTGTGCCTTAATTGTCCAACTATACAAATTGGACACAAACTGGACAAATTGGACACAAATGACATTTTGAATGGATTTGTTAGTCTGTCGCTAGAGCTGCACAATTCTGGATAAGTTGAGAATCACGATTTTTTTGTTTCAAACTGATTATGATTTTCTCACGATTCTGAACAAAAAATTAAACAAAATGACATGTAATTTACTAGAGGTTCTGACAATATGTTAATTGCTGCAGTCTTAATTTAAACATGTTTAGTTAGGCCTAATTTGAATGAATTATTTAAAAAAAAAAATTTTGATTGAATTATTCAATGACTCATAAATACTTCTTGTTTCATAACTGGATGAATCAGCATTTTTGAACGAATCACTTGAATGAATGATTCATTGACAAATACAACAGACAAATTTAACAGTTGCTTTTCGCCACCTGCTGGTGTAACGATGTAATTGACACAATCTTTATTAACTTGAAACGTTACTTTCAAAAGGTGATTTGCTACTGTAGACATCACTGTTTATATCCGTACTATAAACTTTTATCTCAGTACTTCTGTGATAATTTGAATATTTGTAACACAGAAATAACGATACTGTGTGGTTGAAAAGACTGAAGCTGTTTCATACCTATACATGACAACTGCACTCTCTGGCTCAGCGGCAGCTCCAACGCAGATCTGAATATTCCGCTGTGATTTTGTTGTCATTTGTTGGCATTTAGGAATAAGATCATGCGGATGTTTGAATCGAGATCGCAATCTTTTAACGATTAATCGTGCAGCTCTATTTGTCACCCTCATTCAGTTTTTTCCTTATTTATATTTTCCCATCCTCTATATCCCAGGAGTCGCAAGGACAGTCTGGAGAGCGAGAGCTCGGCTGCTATTGTTCCTCACGAGCTGGTGCGAACACGACAGCTGGAAAGCGTGCACCTGAAGTTCAACCAGGAGTCTGGGACCCTTCTCCCACTGTGCCTCAGGTAGGACATAGACTGTATGAAGCTCCATTTGCTGTATATTTTCTCAAAATCCACTTTGCTGAGGCCTGATTTTTATAACTTTATAAGGGGCCAGGGGTTGTGAATTCACTCAGAAGTGAAAAATAAAAGTACACACTGTACTGGTGTGCTGATTTGCACTTTGTTCATATTACCAATATATTACAGTTTTACAAACCAACCCAACTCACTGAAATGCTAACAGCTCTGATTTTGCTGGCACTAAAAGAGTGGGATATGAGTTTTATGTAATCTCCTTGTTTGGACAGAAACAGAGACGAAGCTCACAGAGAAGCCTTTGTTTAAAGTCCAAATGTGAGCAGGGAGAAAGTGTTGCTTATAGTTTTAGCCTTTGATATTTCCCGCTTGCTTTAAGAGATACGACACTTATCAATGTCTGTGTAAATGATTCATTCACTTCTTTTCTTTTTAACCTTTTCTTGTAGAGGTCGGCTGCTTCATGGCCGACATTTCACATATAAAAGCATTAATGGAGATACAGCAATCACCTTTGTATCCACTGGGGTGGAAGGGGCTTTTGCCACAGAAGAGCATCCGTATGCTGCGCATGGACCATGGCTACAGGTAACAGACATGCATTACATCCCATACAGGGGCCCTATTATGCTTTTTAACATTTTCAACTTTCTTAAGTGTGTAATGTTGCTGTTTGAGAATGAAAAAGGTCTGCAAAGTTACAAAGCACAAAGTCACTCCAAAGGGAGTTATTCTCTATATCAGTACACATTGTTTCCGAACTCCCTGAAACACCTCCATTGTAGTCTTGAGTTTTCTTCAGGGGACAAACACGTCACAATATCCCTCATTTAAATCATTCCTGCCCAAGGCATACGCAAAGAAAAAAAAGAGGCGAGGTCTGGTCGAGTTAGTTAGTAGTGTGTTGAAACTTGTGGCTATGGTAAGCAGCGGGACATTTCCCAAACACGCTCAAAGCAGTTGACCAATCACAGTACACTGGTCCAGCCGATCAATCGGAGCATACTGCGCTTTTTGGAATGAGGGGCTTCATAGAAGCAGAACTAAACGTTACTGACAGACTGGGAAGAGAGGAGCTGCAACAATGTAAAATTAGGGAACATTAGGGGACCTATTATGCCCCTTTTTACAAGATGTAAAATAAGTCTCTGATGTCCCCAGAGTATGTATATGAAGTTTCAGCTCAAAATACCCCACAGATAATTTTTTTTTTATAGCATGTTAAAATTGCCACTTTTTGGGGGTGAGCAAAAATGCGCCATTTTTGTGTGTCCCTTTAAATGCAAATGAGCTGCTGCTCCCGGCCCCCTTTCAAGAAGAGGCCGGAGCTTAAAGAGCAACAAAGTAGGACAATCTCACGCACTGAAAATGAAAAGTCAGTCACCTGACTGTACTGTGCATAATAAATGCACGTTTATCAATTACACAGACGGTGAGCTTGTCAAAATAAAAATAACAACATGGCTCTGGTGTCCTGGTGCCTTCACGTGCTATCAGAAATGTCATAACTCCCACTTATTAAGTCGTGATTACGAGCTTGTCGCATTCAAGTGGGAGATTACAAAGGGCGTTATGTACTATTTTTAACTAGGAAACTAGAAATTCTGATAGCACACGAGGACAGCATCAGTGAAAACAGGCAGAGACAATGGTAGCTTTAGCAACATTCGCCGTACAGGGTGCCAACAAGCTCTTTCAGAAAGGCAATTTGGAAGGACTTTCAACATATGACGTGTGATACTTACTTTGACTGGATCTGAAGTGCGCACAAAGCATTGGTATTGACCCAAAATGACTGGCAAAAAAATTCTTTGGGACATTTCCTTCGAAAATTAAATTTAACCACAATGTCCTCGGTGACTCAGATGGCGGGAGTCTATGGAGGCTCTTATGTACATTGGTACATCCCAAAACACAACACTTATAATGCCTCTTTGGCGCAGATATTGTACAACTCCTGCTGCTACAGTGAGGATACAGAAATGGCAGGCTCTGTGTTTCTCACTCAGGGCTGCGTCTATGCTAATAGGGTAGATCGTCACCGGCTATGGGCGGGGCTTCTCCCTATGATTACATCATCATGGGGGGAATCTGAATCGGCTCATTTGAAGAGACTGCTTCTGATTCATGATAATTAAAAAAAAAAATGAGTGAGTGGATTTTTAACATTATAGGCTGGTTGTTCTCACACACTGCAGACACATAGGTGTTGCATAATAGGTCCCCTTTAAAACTTAAAAGTTATTCTAGTAGACCCCCCAAAAAATATCAACAGTTTGAAAATGGCATAATAGGTCCCCTTTAAATTTCAGTGTCGTTACTTATGTGTGATCTTGTTTTGATCTCCTTAATTTAGATATTACTTACTGAGGAGTTTGTAGAGCAGATGCTAGCTGATATTCAGGATTTGAGTACCCGTGAAATGGTAAGGTTCTACCCACACCTCATGTTAAGTGGTTTTGTAAACTTTTTAATATTTTAACACGCTGTATATCTCTTTTCTCCTTACCCAGTCTAAGCTGCCGAAGGAGTACAGCTGGCCCGATAAGAAGCTAAAGATCTCTGTCCTGCCCGACACTGTGTTTGACAGCCCACTGCAATAAGACTGGGAGCTCGCTGTCCCTGATTAGAAACACACATCTCCAGAAAGGAGCCCAACTCTTTTTCCAGACACATGTGCCTATAGACGGCTGAAGGAAACAGACATTCAGATGCTTTCCCCTTTCTCAGAGAGCATTGTAAATGTGCAAAATTTTGTATTGTCCATTATACCACTTGTTTTTGTATTGGTCTACCTATTCACTCTTAAGGAAGCTTAAAAAAAATAGCGATTGTTTTTCTGGTCTGTTTCAAAAGACACGTTATATTTCTTGTTGAATATTTAGCACTGGTGCCTTTATTCACCTTGGAATGGACTGAAGTGTCATTTTGAGAGAAAATCCGCTCTTCTAAATCCTGCTTGTAATGTGAAGGAAAGCATACTAAGGAAAAGGCCTTTTTTTAACCATGTTTATCTAAAAAAAAAATACTGTTAAGTCTGAGTATCTGGTTTTACTCAATTTACATATATAAAATACAGTAGTGCCTATTTAAGGTTGATGATCTTAAGGTCACAATACCAAAGCCTGTACAGTACGGGTGTTTTTAAACCACATCTAATGTAAAGTTGAGAAGCATTAATTAGTTCCCTGATGTTTGTTTTATTTTATTTTATTAACTATTTTACTTTTCCTTTGACTTTATGATTGCATTCCAAGTCTCTTTATAGGGAAGCAAATTAACTGGTTCCTGAACGGCAATCTATTTTCTAGAATGTGCATTTGTAATTTTTGGGATATGTGCTCAATAATATAGGTCAAAGTGTAAAAAAGAACCTCTATTAGTGCTTTTTAAAATATGAATTTAATTAGAGTGTACTGGTGTTTTTTATATTCTGGAGAATCACTACACTGCCTGTGGTTTTGTTACCCTTAAGTGCATTAAAGTTATTTACATAAATCAGGGTGTTTGTGTTCATTTTGATTACACAAGTCCACCCGTCTGTGCAAAGAATGCCTATTTCCCATTGGATTAAATACTATTTTATGATGACAACTCATGATTTGTATCTAAGAAATTTTTGTGATCAAGGCACCAAAATTCCTCATTGAGAACCAAGTCTGTCTCTGACCTTTAGAATTGTATGTCCTGTATTTTGATGCTGTCCCTTCAAGAATGCCCTCTTTGCATGTGAAATGATCAACAGCACTCTGGTGGGGTGTTGAGATAGTCAATTTTATTTGTATAGCACCAACTAAAGTTGACCAATGTGCTGCACAACAACAAGAAAAAGAAAAACACATTACATAACAGACTTAACAGAACAATATCACTAAAATACAGTGCAATAAAACTTAATCACTGATAACATACCATATCAAAGACCTAAATCTTCACTTAGATTTAAAAACAGACAAAGATGGAGCAAATCTAATAGAAATGGGTAGGGCATTCCAGAGTCTGGGGCAACTACTGAAAAGGTCCAGTCACCCCTACATTTTAGCTTTGATTTAGGGATATACAGCAATCTCTGGATGGATGATGAGACCTAACTGGATGAGATGCTGTGGATGGTAGATTAAAACAGCTGTTTGGTCCTAAAACCCAGTAAAACAATTTTAATAAAATAAGGTGTGTTCATGACAGAATTAGTGACTACTATTTTGGAGTGTGCTGTAATGTGTGTGAGAACAGAAGTGAGAGAGTAAACAAGATGGATGCAGTTCATTACTCCTGTCTTGTGTGGTTTATTGTTGCTTAAAGTCCCCCTGTAGTCAATAATTTTATTCCTTAAAACTCATCTTTGATCACCAAAATGACATATTCAAACATTTTTTTCCTGTGAAAAAAAATATTCATGCCTTAAAATAGCTTGAATGTAACTCTACACCCTTGCCTCATTTAGTATACGAGAATCAATGAATATGCAAATTTGCCCCGCCTCCACCCACTTACGCAGCTCAGATATCCACTCGGTCAACTTACTGAGATAAATTCAGCAATGGTATCGCTCTTTACAACATCAGACACATAAGGGTAATTAATATGATTAGCATTTTGCTTGACTATGTTATCAAACAGCTAATAATGTGTTGCTAATGTTACACAAACCATGTTCCCATTCGCCATGTCAAAGTCAACTGCTTTCTAACAATCAGTTTCCTTACAAATGCTTTGAACAACTAAAGAACGTCGGTGGAGAAAGGCATACAGTCATCATAACATCGTAATATACATCATACATCCACCATATTGCTAAATCTACACGATTTTTCATATCAACAGAAATATACGCGGATAACCTGGCTTCTCTCGAGACCCCCCTGCTAGTTCGCTGTTAATGATATGCTAAAACCCGCCAGCACATTAACATGATTGGTTACAAGGTAGTGTGTGACGTCACACACACCAGCGTCTTTAGATCACTGCAGTTTTAAGGAGAAAATACTCAGCAATGGTGTTGACTTATGAATTTGCACATGGTTTGTCTTAAAGCATATTAAAAACACCACATAGACATATAAACTTAATTTTTACAACAATAGAAGTTCAGTGGTTAACATTAATTCAAGCGATCCTGACTACTGTAAATTACATGCACCAGCTGTGTTTTTCGAAAAGGGTAAGCTGCAAAATAAATAAATACGTCGCTATTAACAAAACAAGTGCTTAATTTACTGGAGAGAACCAGAATTTCAACGTTGGACAGATCACAAAAAATAAAAAAAAACTAGCGGTGTGCCCCTTTAAATCAAGCCCCGCCTCCGCATATTAACCCCTCCCAGTTTATGTATCAAGTCCGCGCTGATCACGTGATCGGGGAAGGGGGAGTATGTGAACTGTATCCTGAGTTGCAGTCCTGTGCCTGCATTCCTCTCATCTAGGATTTGCTTGAAAGGAGAAAAAAAAATCATAAATAATAACAGACGCAGATTGGAATACGGCGGTAAAGCATCTGTTTTCAATCAGGACTAACCATTTAAAGGACGTGATATCCCTGGACGATCGCCGAACTGGATCTTTTTTGCTTTACGTGAAGCGTCTATATAAAGGGCATACAAATGAGAGGAAAAGTAAATAGATACGTCGTTTTTAATTCGCGTTAAACAGGAAAACAAGATGGCTGATAAGCGATAACAAGGGCCAAACGATATCGTCTCCTTTAAGAGCAACAAAGGTATCTGGCTTTAATACATGAATATTTTAGGCGAGTTAGCTTCGTCAAAATAAAATACATGACATTAGGCACTAAAAATGAACGCAATCCGTCTCTGGTAAGTGCGACCAGGTAAACATCAGGCGAAACATGGACAGGGATCGCGTTATGGATCATTCTATAATGTTCAACCAACACAGATAGCGAGAGAATAGCTTTGACAACGATAAAATCGCTGCTCTTTGGGATTTAATGCTATGAGAGCATGTTGGCATGCGAGTATACGCTTCAATTGTTTGTTCATTCAAAGTCGCGTCACGGCAATAGATAAATGGTGTTTCTAGCTTTACCTCAGTTGTAGGGGACAGAAATCCTATCGATATAGTGTTACACGAGCAGCACAGAGGCTCAGGTCTACTTTTTTAATAATTCCAGCAGGGCAAATGTCATGTGCCCTGAGCACAAATCAAATGCGTGATCGACTGCTTCAGTAAATGCGTACGAAAGGACGTTTTCAGGGCTTCAAGAACTTGTGGCGTCACCCTTTTCCTGTTTTAAATCTAGCAAATGACTATATGCTTCCGATGATTAGACATTTTCACATGGATTTAACTGATCTTATCTTGACTGACATTGGACTTTAGACGATATCGTAGCCTTTAACTAGTAGTTTAGTTGTCTTTCAGCGGATAATCAGGCATCTGTCAGTTAGGCATTTAACGTACGCTACGTCTCTGGCGTTTGATTTGGTTGCCATAATTAAAGATACTTTTTTAATTTAATTCTGCTCGGTCATCGATTCTTCGTTATCGTTTTTAACGATAAATGATATCATTTACGGGGTATCTGAAGAATAGTAGCCTATTTACAGGTAAAGTAACAACAATTTGATATATCGGTTGGATATTTAAATAATAACGGTCATTCATTCTGAAGGGAAAAATGTGTAGCTTAACAATCAGAGAAAGCCCAAAACAAAGATGAAAATTAATGTGCCAATATTTGGATCACAAAACAACTTTAAATAAATTAAATCATTATTATTACTGTGGTACTAAATATCCATAATGCATATTATGTTTTATTTGCTTCATTTAGTTATTCGTCTGTCAAAAAATAATTAAAATCGCTTATAAAGTTCGTAAAAATAGCAACCATTATCAATCTGTAGTCATTTTTCATATTAGGATCATTTTAAATTAAGTCGCTCTTTCTAAATTACAGTTTAATTTGTTTAGTCAAATAAACATTTGTCGTTAAAGAATGGCAAGTCTCTCTCGTTAAAAAAAAAAAAAGAAACTCTGGACGTCAGATTCCTTCATTCACGCCCGACTGTGGTATTTGATTGCTGACTAACTTTGCCAGAAGCAGAAACGCTCCCTTGGCATATTTTTGGGTCTTTATCAACAGCTGTTTCTCTGGGGCTTCTGTGCTTGTATGGTCTTCATCAACTGCCCTAACATCTGGATATAAATGAAGGAGTCAAGAGAATGAGCGAAACGTTGTTAGGACGGTGCTAGAACTTAATGTTTGCCTTCCACAAGCGGAACAACTCAAAACTGGATGTCTGATCAAATGGCTGAGATGGCTGAGAGCTGGCGGAACTGCTTTGAGGAGGAACTCATTTGCCCCATTTGTTTGCATGTGTTCGTGGAGCCTGTGCAGCTGCCGTGCAAACACAACTTCTGCCGGGGCTGCATCAGCGAGGCCTGGGCCAAAGACACGGCCAACGTGCGCTGCCCGGAGTGCAACCACGCGTACAACCAGAAACCAAACCTAGAGAAAAACATCAAACTCAATAATATTGTGGAAAAATTTAACGCGCTGAACGTCGAAAAAGCGCCGGCCGTTCTGCACTGCATTCTGTGCAGGCGAGGGCCTCCTCTTCTAGCGCAGAAAGTGTGTCTTCGTTGTAATGCACCGTGTTGCCAGTCTCACATCCAGACGCATCTCCAGCAGCCCTGTCCAGCTCCTGGACATATACTGGTGGCGGCTGAGGAGGTCCGGGCCTGGAGCTGCCCGCACCATGACGAATACAGACTGTATCACTGCGATGTGGAACAGGTGGCGGTCTGCCAGTACTGCTGCTTCTCCAGATGTGCGCCGAACCATGGCCATGCGGTGCGCGACGTGGAAGTACGACGCAATGACATCAGGGTGAGTGCTTTGCTCCGAAATTCTCAGTAGGGGTGTAACTAGACTCCGCCTGCATCAGGGACTGAGCCCATAGTCCATTTTAGACATATACTATGGATTAACCTGGTAACTCAGGCCCTGAAATGGTTTACAGCCCTGTTATGGAATTGGTATATTGGTATATTACCCATAATGAACTTTGCTAACATGTAATACATAATTAAATAGTTGGCTCTCAAAATGAAACAGTAGTAGAAACATCGATAACAATTATTAAAAAGAAAGAATGTGGAGCTAATGGATGTTGATTGGATGGAGGCACCAGATGATGGACTGAACGCAAGCTTGCAGTTGATTGCAAGAAAGGGGCGGAGTTTATGCAAATTTGAGAAGTCTGTCCTTTTTACCGGAAGTAATCAAATTATGACATTTTGATTAAAAAAAATAGGATGTCAAAACATTAAAAAACATGTATGGATGATGAATTATTCACATCAGATCATCACGATGCATGTAGAAAATAGAAGAATTTAGGCCTATATTTCATGCCAAATTTAAAGTCGCCATGAAATCAAAATTGATGTTTTTGGCTTTTACAATGAATATGTTAGCCTTAATATTATCTATAAGCTAGTCTCGCGTAGCCAGACCTTCAGACTGATGGCAGAAGGTCTGGACTCTATCAAAGCTTTCATTGGCCAAGGACCGCCCAAGAGAACGTTTGACTGACATGTAACGCAACCAATCACAGTTTGTTTTGTTCTGCGTCAGGTTTAGGGGCGTGAAAATGAAAGTCAGTGTACCAACAATAACAGACCTGCGTGCATCTATAAATTATTTATTCAAGAACATTGTGCAAGTTTACTGCAACAATGGAGCTGCGAACTTCACATACTTTTGAAAATCCAGCGTTTATTTGATCCTGATAAGCACTGTTGTCACAGTTGTAAACATGACCGCGTTCTTCTTCTACGAGGGGGTTTGGCGTCACAGCGTTTGTTTCCAGGCGGACCGTTAAAGAACGCAACACACGTGTCTCCCGGACATCCTGTAGAATTCAACCAACCAGAAGACGACTTCGATACTCCTGAAGTGTTTCCAGATAAGTGTGCCATATGCATCAGACGTTCAGCCAATGGTCCGTGTGTGTGACGTCTGAGGCTGAGACTATCTATAAGCTAGTGTGCTCCAAAACAATCGGTGCGTCCAAAATCGCGTACTGTCTGAGTAGGTACTACATTTGAATCTGAACTTATATTGTGACCGTTAAAAAAGTACGTTTTATATAGTATGAAAGTGTGTAGTAATAATGTAATCCGGACATACTACATCCACCTTTTTGTCATTATCATGTGACCTACCATTTTCAGTTGTGTTACTTCACCTCCAATTATAAATCCTCTCCCGTGGCCTCAAGGGATAGTAAAGTGTCCATTGAATGTGCACTTCAGAATCTCTGACTTTTCGCCTTACTGTTTTTCGAATATTATGTATTCGGACATACTACTCTGTTGGCGTACTGTTTTTTGCATACTAAATAGTAGGGAAGTATTCGATTTTGGATGCAGCGAATGACAAAATTTGTATTTAGAAGATGTAAGTGTTCAAAAGTTACAGTATCTCACTTCCGCCAATATGGATCAATGGTTTTGATTACATCAGGCTGCACTTCAGCTTCTCAACAGATTTTCTGTCCAATCAAATGCTCTCTTGAATCTAAAGCATCCCGCCCCCTACATTATAAATAGATGCTGAAGCTGCGGCTAAAATCAGCCACTTGTTCACACATTTACTATTTTTTACATGGTGAATGGCACATAGTGTACTAAATTGGGGATAGGGAACGATTCAGACAGTGTAAATATGCTTTCCATTGAGGAGAATGAAGACTGGTTTCATGTTAGTGTTACGCAAACCTTTGCAGCGCGCACACAGTCTGCTCCGGTCCAGAGACACGAGAGCACGGGGTGCATCACTTGAGCGAGTCGGCGCAAACCGGAAAGCGTATCGGACCTACTTGAATTCTGCACACACAGAATGCTATATTTTAAAGCAATAATGGAGGATATTAGGAGGAGAAATGGTTAGAGATTAGGAGGCAACTGCTGCTTTACCAAGTTCAATGGCTCTGGCCGAGCTGTGATATATACTAAACGCTATTGGCTATTTAAAAAAAGGGGAGGAGCTGTTCGATATATCCCGCCCCTGTCTTCCTGTTTCAGTGGAAATTATGTCAACACATTGAATAATGCTGCTCGTTTCAAGGCACTTTTGTGGGCCTTTAAGGCAGTTGCCCAATGTAAAACCAGGCATGCTGGGAAAAAAGTGCACAATGGAGTGTTGCAGGGATGAAATATTTTAGCATCACCCCAGTTCACTCGACAAAAACCCAATAGTATTTTTCCATTGGCTTTTGGATTATAACAAAAAATAAGGTCTGTGACTAACAATAGCTTATGATTCTTACACATTTTGTTTATTGTGATAATCTTCACAAATAAACACAACTTTTATGAATTTTGAAGTGTAAATACAATGCTTAGGCTATAAACGAACTACACCACGGTCTCATGACTTCAACATCACCATCACTAAGCTTCCAACAACTCTTTCCATCTTTGTTTAAAAACATTTTCCCTAAAAAGTTTGAGTTATAATTGTTTGCAACGAGGCTGTAGAATCAGACTAGTAGATGAGTTCCTGTTTGGCTGATGACGTTTAATATCCCTGACAACCTCAGTAGTCCCATCTAGACACTTGTTAGCATATCTTGAGCTCGTGCTAACCACAAACCTTATTTCAATCATTTAACGAAAAACCCATTCAAAAAGCACCAATTGACTTCAGGACGATGGAACTGTAATTCGTGTTTACTGGCACGAGGGCGGGACAACCTCTCACTCACATGACATCACAGCAATAGCAAACCACAACCATCCAATGATCCAATCAATTCCCAGTGAACAAAATCAAGTCCCGCCCTGCATTTTTTTTTTTTCGTGTTTGAGAAGCCGTTTCACTCGGATATATGTCACAATAGGGAAGAAAAAACTAATGCCACTTCAGTTTTATGCTGACTTTAATTCAGTTTGCTGCAGCATTTACACATTATTAGATAAATCTGCCACACAAAAAAGGAATTTAAACTAGTGATGCACTGAAATTAGTTTAAAAAAACAAACCAAGATTAACGTTTTGAGTAATTGAACTTTTAATGCTGTTCAGGATGTCTTGTTCTCAGGTCATAAATTCAACCAGTTTTAGTAAAGTTCTTTGGCAACAAGGCTAAAATTTCATATTTTTTTCCAGTTCCGCTGAATATTTTTAGCTAATTTAAACAACATGTCAGAAAGCTTCAAAAAGCTTGTTTGAAGGACTATTTATTTACTATGATTATATTGTAGAAACTTTTATTTGTTTACTAATGTTTCATTGGCCATATTTATTGTCCAATTTTATACCGTAAATATTGTCCATTTATACTGACACCGTGTCCTAACCAGACGTGACGCGACGCCGTGACAAGCGATAAAAGGTATCTTTTCCATGTTAATCTGAGTTTTTGTCCTAACCAGCCGCGACGGCAACACGAATATTCTATTTTAGATACGGTTTCTATTTCTCTGCGACGTCACGGCTGGAACAGCAACACAAAGTATGGCAATGATAATATCAGGTACTGTTTATGTGCTTTATTTAATGTTAAAAGCATCTAACGTGAGTTTGAATATCGTTCTGTTCCCAGCTTTTTAGCTGTAATGAAAACAACACTGGCTAATTCACCTCAGATCTTGAAAATAAATAAATGGGCACAAGAACGTTCAAACTGTCAACTCAATGTGAACAAACAAGTGTATTCTATGACAAACATTGGTTCAGTCACTCTGTATGTACTTTAAATAATGTTTAAATTATGTAATATTTATGAATTTTACTAAGTACTTGCCCATTTCATTGTGTCCGCTGTGCTCTTGCTGAGAGAGCCCGCCCACACTCTCTTCTGATTGGCTGTGGTTTTTGATTGATTTTATCGCTTTTCATTTTCGCGACGCGTCTAGTGTGGACAGTCAAATTGCTCGTCGCTGGATTCTTATCGCATCGTGTCTGGTTAGGACACGGTCTGAGAAAGTACTTTTCATTAGTATTGCATATTACTTACTAATATATTATTTACACTGTAACATTTAGTTACTGTAATGTAATGGTTAAGCTCTGAGGAACAAAATGTAGCCTAATCATAGCAAAAACCTTAATTAGACATATTCAAAGTAATGAGGACTTGAAAAGACTGAACTTTGTTCCTAATCAGTTTTATTTTTCATTTTTCATCATGAATGAACCTATTAGATAGGGAGGTGAACAAGAGTAAACTTCCTTTCAAAGGCTTAAGCAATCACTTCCTCTTGAATCATTAGTTCTGTGCTGGAACATGAGTATATACTTAGATAGTTCTGTCATATCCTGAATTTCTGTGGCCTGCCGGCTGAATATTAACACCGGTATAATGAGACTGTCAACACCTTTCAGATCCAGAAATATCAGGTCTTTTGCTTTTTTAAGTTAATAGTGAATAATTGCCCCAAAGCCAGTCAGGATAAGTGTGAAAAACTAGCTTTAGTGCCACCTGAAATGTTCAGTAGCCTTATTGTTCAATATCAGGGCAACTAAAAATCTTTGGTTATATCTGTTCCATCAGTTTATCAACCTAAAATAAACACTTTATTATTTAAGTACTTTATTCTCTAAAAGCTCATTTTAAAGATAAATCATGTATTTATGTCTCCAAAGAGGTTTATTCTCAGTGATTTGAAATATTTACTGCATGATAAATTCCACCCACACATTTTCTACTTTCCTGTAAGATTCATTGCCAAATAGCAGAAAGAAATAATGAGCTTATCCATTAAACGGGTTTTACAGAGTAGCACTTCACAGAGGAACACTTGTCTTGTTTGATTTATAGATGAGACTGTTTACATAGGCTTCTCATCTTAAAAAGTTTTTATATGTCAACAACAAGCTCTTGAATATTGGAAAACCAAATGTCTGAAAATCATATACTAGCAAAGACTTACAGTGGGGTCCAAAAGTCCACACTGAATATCAGTGTTTACTTAAATTGATGTAAATGGAATAGGGCTGCAACTAACAATTATTTTGATAATCGATTAGTTGGCCGGTTTATTTTTTTCGATTAATCGAATAAAAATAAATAAAATTAGGGTTTTTATTTTATTGACAAAAAAACACACTATTGCACATCCTGCCCAATGTATTTCAAACGAATGTGCCAATTGAATGCTATGAAAACATACAGTGCTTAATTTATTAGACTGTCATAATAAAGAGAGAACACAAATATTTTAGGATTCTATCAAAAACTTGTTTAAAGCTAAAAATGGTATTGCCATTTATTAGGAAAATAACAAACTGAAACAACTAAATAGTTTCTAAATAATATTCACACATAATATCCAAAAAAACTTAACAGTCTCTGTTGTTATTGACTGTAATTGGGCATCTGGAAAAAAAACAACAACTATGAAGTGTTTTACTTTTTCAACAGTGTTTTACTTTTTTTTTTAAAATTAATGGATAACAACGATAAATATATTGTAGCTTTAGAAATACTGTTGTAACTAAAGAGCTCACACATACTGGTGGATTAACCATTACAGAAACATGAAAAATGATTTTAGCACCAATACTGATAGTGTAGGCTGCCCTGACCTGTGGCACAAACCATAGTATCAGATGTCTAATAACTTTAGCACTGTATATAGTGAATATAGTCTAAATCTCTACTCTACAGTACAAATGAAGATAGTAATAAAGATAATAAAGAAAAACACAAACTCAGCGTTAACCAGCAAGATAAATGTTTTGCAGGAACACACATATTCACTCTGGACACAATCACTCTTACTGTCATTTGTAAATAAAAAAACGTCTTACATTTATATTCAATTACATGTTATCATCCCTTTACAGTTACTATTCTCATAAAATACTTGAACGACATGATGATTTTTAAATCTAAATTTAACTTTAAACAACAGATATTTCAGCAAAATTTATATTTTTGCGCTGAATATTAATTGTCTCCCTCTCTCCTGCGTTCCGTCTGTCTGACGCGGGTGTGCGCGCCGGCGCTCGATCAGTAAAGTTTGAAGATTAACGCAGACTGTAAGGACGAGCCTTTATGCAAAATGGAAATGCTCGTGTGAATTCGTAACATTTACAGATAAGGATATAGCCGTAGAATGAACGTTTTGCGCTGAGGACGCACATGTATCTGTCAGAGCGCCTGACGGGGCAAGCCATTACGCTAATGCATTAGTTTGAAGCTTAAAATAAATAATTCTCATGTTTTGATCAGCTTTGATCACGTACCTTTCCTGCAGCTGCTCACTCTGTTTCCTTCACTTTTTTTAGATGCATTTTGTCCATAGAAATGCGTTATTCAGTGCTGTAATTTGACGCGACTGGCAGAAGTTTTAAGTGCACGGTGGGCAGACCCGACTAATCGATAATGAGAATCGCTGCCAATGATTTTCATTATCGATTATTATCGATTTTATCGAATAGTTGTTGCAGCCCTAAAATGGAAAACTATTTCAGATTTCTAGGTCACTAATCAAATAAGTAAGTGTGTGACATTTATTATGTGACTCAGATGTTCTTCTTCCATTGAAGCTCAAGATGCTCTTTTGGATCATCTCAAATCACTGATTTCACACAAACTTCATGCAGTGCGGCAGTCTCTGAAGTTGGCATGAATCGGAAGTTGTGATAGCCTTCTAGGATGGGACTTGATTTTGTCCGTCGGGAATTTATTGGATCATTGGATGGTTGTGGTTTGCTATTGGTGTGATCTTGCGGATAAACCATTTTTAATAAACACTAGGGCTGGGTATCGATTTAATTTTATCGATTCCAATTCTGCTTAGAATCCTAGTTTTGATTCTAATAAGGTAAAAAAAAAAAATCAAACATTTAGATATTAAATATGTATTCTATCTTTTTGAAAAACATTCTGTTGCAGCTGAATAACTAATAGACTAATATAAATTTCAAACATGCGTACCTGGATTTAAACCTCATACGTGACTATACTAGCACCCCCTTTTGGTGCGTAGTAGAAAACCATAACAGACTTGTGTCTGTTATACTACCTTTTCTGCAGTGGAAATGTGCGGAACGGTTCGAGAGCGGACACAAGCCGGGAACGCACACGGGAACAGTGGCTCTTAGGGGTGTGACGAGACATTTAGCTCACGAGAACGAGACGAGATGAGATTTTTCACACAGTATTTTTAAGAAATCCTCAATGATGAAATATATGACTAGAAAAATAGTCAGCCGGTGCATTTGAAATGGTTTAACTAATCATCTCTTTTGTAGGATTCCATATGAGTCTCTTCAGACCTTATTACTGTACATGATTTATGAGCTTCTACAACTTTTGACCTCCTAACTGAACTCCTTTCCACAAGTTGATCACAGAAATATAAACAGTATAAATAAAAATAATCAGCACGGTTTTCTCTTAGTCTTAAGTGCAAACGGTAAGTGCAACCATAATCAAAGTACTCTCTCAATACTCAAAGTGCAGAGACCAAATTTTTCTTCAAGCATGATACTGAGCTAAGAGATGGTTACAACTACACAGCCCAGCCTAAGATAACTTTCACATTGGGAAATATTTGCATGCATCAGGGAGCCGCTTTCAAAATGCGGGGTAATGAAATTGCGTTTGAATGCGCACTCGTGTTTTACTTTCGATTCCGTGATCAAGCGTACTCCGTGAATAGGGTGCTGAGCACACGTTCTACAAGATCAGACATTTGTCAGACACTTAGGCTCTGTTTTCATTATTCTGTTTTCATTATTGCGATAATGAATATGCACGATATTGTTATCGTGGGCACTTTAAAATACCGTAAATAATAATTTATTATCAATTATTAAAATTTTTATAATGCATTTAAGAATACTTTCCCCATCAACCGTATAAAATTCACAACACTGCTGTATTCTGCGTCAAAGGGACACGCGCTCAGATGTAAACAAGCCCAACGTGCATGAGAAGCACATGGCGGAACGAGTGAAGGAGACGCGCTGAATGAAAGTGCACGTTCACACTCTGACAGCAGAGGGCGCTGATGGAACAGCAGAATGCAGCGGTTACCCCGGAAACCCCGCAAACAAAGCAACTGTGCTAGTGAAGTTTTTTAAAATGCTTCAAACAGCCATTCATTTTTTTGTCATCTCAGTGTTGTTCATCACAGCACCAAATACTTGATACTTAAAGACTTAATTGGCTATTTATCTTCAGACTTAAACATTTTTATATTTTAATCTGGACTACAACATGCCCTAATGATTAGAAATGTTCTGATTATTTGTTATTGTTCAGTAAAACTTTGAGACGTACGGCTTCATTAGTAAATTCATTATTACCAAACTGACAATGAAAATACTTTTAAAGCATTAATTATTCTTAGTTAATGTTAATTTCTTAGTTACTGTTTAGTAACATTACTAAAATCAGAAGAACTTATTTAATGGACCTGAGATAAAACTAACAATGATCAGTTGTATTTCTTAACTAACATTAACAAAACATAATACTTTCTGTAACAAATGTAGCTATTGCTCAATCTTAGTTAATGCATTAAATAATGAGACCTTATTGTAAAGTGTTACCTGTTGTTCTTTATAGCCTAATTCTTTTACACTTTAATCTGTTTGAAAATTTTACTTGATATATTTTTTGTGTATTGTATTATTGTATTTAAACATTCAGAGTTTTTTTTTTTTTTGTTAATACAAAGAGTTCTTAAACCTGTTGTACTATGACAACACTTTTTTTGCAACTTATTTCAATATCGTGATAATACCGTATACTGTGATAAAAGCTTCAGCAATTATTGTGCTGGGTTAGACCTTTTACATTCTGAAGTAGTCGTGATTCGCCTCTCACAACGTGACATGCTCATAACACACCTCTTAAACACGCAGAATAATGTAAGTGGATATTTTCACATTTTAATCTTGCAAGATCTTGTGGCACTTCAGATGTGTGACTGTGCAGCAATCAAAACAGTGTGCAATGTCTTCTTGCACTTAAATGGTTTAAAATCACAATAAAATGTGAACACAGGAATTGTAAAGCTGAATCGAAATGTCTTATCAAATCCCCAGTTCTTGGAAATTTGGAACCGGTTCTAAAATGGAACTGGTTCTCGATACTGCAATATCCCATAAAAAAAAAGAATGGTCTATTTTGATTTCATGGTGACTTTAAAGCAAAAGAGAAAGAAAACAAAGATTAAGACAGAATTTGTGTTCACTTTTCAGTTAAACTCTTCACTGAAATTGCTATGCTGCTGATAATATAATATCTGTAATTGGGAAATGTAAAAACATCTATCCATTTTTACTTCCTGCGTTTATTTCTCTCGATTCTCAAAGCCACTTATTAAAAGCTCTTTTACCTATCAATTAAACTGATGGATATGCTAATGAGAAAATTAGCTGGGACATTCTGCAGTGTAGGAGTGAAAAAACATGCTGTTCCTTCAGCTGCCTCCCAAAGAATAATGAACTGTTGTGAGTTGAGCTGCTGCTGCTGGACTTGGCAGAGATGACTTCTGGATGCGTGGAGGAATGCTTTTTAGATGGCCAATGTGTCATGGCTCCTAAAGCAGCCAAGTGTCTGTAAAAGGAGGGGGAAAGAGAGGGAGGAAATGGACGCAAGGCCTGCTCTACCCACAGCTGCTGTTGAAAGACACACACATCCCTCTGTTCTTTCTTTCGCAAGTGCATAAATTTAGAGAGTGTGACTCAAGTGGTCCCACAATAAAACTGCCTGGCCTTCTTTGCTCCCTCGCCTCTTGTTTAGGAATAGGACGTGGGTTCTCGGCAGACACAGGAAGGGAGTGACCTCAGTTCCCTCTCTGCTCCGTTCCCAATAATCCGCCTCCTGTTTGCAGGGATGACATCATGGGAGATCCAATGGAGGATCACCCTACTATCTCTTTTTCTCCTTTTTTATGCTGGTTAATATGACAGGAGTCTGCTTGAGACTAGTTTACTCTTTTGGATGGCCCACTGACATTCACGCTTCATAGAATAACTTCCACCATTAACTGCGTTTTTAAATATAGGACCCAAGCGGTGAGGAATTATAGACATGTGGCTCAGTCCACATTTGACCATTTTCTGCAAATTAGTCATGCTTTCAGTTGGACCAGATCATTCGAAATGTAATTGCCCTCCAGATTTTGCTCTAGAAAGACTTGAAAATTGATTGTGGTGTCACTGAATAATTTGAGAGGCCATTCTTATCACACCGATGCACGCAGGCAAGTCCGGACAGCGTTATATGACTCTCACAGTCGGCCTTGAGAAACGTTCAGTACAGTCAGATGACTTCAGATGTTTGGAATCACACCTTATTATTGTGAAAGTGGTGAATACGATTCACTGTTTG
Source organism: Hypophthalmichthys nobilis (assembly GCA_037950665.1). Taxonomy (NCBI): domain Eukaryota; kingdom Metazoa; phylum Chordata; class Actinopteri; order Cypriniformes; family Xenocyprididae; genus Hypophthalmichthys; species Hypophthalmichthys nobilis. The sequence continues at coordinate 29,852,214 of CM075477.1, read as the reverse complement.
CACCATGACTTGTAGGTTCTGCATAGGATCACATAACTACATAATCACTTAGAGCTTAACAGGAAGGTGCTCTGGAATGAACTGCAAAAGCAAATGGAGAAATTCTAGTATGAAAATAAGGAAGTAGTAAGCAAGCTTGCCTTATCAGCTAAGCATGTTGCTGGCAATGTCCTTTGTGATAGGGGTTCATCTGGACAAAGTTGCCGCAGATGAATGCACGATGTGATTATGTGGAAGCCGTTTGTACTGTAATATGGTGCTTTGCTTTATCACAATGTGTGCCATGCCATTTCCCATTGCCATCATGCCTCTGCCAAGATAAACTTTGGTTTTTTCATATTAGATAACCTGTACAGATTTAATAAACAGTGTAAGAGAATTCTGTTTTTGCAGCAAGGTAACTTCCGTCCAACTTTCATGTTTGCTTTAAAGGCACAATATGTAAGATTTTTAGATTAAAATATCCAAAAACCACTAGAACAGTGTTTAAATCCAGAGAAATTTTAACCAGGACAAGGACCGTGTCATTTCATCGCATGTCAATATCCGTGTTACCCTTGATTTCCAGTTTAACTTTCGTAGAAACCATGGAAACACCAAAGACGCTTTAATATATTATGTGTTTTATTAGACAGGTGAGCAACTGTTTGGATACATTTATCAATAGAAAACTAATTGTTATATAGCATAATCCGAGAGAGATTTTTCCATCATACAATATATTTTTAAATTAATTTCATGTCATTTAACAACACAAGTCATCCAATTTTTATTAATATGACATTGTAATATCGATCTAGATTACTGCAAAGTGCAACAAGTCTCTCAAAGCAGCCACAGAGTGAACGCACGAAAAACATTATAACATAACTTTCAATACACTCAAATGTATTTAGTATGATTGTTTTAACCATGTAAAACAGCGCTGTTACCCCACATACACAACGAAAAGAACAGAAGCGGCCGACTGCAGCATAAGCATAATAAAAGCTCTGCTAGACTCCCATGGCTCTCGACCCGCCCTGCTTCATTCCACAGTGACGTTAATAAAACTTTAATACATTAGCTCATCCATTAACATGATTTCTGCCTGAGTCCGACGGATTGCTTTCCATCGCCTGTTGAGGTGAAGACAACAACTCCCATGCATCATCAAGCTACGCCTTTGTTTTGAATAAGCGACCTCTAGTGGCGAAAATTACATATTGTGCCTTTAATTTTTCTTTAACTACATGTTGTATTGTTGTAACTACAACCAATGGTAATGGTAATGATACTGAGGTACACAATTACTTTATTTTGAAATAGAGTAGCTGGATATAGCATGCTAAATATCTTGACCTGTCTGCGACTCAGAGTCATGCAGTGTAAAATGTGCTTTGACTGGAAATGACTTCAGTAACAACCTACAGCCAATAAGATTGCAAGATACAGGGCAAGGGAAAGTTCATGGAGGGGAGTCATAGACCTGCAACAAAACATCAGCAAGCATGCCTTCTGCAAGCAACCATTCTTCATTTTTTCTTTTTCTTTTTCACTGCAAATTGGTGCACAGACAACTTGAATCACAAGCTTCTTGCATGCATCATTTTAACAGGAAGAAATCCTTTTTCATGCATGATTTTATTTTATTTCCTGTATCAATTCTTGTATGTGTTTAGTTGTGAAATGTAGTTTGTACCAGCGGTTCAGCTATTCTTCCTATTGAAATGTTGTGTAATGTGTGTCCCCCTGTCGCGATCCTTCATGTAATGTGCGCACAACAAGAACTGTGATCCGACAACCCTAAAAAATGTGCGGTGTACCTGGTATAACCGCTCCGACTGATTCAGTGAGTTCATTCCGTGAAGCATTCTTGTGGGGGGGGGGTTGTTGGGGTTTATGATTCATTCAAATGAAATATTATTTATTTTGTTGTGATGCTGCTGAAACACTGTACAAGAAACTCTGGTGTAATCTTACAGAGCACATCTAAAAGTAAGGTTTAGAGATGCTTTATACATAGAGTAATCAATCTCAGGATGAACATTTAGGTGGAAGATACAGTTCTGTCAGCAATTACAAATAAACTTTTAGATATATTCACTTATATTCAGTTTGAATCCATCCTCAGTTACAAGAGTCTCTCCACTGAGATAATTTAGGGCCTATATATTAAGGCCACTCAGAAGACATTATTGAATAACTATTTGTAGTTGGTAGTTACATTTCACTTTCAGAAGGTCAATCTAAATATCTAAATATGATATCAGATGATTTAGTTTCTGTTCAAAACCTTTTTAGGGGTCATTTAAAAATACAGGACATGTCTAAATACGTTTTTCAAACTCTGTTTTGTGTGATTGATTTTTATTCTTTTCTACCAATAAACATTAAATCATCAAAACTAAAAATAAGTTATAGAAAAATAATAGAACTATGCCAGAATGGGTTGCAAGCAACTTATGTTGTTACTCATTAGGCACCAGCTAGTTAGTTATTGATAAATTCATATTCCCTAAATATGTAAGTGTATATATATACACATCTTGACGGTTCAGTGGTTGTAGTCAATGATGAATGCAGTCAACACAACACAGACACACACACACACAATATGTATAAAAATGATAAAATGGAGTGAGATTAATTTCTTCCTGCCATGCTGTTAAAGGAGTCTAAATGATGTTATGTAAATGCTGTCACAATTTTAAGGAATGTAAATTTTATATGTGCTCAAGTACTCTCTAGCTACTTCTCATGATAGGTTAGATAATAGTTTATGAATCATATCTACCCTAGTGAATAAAATATATACTAAAATGTATATGAAATACATTTATTTTGTGCTAAGTATACATTTACATATTTATGTACTTAATAAAAATACCCTGCAATTGTACTTTTGGTAAACTAAACTGGTGTACTTAAAGTCTGCTAATTTGGAACAACTAATTTTTGTACTTAACACACTTTAATTGTGCGGAAGTAGTGCTGAGGTCCAACTAAATATATAGCCTGCTTAAGTATATTAGATTGTGCTAAAGTGGAACTATTGCAAGTATACTTTAGGTACACTTAAAATAACTTGCATTTAAAGACTGAAATTATACACGGTTCATAAAATCCTTATTAATAGTGATATTAAAACACTTTTAGGCATAATATTAAGATACGTGCAGTGTGCAATATAAAGAAATACTCCAAATAAAGTTTCATTATCATTTTATATCAGTAAGTCTTAAGTGATATGTCAATAAATATGTGAAGTAAATATCTGAAGTATACTTGAAATGAATATATTTTTGCTATAGGTTTTTTTTACTAGGGTAAATACTATATTCTTTATAGCACACAAAGGAACATGCCAGATCTGAATGTGTCTGTACTGACCTTTCTTTGAACGGATCTGTACTCTTATCCGTTTAATGAAACATTCATTAGAAAATTGTCAAAGTTTTTCATCTGTGGTTATAAATGAACACCGTCAAGTGCATGTGAGTTTTTTTCCATTTACAAGTGAACTGTAAGTTATCTTCACTCTGCATTCAGAGCAGTGTGCTGTTCACACATTTCACATTTAACTGCCAGGATGCCTGACCTTTTGTCTTTGCTGTGAATGTATGTAGGTTGTTTTGAGTCACTTACAAACTGCAGAAATAAATCAACTCATATCCAGTATTTAGCTGTGAAATTCACACACGCCCCTCACACTACCCCACAAAAACCAGATTATTTCTGTCTCAGCCTGAGCTTGCATCTTTTTTCACCTTAAAGCTTAAAAAAGCCATCAACAAGCCTATCATCAGGCTTTGCATCTCTGCAATCAAATGGCTTACATTTATCACAGACACAGTTAATTGTCTGTAGAAGTCAGTAGATTCTTTAGATGCTACCTTCCGTGCTCCGAATCAAAAGAGATTGACAGATCGTATCTGCACATCTGCGCGTTTTGAAACGAGAAGCGCTCGCACAGATGTATAGCACACGGATACATTCATCTGTACACCCACAATTGTAACAAATTAAAAACCTTAAATATTTTTTGATTGCTGATAAGCTAAATGGCACCAAGAGTGCAGTAATTTTCTGCAACTTCCTGCTGACGTCTTGCGTGAAGCTTTGGCTATTGTTGAGCTGAAGATGTACAGTTTCCTGTGCTCATAACTATGTGTAATCAGTGACTAAGTGTGATACCACTGCTCGAAATGTTAGTCTGTAAGACCAAAGCAGTGGTACACTCATCTGTTTAAAAACTATTGATTTGTTCCAGAATGTAGTGAGCTGTTTTGCTGTCTGCTGCCTACATAGACTGCTGGCTTTAATGACAGCCTGCTAACTGACACGAAACGCTCTACATGGGCAGCAGGTCCGCTCAACACACAAACAGAGCTTCTCTCACAAAGCTCAGGAGAGATCAAATTACAATTGACGATGAATTTGGCGTTAACATACTTCTAAGCAGATGAAGTGATGCACTAATTAGCACAGAAATACATACCTTTTTTTATCAGTACTTGATTAAGTTTAATTAATTAACAATAAACATTAACAAAAATTTTGCATGCTTTGTCCACCATCTTGGATTTGTTCACAGAGCGTGTTTGCAATGCATTATGGGATTAAAGGGTTAGTTCACCCAAAAATGAAATTTCTGTCATTAATCACTCACCCTCATGTCGTTCCACACCCGTAAGACCTTCCTTTAACAAAACAAAAATAACAACTTTATTCAACAATTTCTTCTCTACCCTGTCAGTCTCCTACACTGTTGATTCAGTAAACACATTGCAGAGCTTCTGTGTTCTACATCAGAAAGTCGTTATTTTTGGTTTGTTTTTGCACACAAAAAGTATTCTCGTCCCTTCATAACACTAAGGTTGAACCACTATAGTCACACTGACTATTTTAACAACGTCTTTACTGCTTCTCTGAAGCTTAGAAGTTGCAACGATGTTGCTGCCTATGTGTTGTTCAGAAACCCTCAGATTTCATCAAAATATCTTCATTTGTGTTCTGAAGATGAACGAAGGTCTTACGGGTTTGGAACAACATGAGGGTGAGTAATTAATGACAGAAATTTCATTTTTGGGTGAACTAACCCTTTAAAGCATCCTTTGCAGAGAAGATAATGTTTTTTCCGCATTAAAACTTAGTGTTCTTTTATTTAACCATCATCCCTCATGTGCAAAAGTGACCTCCCACTTTTTTTGGTGGCTTTGATATTTTAGTGCCATTGATATTTCACAGAATTCATAAATACTTTAATAAAACTTCTAAAATAAAACCCCCCACAAATTTTAAATGAAATAAAAAGCCTTTAATCAACTCCTAGATCACAGATTCACACATTTTTTTTTTGTCACCTGAACACTTTTAAAGAAATATTTTCTCCTGAGATTTTAACTGTAATATTTTAATAATTTAACAACACATTCACATGTTCACGGTTCTCTGATGTTAGTTAATGGTCACATGACATGCAGGTTAAATAAATAAAATATTTGTTTTTAGTTTAAAATGATTTATTTACAGTATAGGGACGCACGATTTGGTCACAAAAAATATTTGTTTTGCCTCATATTGCAATTTGAACTATGATAGATTAACATTAATATCACACAAGAAAATGTATTATATTGCTTCTGCTGAAACATCCATGCAAAAAGAATGTTATTTTTGACATTATTATTATTATTATTATTATTATTATTATCATTACCAATAACTCTAATTATAAAAAAAGAAAGAAATTACTATTGTAACACACTTGTACTTGAAAATACAAATTAATATTGTTAATTATAATATATATATATATATACTGTATATATGTCTATATATATGTATATAATTTCTACAAGTTACAATACTATTAGTCTTAAATTCTTCTAATGTTAAACAATCCAGCTTTTATTTTAGTGGAAAACCGCAGGGAGGCCTGTGAGGCCTGTTTAGTTTATAACATATTTATAAACACTTTTTATTACAAATTTACTTAAATGCTGCAAACTTATATCAACAAAAATGTTGGACATGTGAATGTGAAAGTAAAGCAGCATTTTCTGTGAATTGAGCTTCTCTGAGACACTGAAAACACTGGATCATGAGCTGCTAGCGAGAACTTTGCAATTTAATAATCGCACTAAGCCCTGTTGCAATTTAAATTTTATTTTGATTAATTGTGCAGCCCTATTTATTAATTTAATTTCACATTTTTATGATTTATTTAATTATTAGCTTTTTATCAACTTACAAACGTCAGGATGTTCCCTTACAAAACTTTAATGGGTTCAGTATCTAGTATATCAATATATAGTGGTACAGCAAGTTCTCTGATTGGTGGATCTCACTTCATGATTGTGGGTAATGTAGTATTTCATTGTTAATTTGGCATTTAAACTTTTTTTTTTTTTTAAAAAAGATTGTGAGCTCATGGCATGTCTGTACAGAGAAAATGAGATTTTTACTTCCGGACTGTTGCGCTGTATCTGTGTCCGTGGTGATCAGTCAGTGCTGTTAACTGTAGAGATGCTGTTTGTTTGGCATCCATGCAGGGGTTTGCAGGAGCCCGGTTGCTGTAGGCCTCAAGAATGCTTCTCCTCTCATGTGGCCTATAGATCCTGCAGCGGTCTCGTGCACATCTCACTATGCAGGGATAACATGACAATCTGTCACTGACACTGAAAGAAGCCCGTGCAAACAAAGGGAGAGATAGCGAGCAAAATGAGAGCCTGAGACAGCCTTGCCCCCTCTCCCTCTGCTTCAAATTTCCACACTTATTAATGCGCACACTCGTGCATGCACAATGTGCGTTATTGTTGTCATGACAGCTGCATTCTCCCTTTGCAATTGGCCTTTTGAATGTTGCATGGACGTTTGTGTGATTAAACAACTAAATTGGCTTGTTATTCAGCATCCTCTGGACTTTGGTGTGGTGAGGTACAGTGTTCTTCTCGTGGGCATGTGAAACCGAGTATAAAGGGGATTATAAAAGCTTCAGCACACTGTCAGGCTTTGATTTGGCTGGGGGATGGGGGAGCTTTGGGGTTAGTGGCTTCCTCTGAATCCAATTTAAAACCTGTCCAGACACCTAATAGCAGGCAGAATCACACAGCAAACGTGATTCTGATGAATTAGTCTCATTGCCGACATGTTTTGTTTCACTCATTTTCTAAAATAAGATTTTTTTTTGGATGTTATAGAGACGTCCTGCAGGATGTTTGGGGTCGTATTTTGGAGTAGATGGAGAAGAATGCATTGCTTTTGTTAGCTTGAGTTTGACTTTAAAATTAAAAATATTTTGGTAACACTTTACAATAAGGTCCTATTAGATTACTTTAGTTGCATTAGCTAAAATTTAGCTAACAATGAGCACATTAGTATAATGCAATGTAAGTCCAATGCAATGTACAATGCAATGTAAGTCCAAATGCAATTTTTATCCAAAGCGACAATGTAAGTCGCTTTGGATAAAAGCGTCTGCCAAATGCATAAATGTAAATGTAAATGTAGTTAATACAAATGCAACTGTTCATTGTTAGTTCAGGTCCATTAAGTAATATTAACAGATACAACTTTTGATTTTAATAATGTTTTAGTAAATGTTGTAATTACCATGAACTAGGTGGGTGATATGACCAAATTCTTATTTCATAATAGGAGAAATTTTATTTCACGATAACAATATATATCACTATATAGTTTTGTTATTTCATCTAATTTCTGTTATTAAGCAAATTACAAACAATAGGACAAATATAATATAACAAAAATATGAATTAAAGGGGACCTATTATGCTCCTTTTACAAGATGTAATACAAGTCTCTGGTGTCCCCAGAATGTGTCTGTGAAGTTTCAGCTCAAAATACCCCACAGATCATTTATTATAGCTTGTCAAATTTGCCCCTATTTGGGTGTGAGCAAAAACACACTGTTTTTGTGTGTCCCTTTAAATGCAAATGAGCTGCTGCTCCCGGCCCCCTTTCCAGAAGAGGGTGGAGCTTTAACAGCTCACGCTTCGGTTGCTCAACAACAACAAAGCTGGAGAATCTCACGCACCCAAAATGAGGATTGTCAGTAACGGTGTTCAGCCTTACATTGTTCAAACCGGAGTCGACACTGATGGAGAAACTCAGGAAGAAGTTACAACTTTTAGAATGGGGGTTTGTTGCTTGTAATTATGCATAATTTACTAAAGTAAGTCTATTTAAGTTGTAACAAGGACACTGTAAAATAAAGTGTTGCTATATTTTTCATTTGTTAGTTCATGTTTACTAATGTAAATAGAACTTTATTGTAAAGTGTTACCAATATTTCTAAAAATAGTTCATATTTCTTGAACCTGCAGTCATTCTGTTTTGTTGAGTTTGGCAGATCATGGATCTGTGAAAATAAAATTTGATTTGTGTTGTCTTTGTTCTTCCCTTCAGCATATGTTAATGAAGCAGCAGGATCGCATTGATGATCGAGTGAAAGACATCGAGGAGCAGCTGTATAAGTTGGAGTCTGACAAAGTACTGGTGGAGGTAAAGACACATTTATACGACATGAGCACACACACCTCTGTCTTATCTGTCTCTCTGTCTGCATGTCTCTCCCCTCACCCTCTACTGCAGCTAATGAATATGTAAGAGGCTGGTTTTGGTATGACATAGCAGCGTCTGTGCTTAAACCGTATGTAGGCCTTTTCTTCCTGTCTGCAGTTTTATTTTTGTCTTTAAGGAAAATGTATTAGACAAGTGTTGTACTACAAAATAATGCTGTCAAGGAGAGGTCTGGTCAAATTCCCCAGATTTCGGATTTGGATCCCCATTAGCTTCTATAATATTTAAAATAAGTTAAAATTAAAGTCTAAGGAAACGAATGCATTCAAAACCAAGTCAATCCAGGTCACTCTTATTAAAGAAATTTTAATCTCAATGAGTTTTTTAACCTGGTTAAATAAAGAATGAATTAAATACATAAACACTTTTCGATCAACTTGCTTACATGAACAAGAATAAAATTTCCAGACAAAACAAGTAAATCATTTTTAATTTAAAAATGTCAAAACAAAAGTGAAAGATAGTCACATATAGAGCATATAAAGTTGTGCTGACGCATGTGGAATGTTCTCACATTAAGCTAAGAAAATAAAATTATCAAGAACAAAATCAAACTTTTTGTGACTGACTCGTATCGAGTGACATAATGACCTGCACATTTTCACACAAATATTGCCAGTGTTGTTATTGTTAACTAAAACTATTAAAAATGGTTTTCATTGATTAAAATAAAGCTAAAATAAAGTACAATATAAATATTACATGAAAAACCTAAACTTAAAAAAAAACCCTAAGTACTAAAATTACTAAAACTTAAATTTAAATAACAATAAATGAAAGTAAATACAAATATTAAAAAAAAAATAATAATAAAAATGACAGCACATAACAAAAATATTTAATCTTAAACTGATTAAAACACTATAATAACACTAAAATATATTAATAAACACTATAATGGTATATTATTTATTACTAAAGTTGCTATATAACTATATTGTTTAGTATATAAATGATACTGAATATGAATTTGATAATGTTATGTTCATAAAGACAAATATATCAGCAAAATACAGTTTAATGGCCAGTAAAGTAAAAAGTTCATTTTGGACCCTGTATACAAGCTTTTCTAAAATCAAAAGGTGGTGTGTGGTTACAGATGATCTTGTGAAAGTATATGAAGATTTCTGAATATAATTTAGATGGCACAGATACACATTTCAATCTTCTGTGCATCTCACAGGCTATTAACCCTTCAAAGGTCTATTTAGTAAGTTGCACTACAAACACTTTTACACCATACACAGATGTACATTGTTGTTTTCTATCTTTATTTCATCGGAGGGTATTTTGGGCCTGGAAGTAACATTTCGCTCATTTTTGCTGTTGCTCAGTGGTTGACCTTTCAAAGCTCTAGTGATTTACTTGGAGAATTCAGTTTCATTAATTAATCAACATTGTCTCAGATATTTCTTCTAAAAGTTGTCATGATAATTTTTACAGTACAGTAATAATACAGAGCTATTAAATCAATGTGGATAGTATAGCCCAGATCATTTGCTTTTGGGAGAATGTTAATGAAGATTATATTAAAATAAATGCCTTTTGATTGCAGACTTTGGTCAAATCTGAGCACAGTTTGGGACATTGTGAAATGTCCTCTTCTGAAACTCTACAGCAGATGAGAAATTACTTGAAATTTTTCTCAGGATAAACATCTGAGAAGTGGAAAAATTCAAGTGCCCCTATTATGCTATTTTAATGGTTCCTTGTTTTGTTTTTGAGGTCTCCGACATTAACTTTACATCCATCTAAGGTCAAAAAACACTAATTTTCTCATAATATACATTGCAGCATCAGCTCTTTTCTCACAGTGTCTGAAACGGTTCGATAAAGGATTCAGTCTTACTAAACCCCACTTTTCTGACAGCCTACTCTAGTCTGATTGGTCCCATTGCCCAATCTGTTGTGATTGGTCTACCGCTTACAGCGCATGTCGGAAAGGAAACAGCTATTACCATATATGAATTTCGGCTCCAGAGGCTTCCGTAGCACTTGTAAACACAGTGATACGAACAGTAATGATGGTGTCAGTTAAAGTTGAGCGTCCATAGAAATGAACTGAAAATGCTCCGTGGCAAAAGACTATGAATGCTGTGCATTTTACTTTCGCTTTCAAGTTAGCGCCAATTTCCGGGGCGGCAATTGCTTGAATGGTGGGTTATTATTCTTAATGAAAAACACAAAAACTAGAAAAACACAACTAATCCTTTGCAGGTTCCCTATTAGCACTGGGTTTAAATCCAAAATATTACAAAAATCCAAAAATCTTCCACCATTGTCTTGTCAGTCAGCTCCTCACTCTCATGATAAATGAAATCTGACTCCTGCTGCAGATCTGTACTGCAACTCTCGTTTGGCTCATGCTGCATTGAGCAGACGTGTTCAGTTTTTAATTGCAGTGTCTGTTTTTTAACTGAACTAAATGATTATTACTATTCAAAATTATAACGATGGTGGTGGTGGTGGTGGGGGGGGGGGGGTGCCGCAATGGGCAAGTGACGTAACCGGTGTTGCGGCTGAACACTGGTAACACCATCAACACTGACAATCGCAGCAAGCTTAGTGCCGGTTTTGCATTATCAATTCAAGCCCGAGTCCTCATCCTTTGGAAGTGCATGCAAAGTGGATTTGCTTTTCCAGCACAGAAAAAAGTGTCTTCTCAACATGTTGACAAGACGAACCAAACTCTTCCAGGCCTCAGCTGCAACTACAGTGTTTGAGAGCGGGTCAAAGTAGACTCTGTTTGCGGGCAGCCAATTAAGACCTTAGGCTGGCATTATGCAATTTGTTAGATACCTATGTGGGTTTGAGCATTAAGTAAGACTGGAATTACTGACTACTCGTTTCAGCAGTTCAGAATCGGTTCTTTCTTTTGGGAGACAGTAACTCCATTTATTGTGCACTTACTTTGCAGACCTTTTACATTCACAAATGGCTAAATAATACACTACATAATGTAGTACTACTAAATGTAGTATCTGAAAAAGCATAAATTGGGGCAATTAATTTATTTTCCATTTAATTTCACTGCTGTCTATAAAACAAATGAGACATTAAAAAGATAACGTCTGTGTTTTCTTTCCTACAGGGAGATATTTGTTAAGGTTTTTACATTTAGGGAAACTATAGAAATTCAGTGTGCACCCTGTGTTTGTTATGCAGGATAAGGTACAGCAGCTGAAGGAGGAGGTGCGTGTGCAGTATCACAAAATGCACCAGCTCTTAGAAGATGACCTGGGGAGAACTCTGGAGGTGCTGGATAAAGCACACACCAAATACTGCCAGGAGAACTCAACCCAAACCCTCCAGCTCAATGCACGCCGTCAGGAGGCCAAGAAACTGCTCAGCTCTGTCCAAGTTGTGTTTGACAAGGCGGAGAATATTAACATCATGAAGGTGAGGTCGATTCACTCTTTCACCCTTCAAAGATGCATTCATCTGGTCATCCTTAACGGCCTATGATATCCTAGTCCTGTGTGTGCGGTTTGGATGTGAGTGGGGACTTTTAATTCATAATTCTATTGTTTTCAATGTATGATTCCATGTCTACCAAAGAAAAAAACTTAGTTAAATTAGTTTTTGATTATTAAACATTATGTCATGGTTTCTTGGAAGTCTTTCTGAAACCAGTTTTCTTCATATAAAGGCACTCTCTGTCTGACTGGGCAATAAGGCAGCTGTCTTGGGTTTCGGACATAGTGAATATTTCCTTAAGCACTCTCTCCTTTGACTTTTGCTAGAAATCCCCTTGCACTCACCCACACGCTCTCATAAATTCACAGTGTGAATGTGCCCATACCTGTGAGAAATGCTTCGCTGTCTGTGTGGTTGTTATCAGCATATCTGCACTTCCAGATTTTTCCATGTTTACAGACAAAGAGGCAGTCAAGCAGGAGCTTGTAGACTGCAGTAAGATTAATATTTTGCTCTGTTTTCTTTTGCTTTGTAGAACACAAAACCAGTGAAAATACTCATGGATAGGTATGTCATTTATGAACCGAAGTATTGACATTGAATTGTTTTATTAAATATTTTTTAATATATAATAATCTGGTGATGTCAAATGGTCTTTTTACAGATCAACATCATGTACAGGCAGTGTTCTGCCTCCTTATAAAGTGGGTCATCTTAATTCCAAAATATTCCTGTCTGAAGTCTCAAAAAAGGAAAAGAACTTGAGAAAAATACTGGAAGGTAAGTAAAAATGTACTCAGTGGTTTAGTAAATGGTGGGTTGCACAACTTTTCTAGTTGGTTCATGGGTTCTGGTATAAAAAGTTTGCCAAACCCATAAGAAACCAACATGAATAAAATGATTCGTGGAACATGTTTAAACTAGATTATAAATGATTTTTTTCATTATCTCTTATTCGTCATTGGCCCTGGAATGCCTTCATCCTCAAAAACCTATAAAACATTGAAGAAATAAGGGGCCGATTACAAAACGTTTTTAAAAAAAAAAAAAAAACGGAAAGCTTGGCCGTTCATTCACACGACAATGCCGTTTTGGGGGCCTGAAAATGCAAACTTTTGAAATTCAAAGTTTTTGAAAATGATACCGTTATCGTCTTCGTGTAAACAACAAAATGTGAATTTGTGAAAACGGTGACGTCATGCGCATGCGTATTATGTGTTCCATCCATAGATGGTAAAAAAAGATGGATGACACACCTTCACTCTCTTCCATTGTAGTAAGTGAAGCTGCCAGTGTGCCAAATGACTCTCGAGTCTGCGCATAGTGAACTTGGAGCCCGAGTCTGCGCAGTAATGAGCACGAGCCGCGATATCAAGGTCCCGCCGACACTCCCGCAGAATTGGTTAATACTGCAGTACAACTCATTATGTCGGTGTGAAATAAACAGTTCTGGAATATTTGATGTGTAATTTCACTGTTTAGTTTGTCTCATGCCCTATTACATTACAAGGAGAGGGCGGGTTTTATGACCTACTGCATCCAGCCACCTAAGGACGATCGAGGACTTTTCAGGACTCGTGTGGCACGCTTGGTTCCATCTATAGGCACATAGTGTTTGTTTAGTGACATCGCCATCTACTGGCCTGGCAGCATAACACAGCATTTTTAGTCGTTTTCGCAGATCCGTGTGAATGGGGATCGTTTTGACAGCGTTGTTATCTGTGCGAGAAAAACACAAAGAAAAAACATATCCATTTTTAGTATATCGTTGTCGTGTAAACGTACCCTAAGAAAAATAAATATTGGTTTTGAGGACCTTTTTTAAATTTTTATATAATAAACAATTTTTCCTTTTGTTTTTTGTTGTCGTTGCATGATATCCAAAGTAAAATCTGGGAGTTGACCCAACAGAGAACCACTAACTTGGCTTGCAAAAACATTTCTGTTCAACATATTGGTTTTTTTTCCACATATCAAACTCTTTATCCTCTGTCCCCTTGTTTCCAGCACCATTCAGTACTCCCTCACACTTCCTCCAGAGCATATCTGTCCACCCCTCCAGTGCGAATACCTCCGGGGGTGAGAAACGCAAACACTCCACGGCCTTCCCTGAAAGCAGCACCAGCCTGCTGGATTCCTCGTCAGGCCCCATGAGCAAACAGCAGTTCCTGGGTCAAGGTTCCAGCTCCACCGACGGGCCGACGTCACAGCCGCCCATGGCTCCCTGTAGCTCCACCCAGCATATTGTAGGCCTCAGCAGTAGCAGCAGCGCCCAGTCGGTCCATCATTCCAGCTCTGTTTTTACTCCAGCTGACTACCCCAATCCCAGCTCATCCCAGCAGGCCATGCTGCCGCAGTACGGCGGCCGTAAGATTCTCATGTGCACGATGGACAACTGCTACTGCTCTAGTGTCCCCTCCATATCGAACCACCGTGGCCATCCACCCTACCCTCGCTCGGGATCTTTCCCTTGGACACAGGAGTACTCGCACCCCCTGCCCTCCACGGCCTCAATGTCCCAGCCCCTCCAAGGGCTCTCCATGCACGACTGGATCGACGCCTCACAGAGCCACAGGCACCCTGATTTCTATGGATTGTATGGGCAATCTTCCACTAAACCATACGTCACCAGTTAACCTTCCACTGCATCTCTGGTTTATCTCCGATAACTCAGATAATTTCCTTCATAGACATTTTTTCCCGCCTGTCTTTCAAAATCAGGCTTGTTAACATCACAATTAAAAGGAAAACGGCACTTTCTATCATGCAATGCAAGCCTCTCGGCTTCAAAACACCAATCTCTTCCAACTTAAGCATTAAAAACCTGTCTGTCCCTGAGTAAAATAATAAGGGAATCTTTCTTTGAGAAATGTGGAGGCGGGACCCAGCTGAGTTTTTAAAATTACAAACAGATTTTGGATAATTGCAGAGGGTTCTGACCCAGAGCAGATAATGATCACTTGTAAATGGAGTTAGTTTTAACTCCTTTCTCCTCCCCTCTTCCTGCCTTTAGGGCATCGGGAATCTGTTTGGTTGTGCTAAAGATTCCTTTTAACATTGCTATTAAACTTCTACAGTTTTATTATCAGTAGATGGGGAATATTGTTATTAAAAAAGAGGGATAGAGTCTGTTTATTATTTATCATTTCACCTCTACTGCACCTTGAGATTTTGGGCTTAAGTTTCTGCTGAACCGCTCCACAGGTAACCGCAATTATGGTTTGACGTGTTACTTACATTCCTTAGAGGCCAGAGGTTCTTGTTTTTCTGTTATGTTTACAATTATGTATTAATATTTTTCATTAATTTACAGTAGGCTGTAAAAGATCAGTACAAAAACTCAGTCCAGGTTCTTTGGAGGCTTCACTCAAAGAGGTTCCACCAAGCATGTCATGAGCTATTGCGTCTGAAGTACTTCTGGATTCTGCTTCCTGTCAGATAATGTTATTTCCTGCATTTAAGCAAATGTGAAGCATGTTCAGGGTGATTGGTGCCTATACACACCTCTGAGTCTTATAACGGTGTAGATATACTTCCTGTTTTAGGCGGTGAAACCCGTGTGGTCACCGTGGAACACTGATTGTCATGAACATGCTGAAAATCTTCCTGTTTGTGATTGTAGGCATGCAGGAAAGCCTTTCTGTGCACTCAGAACTCCAAAAAGACTCAACTGAGTGAGACTAGAGAACAGTTGACTTTTTTTCCACATATTTTATACAAGAAAACTGGATGGACTGCATACATTTGGAAATCGAAATAAATGTGCTTCAAAAGAGTATTAAATGCTGGTTTAAACAGACATGTGCGAAATCTCTTTTGTAATGTAGTTTTCTTTTTGTTGGCAGAAGTTGTGGCTCAAAACTATGGAGCTTCTAATGCAGTGGTTCGCAACCAAGGGGCCTCAGAAAACTTCTAATCATGACTTGAAGGGGACCTATTATGCCCCTTTTTACAAGATGTAAGTCTCTGGTGTGCCCAGAATGTGTCTGTGAAGTTTCAGCTCAAAATACCCCACAGATCATTTTATTATACCATGTTGTAAATGCCCATTTTTGAGTGGAAGGAAAAATATGCTGTTTTCGTGCCTGTGTCTTTAAATGCAAATGAGCTGCTGCTCCCCACCCCACTTTACAGAAGAGGGCGGAGCCTGTACAACTCGTGCCTCGGATACTCTGCCAAAACCAAACGTCTGTTTGGTTTTGATTATGATCTCTATCGCGACCACGCTCACGTGACTGCAGTTCTTCATCATCATGAAAGTTAATTATGTGTTTAAATGGTTTAAACTTCTGATATATGGTTTTCTGAGCCCACACATTTGAAGCATGCGCACAGAAAGCTGGCTGTCAGACGACGCTTTGAGTATTAAACTGATTTCTCTTACACATTTTTTTGCATTTAAACTGTCAAATACACACAAGGTTATGTCAAAAACACAAAGTTCGCAAACACAGCTGTGAACATAAATAGCAAGTAAAGAAATCGCATGTGTATATTAGATCTGTCTATTAAAGTGAAAGCAGCATAATATTTACTGCTATATATGCTGTTAATATGAACCAAACAAAATGAAAACAGAGAATCACTCACTGCTCTTGTTTAAATAACTTTAGTAGCTTTAATAAGAATAAATTTCTTACTTAAATGCTCTGGTGAGGAGATAAACATGGCGGACTGCGCTCACTCAGGGGAGGAGCTAAGCTAATAGGGCAGATTCTGTTGCCAGTCGTGGGCGGGGCTTCCAAAATCTGGAACCCCTTGTTTGGAGAGACTTGTTTATGATTTAAGGGCAATTTAAAAAAGACTGGGTGTATTTACCATTATAGGATGGTTGTTTACACACACTGTGTTCAGACCCCTTTTAAAAGTGAATCTTGCATAATAGGTCCCCTTTTAAAATAAGTTAAAACAACTAAAAATCAAGATATTTTTCTTTGAAGAACCACAGTTACCACTGTCTTGAAAAACCTGGATATATGAGGTAGCCTAATTTGAAAAATGGGATTTATAGACCTGGAAACCTCATGTAAATGATCAATATTTTATAACACCATGGACATTTTTATACTGTATATTATATGAATATACATTTTTCTAGTTATACCAAGCTCTAAAATATTTTATTGGGTTGCAGATCTCTGCTGTTGCAGATCCAACGAAAATCCCATAAATCAAGCATGACCCTGTTCGTCTTTGGCTTGGATCATTTGCCCCTAGACCTTGTTGTTGATTATCAAAACAGGTTTGGAGGTTATGTTTGAAGTGAAGTTAATAATTCGTGAGAAAGTTTAATCATTTGTTTACAAGATAGTAACAGCATTATGGGCAAGTCCGAAGCAAAAACTTGAATATGTGGCTTCGGAAAAAAAAAAAAAAGAAAGAAGCCAAGACCACTTTTAAATCATTTAAATATAGCAGCCTAAGGACTGATGCCAGACTTTCCAGCTCTTCCTCATGGGTCAATGGGGGCATCAGTCACATTTTTCCATTAAAGCATGGTGGGATGGGGGCGCAGGGCCGGCTGGGGTAGAAAGGGGATGGGGGAAGTAATCAGGCTTGAAGAGCAGCTCATCATTTATTTATAAAGTGTAATGTTCCAGCCCCTCTCCTCCCACAAACCCCATACATTCACCCTTACTGCGCTCTCAGACCAGCACAGTCAACATTTTGTGACCAATTAGAAATCTGACTAGACTCTACCCTCTTTTCTCCTCCTGCTTGCTGTGGGTGGACACGCCATATGCTCGCGAGAGCTCCACAATGGGTTTGTTTTTCTGAGCTCTGCCGTCCCATGATGTTAATCACGCTGGCTGCTCATGCTGGCTCATTGCAGCCCGTGGGAGGACTGTAGCCTGCCGGAAGGATCGATTGCAAGACCCAACAGAGGCTGCCTGGCTCAACTCCTCTATACATGTGATTACATACGGATGTATGTGAGGCCTGAAGTGAAAAGGAATATAAAAAGCACCCCAAACATGGGGATTGAGAGTTGGTGTGTGAAAATTTGAGGGTGTGGGCATGTTTGTACAATAGCTTCAAGGTCTTCTGTACACTTTGAGCCCAGCACAGGCCAGCTGTAGTCTAAAGCCTCTTGTTTTTCTGCAACAGTCGCTTTTGCTTACTCTTCCTTTGCCATTAATTATTAAAACCTGCCCAGTTATTAGGGGGAACAATGTCCCGCAATGATGGCTTTGCTGGTGTTGATCACATTTGCACTTTCAGATTTGTATTGCTACATGTTTAATGTAGTTTGAGAACTTGCAGATTAGAGAGCGGACACACTGAGGGCCTGTTCACAAGAACGCAAATGTTCAGCATTAATATATTCTGTCTAATTCTGGATTCTTGCAATTAATCTGTTCTGGATTCAAACATTTTAATTTCAATGAACACTTTCTGTTAATGCATATATTCAGACACATTTGTTTTCACAGGGAGGTGTTCTCTTTCCATCGCACTGCGAAGAAAACTTGCCAAACATTCGATTCAAGCTTTTGGTCATATGGTGTGATTCAATGTTGCTTAGCAAAATAGTTGGTTTGTTTGACTTCAGCTGTGGCTGGATTTATCCGATTGACAAGATTTGCTGATTGCAGGCGGAGTTGAAAATGGGAGTTGAAAATGGAGACGTGAAGTTGGACACTTTCTGCTTCCTGTAGTGATGCTTGCGCTGTGTTTGCGTATTTTATCACAGATTAAGTGGTTTAGCTGCAATATTTGTCAAATACACAGACATTTATGATGTTTTCATGTAGCAACAGAAACCCTATTCATTTAATACTTTATCTACTGCTTAATACAGAACCTGTATGTATGGCCCTGTTTATGCCTGGTATTAAGATTAATTTTGATCGGATCACAAGTGGATGAGGGAGACACTCCTGTTTACACCTGGTATTTTAATTCGTCTCTTTTGTCCATTTTCAACCCCGTTCTGGGGTGTGTTTCCCAAAGTGAACTATGGTCGCAAGTTCCGTCGTTACCAATAGAGTTCAATGGGACTTACGACCATAGTTGGCTAACAATGCTTTCGGGAAATGCATTTCTGTCCTGATTTCTTCGAGGGAAGGGTAAATGTATGGCTCTTTCAGATCTTTCAATCTAATGGACAAAATAAGCTTGTGCAATTTACATATGAACCGCCCAGAGACGACAGGAAAACATGGAGAGCATCAGCTTTCGCTTCTGCTCTGACAGCCGCAAGACCAGCCGAACGCTGTGAGTGCGTGTTAGAAATCAGGAACGGTGAGAGAACATTGTGTTTGGTACATTTTTCATCTTCAAACCAAACTTGGATCTTCAGCCGACAATGTTTAAATCCTGTCTGGTTAGCGCGCAATAGGCAGTCTTTTGTGGCTGTTCGAACACATTCAACCACATGAGCGTTTACACTACGAAAGCAATCCGGTCAAATGCGTTTTCAACTACCTCTGGAAGTGGTCGAAAGTGGACAAGCTCAAAACGTTTTACAACCCAGTATTTAGCGTCGTCCACTTGTGATCCGATCGACAAAAACGCATCTTAATACCAGGTGTAAACAGGGCCTTGGTCTGTGAACAGGCCATGAGAGTCCTGAGAGGAGAACAACAGAAAAGATACACTTTCTCAAAAACAAAACAAAAAACGAATTCCTAGAAACCTTCTGCCTAAAACAGAGCAGGCTGAAGCTGCTAACTTTTCAGTCCTGCCAAACTGCATGTGCTTTTGTTTTGATCAGATGGTTATTTTCCATTAAACAAAAGGTGAGTAGGTGGTCCTTCGCTGCTATACTGGATGCATCAAGACGAATTAGAGTTTACCCTACAAATGTAATACGCTCACATGCGTACCATCAAATTTATTTTGATCAAGACATTGTAGGCCCCGTTTACACCTGTATTCAGTGCTGACTACTTCAGTCAAGTCATCTTCATTTATATAGCGCTTTTCACAATACATATTGTTTCAAAGCAGCTTCACAGTGACAATAGGAAAATTCTTATCGAGCTAAAGTTGGTTTTTGATTGAATCACTTCCGTTGTTAATTATTACTTTAGGGGCCGCTTAAATGACACCTTTCCTACTGAAAACCGAATACCTTTAATGTATTCTTGCCATTCATTTACATGTTTAGTCTATAGGTTTGTGTGTTTGAGTGTGTATGTGCACAGAAGCTTGGTCTTTTTAAAATTACTTTACTGGTCTGCATAATACAGAAAAATTAGTTGTGTCCACGGATCTATGCGAACTGGAATAATTTTGATAACGTTTTATCTATACATGGGGAAAGGAAAGAGAAGGAGGCCTTTAGTTAGTTGAAACGTCAGGGCTGCGTTATCATCATGTCTAGATGCAGGTCCTTCATCTCATCTGGATACGGCCTGGATCTGGCAGGCTGCGGCAAACCTCGGGATAAACAGAGAGAGACTAATATTAGCGTAGACGCCATTCTTCTTATGATGTAGCGAGTACATCAGGTGTTATGGGAAGTGTTCCCGGTTCCGGCTGACCTAATCTGTGCAGCCTAACAATTTACATGATTTGAATTATAGAAGTAGATAATGTGTTATGTGTATGCAAGTTTAAACAGATGCGTTTTTAGTCTAGATTTAAACTGACAGAGTGTGTCCGCTTCCCGAACAGTGATAGGAAGACTGTTCCAAAGTTTAGGTGCTAAATAGGAAAAGGATCTACCGCTTGCAGTTGATTTTGATATTCTAGGTATTATCAACTGTCCAGAATTCTGAGATTGCAATAGACATGAAGGACAATAATGCATTAAGAGCTCGCTCAGGTACTGGGGAGCTAAACCATTTAGTGCTTTGTAAGTAAGTAGCAAATCTGTAAATCTGAGACAGATGTTAATACCAGATGTATGTAGGGCTTTTGTTTCTCTTGCTTCTCACATGTCTTTACTCTGATACCGTAGAGTGAGAAGGAAAGAGGGGGGAGGGATAACGTTTTTTAATGATTTTCAGAATAAGGAAACACTAAAAGAGGAGACGATGGGGAAGAGAGGAGGCAACTTCCAAATTGGAATGTCTGTCAGTGCCTCACATGCTCAATAATCTTTTTACCATGCAGAATTAAGATTTCTGCTATCCAGCACATTGCAGCTCCAATCCCTAAAGCCAGGACGGATAATCCAAAATCCCTCTTAGGGCCTGTGAGGCCAGTCCTGGAGTAACAGAGGCATGAGAGCTGCAGGGGCCTCTGGGTACTTCAGAGATCAACCCTCTGCAACAACTTAAAAGTAGCCCAATGCTGCGGGAAAACCACGGACTTGGCAACACTGATATTCACAACAATCTTTTTCATACACTTATGGCCGGTTTTACAGACAAGGCTTAAAGGGATAGTTCACCCAAAAATGTAAATTATGTCATCATTCACTCGCCCTCAAGTTGTTCCAAACCTGTATAAATTTCTTTGCTCTGCTGTACACAAAGGAAGACATTTTGAAGGAAGTTTGTAACCAGGCCACTTTGGGGCACCATTGACTTTTATAGTAGGAAAAAAAATACTATGGAAGTCAATGGTGCCCCAGAATTGTTCAGTTTCCCACATTCTTCAAAATATATTCCTTTGTGTTCAACAGAACAAAGAAATTTATACAGGTTTGGAACAACCTAAGGGTTAATAAATGATGACAGAATTTACATTTTTGGGTGAACTATCCCTTTAAAGGGTGACCTATTATGCAAAATTCACTTTTACGTGGTGTTTAAACATAAATGTGTGTTGGCAGTGTGTGTACACAACCACCCTATAATCCACCCACTCCTTCTTTTTTTAATCCCCATAAATCATACGCAGTGTCTCAGAACAACCCGTTCGCAGATTCTGTTCAAAGTGACTTCACATTGTACAGGCCCCGCCCACGACTGTTGACGTATTTGCATAGATCCCGCCCTGAGCGAGTTGTACACTGTCCACCATTGTCTCGACGCCGGAGCAGCTGTAGTAACAAGAATGTCTGGTAAGCGATTGAGGTGTTTTGTTGTTGGATGTAAGAGTGAACATAACAGTCTCCGTGTACTCCCGACATCTGAGTCGCTGAAGACGCAGTGAATTAGTTTCGTTTGTGAAGGGAATGCACCACAGATCTAATATACACATGCGATTTCTGCGCCTGCTGTTTACGTTCACAGACATAACCAACTGTGTTTATGTGAACTTTGTGTGCATTTGGCAGTTTAAATGGATAGTCATCATTTACTCACCCTCCGGTTGTTCCAAACTTGTATACATTTTTTGTAATGTTGAACACAAAGGAAGATGTTTTAAAGAATGTGGGAAACTGAACAGTTCTGGGGCACCATTGACTTCCATAATTTGACATAACATATTAAAATATGTCAGTACCATTGTTTTGCCTCAAATTGCACATCAGTAATGTTTTTTTCTAAGGCAAGTTTAAAAAAAAAAAATTACCTAAGGCCTGATCCTGGCTTAATCTAAGCCCTGTCTGTCAGACCGGGCCATCAAACGAACCAAAAAAACACCAAAATGAAACAAAAATAGTTTACACATTAGATGACAAATTATACGATACGTCATATGATAGTTTTGTGTGAGGAACAGTTTAAAATTGTCATTATTCATGGATGATCTTCCCCTTTACTGCAGCTCTCAAATTATCTGTTTCTTATACACTACCGTTCAAAAGTTTGGGGTAAGATGTGCATGTCACATGATCCTTCTGACATCATCTGTGCTCCAAGAAATACCATACAGGTTTGGATTGACATGATGCTGACTTCTTTTTTACTTTTTTAGGGCCGAACTGTTCCTTTAAGAAGCTGATATTCATATGTGTGTATTTTGTTAATACCAAGGATTTAAAAATCCTGGTTAAATATAACATTGAACTAGGCATAGCGGTAAGGCTTACAGGAAACACTGTGCGTCTGTTTGAAGGCTGAATTCCCAGGCTCCAGTGTTAATAATTTGGAGATACTCAGGTAACAAAGAGGGCAGCCAGAGCAGCAGATTTCCCTCTCGTCTCCAGTTACTCATTACAGGAATATGAAACCAGAAGATCTCTGTAGCATTTGCTGGCCTGACAAGCCCTGCACTGTGTGTGGATGTCTTTGATTAGGCTTTGGCATTGGAAGTGTGATGTGTCATAGGGAAGATGGATAAACGCGCAGGGCTTCAGGCCTGCTAATGCAACGGCAGCTGCACAACAGCTGACAGGCTCCCGGTGGAGCAAAAGCAGTAAAACACACCTCTACACTGAGGCATGTGCACTCACATACACACACACGGTTGCCATGGTAACACACAGCTGTCAAGTGGATCAGACCACACCCCAGTGAACAGGCAAATACACACCAATGAGGTGATACAGTGATGAGTTGACACTATATCTCCATTCCTTTCTCTCTCTCTTACACAAACAGACATGAGTAAACTTGCTCTGGAGCTCTCCATGTGGAAAAGTGATGACACATGGGAAATATTAAGCCCTTCAAACTGAAACAGTTAATGTGATTGTGTTCTGTAAATGAAAGATGTCATCGTCTCATTAGACATGGTTACACAGGGAGTTGAAGCACAGCTCTCTCTTCCCGTACAATTACAGCCATCTATGTGTTGCAATGTTCTTTTCTATTTAACCAACTTTTACTGTAAAAATCACAGATTGCTACACTTA
This sequence comes from Hypophthalmichthys nobilis, assembly GCA_037950665.1. Lineage (NCBI taxonomy): Eukaryota > Metazoa > Chordata > Actinopteri > Cypriniformes > Xenocyprididae > Hypophthalmichthys > Hypophthalmichthys nobilis. The sequence continues at coordinate 29,828,573 of CM075477.1, read as the reverse complement.
CGTCGTTATGAATCAGCATGGCAGGAGGATTATTAGAAAAGACAACACATGCTGAAAAGGAAATGGGAAAAGTCATGAAAAAGGCAAAAGTTAGTAATCGCAGCGTCATCGCATGCTTTCAGTAGGATTCATTATTTCTGAATATTCAGCATTAAACACAAAATGATAATATTTTCCACCTGAATACAGGATATTTATTTTTAAGAGACTTAAAGTTAAACTAGTTTGTTTTCAGACAGTTTGATACAACTTTTTAAAAAGTCAAGTACAAACGTTACTGCCACTTATCAATGCCTGCTGTCACAGTTGTTAGGTGACAAGAACAGTCCTCCATAGGCTAGACCGTCCCATTTAACAACGCTCAGCCCAACCTTCATGGCCTCTGAAGACCAAATCCTTTGAAGGATGCAGCCTCTGAATTGGGACACAGCCTCTAATCACAAGAACGAGAAGTGATGAAGCTTCCTGAGGAGTCATGAGCAAGGATATACAGGTGTATCCTTCCCTCACATCTTAAGGGCGTGGAGCTAAGATGGGAGGAAAGGAAACAAGGATGCACAAATTAGAAATGAGAAGCACCCTTGATCAAAGAGATGTAGCTGCCAGGGGGAGGGTAAGTTCATGTTTTGATAAAAGATTGAGGGCACATGAACTTAAATAAAAGCTAAAGATGTGCAACAGATAAATTATTAATAATAAACAACATTCCATAAAAAATATGAATTATCAGTTTAGATTTCATGGTGACTTTAAAAAAGTTTGCTCAAAAAAGTTTGTTATTCTAAAACTATGAATCTTTCTTTCTACTTTTGAACACAAAAGATATTTTTTAAAAAAAAAAAAAATGACAGATTGTTTCAAAGCAGGTTCACATTAATACAAATTATGAAATAAATTATGAAACAAACTTCGTTCAGTGTTGTATCAGTTCAGTTCAATAACTCAGTGTTGCAAAGTTCATCAATTATGAAACAAGTTCATTTCAGCTATTAGTTCAACAGAAGGCACGAGTGTCATTATTTATTTAAAGTCAGTTAAATGTTGATTCAGTTCAGTTCAGTAATAGTGTTCAGGTTGCAAAGTTATCCAGCTCAACTCAGTTCAGATTTTGTTCTCAACCTATAGTGTCAATGCAGTTAAATTGATGAGTATTAAAGGGGACCTGTAATGCCCCTTTCACAAGATGTAAGTCTCTGGTGTCCCCAGAATGTGTCTGTGAAGTTTCAGCTCAAAATACCCCACAGATCATTTATTATTGCTTGACAAATTTGCCCCTATTTGGGTGTGAGCAAAAACACACTGTTTTTCTGTGTCCCTTTAAATGCAAATGAGCTGCTGCTCCCGCCCGCTTTCCAAAAGAGGGCGGAGCTTAAACAGCTCACGCTTCGGTTGCTCAACAACAACAAAGCTGGAGATCTCACGCAGCCAAAATGAGGATTGTCAGTAACGGTGTTCAGCCTTACATTGTTCAAACCAGAGTCGGACACTGATGGAGAGACTCAGGAAGAAGTTACAACTTTTAGAATGAAACTGGACGTTTCTGAATGGTTAGTGGATAAATGTATGTAGTTGCTGTGGAGTTGATTCAACTCATCGACTAGCATGTGCCGTCATGTTAATCTTTTGTGCAAATCCAGCATTGAATTGACCCTCGTTTGTGAAGCAGTCCGGCGTAAAATGACAGCGACAACACTCTACTACAACAACTCTTCCTCTTCTCTAAAGCAGCCCAACATGGCCTCACCCCCTTTGTTGCGTGTTCTTGGGGGCGGGGTTTATGTAAATTTTAGGGTTAGTGATGTCATTAACCCGGGAAGATGCTCATTGTAGTCCCTACCAGCCATTTGTTGTAGTCCTTAAACAGTGAATTCTTTAAAAGAAAATCTCTCCCTTTGCATTGAACTTTGAGCGTCGTAACTTTGCAGATGTTGTTTATCTTCAAACAGCAACATTACACACTAATTAAAGTTAAAAAAGTGAAATCATTATCAACCACCCCTTTAATTGGCTTTTAAACCTCATTACCCTGGTTTCACAAAGAAGGCTTTAGCCTAGATTAAAATTAGTTTGAACTGTTTTAATTGAAAGCAAATTGCACTGACATATATTAAAATATATCAGTGCCATTGTTTTGTCTCAAGATGCACACCAGCATTGTGTTTTTCTAAGGTAGACTAAGGTCTAATCCTGGCTTAATCTAAGCCTTGTCTCTGAAACCAGGCCATTTTGTCCTAAAAAGGAAAGTCAGTGGAGTCCTGTGTTGTTTTGGACCCCACTAAGTTTCCCTGTATATGGACAAAACATTCTTCTATTGTGTTCTGCAGAAAAAAAATTATGCAGGTTTGATGATGATGACCAAATTCTCCTGTTTGTGATTCCTCGTTTAGAAGCCCGAGGTCGGCCTCGCCGGCAGCTGACACACCTCATCACCATGTCCTTCACAGCCCAGGTGGCCTCTGTGGAGAGTTCCCGTTCGGTGTCATTCAGTGGACGAACTCAAGAGCAGCAAATGTCTGTTGCTCACTGATTTGCAAATGAATGTGCTGACATTCCCGGTGCATTAAAACCCACCCTGTGTCTTTATGTTTTAAGAGTGCAGTGTTTGCTGAGTGCTTGGACTGAAGACTGGGCAAAGCAAGGAGTTGAGTGAATGTATACTCTGAGGAATGAGTTCTTTTGTGAACCCACAACATCTCTGAGTGCTTTGTCTGTCAATCAGGCATTAGATTTCAAAGTAAGCTTATGAATTCCAGTTACCAAGAATGAGGCATCAATAGCTACAATTTATTTGTAAGTGCACTGCCAGCTCCGGAGAAAAGCATGCAGTGCCTTTACGCATTTATGAAACAGCAGGTCTCTCCACATTTAACAGTTCTGACATGACCATAAAGCAGTTGCCATGGCAACATAGGGTTTGACGGAGGTGTGACATTAGCCCTGCCCTCTGAGGGGGAGGAGAGCCCCAGTGGAACACAAGGTCAGGGTGATACTACCACCTGCCCACATCTGCCTCTCTCCATAGATAGATAGATAGATTCAAAGATAGATGACTTCCGATTCATTAGCCGCTATAGGAAAATAACTAGAAGAATAACAAAGTGCAGTACACTGTAAAACGAACTGCGTTACAATACAGTGTGTTTATGATTATGATAATACATTAGAATAAAATGACAGCAACTACTAGTTTGCAGGATCAAGCAGCATAATGGACTGTTTTTGCAGAGGTAAAATAATTGGAAGCGATTCAAGCGAATTTCACTGGAAGCCTCGCACATTCACGTTACAAATGGCCACGCCCACTCTTACGTTTAGATGCATTTAAGGCGGACTGATTTAAGTGTGCTGTAACATGATGGGGCATGAGTTGTAGTTTTGACTTATGAATGTTCAATGGGAATGTACAGCTTTTGTCACACGACTTAAAGGGGTAGCCTGCTTCGCTGGGAAAATGGGCGTTCAGTAAAACTTGGCTGCCTCTATAGTGGAAAGCAGTTAAAAGTTTTGAAATCGGTGCAACCAGATTAAAGGAAAAAATGGCACTTGTCTTCCCTTTTGCCAAATAGGTGGGAAAACTTCACCCATAATGCACTGGGCATGTTGCCGTCCAAGGGCACTCCCACCAGTCTGCTATGGATACACTTACCAGAGTCAAATACAGTCTTGCTTTATTAGGAAATACTTCTTAGCAAACTTTTAGTCATAATGGTATTGACGTATTGTTGTCGTATTGTTCCTGGGTGCAAGAATTCAGAGAAAACGTTTAGCGGCAATGAGTTAGTTTCGATTTCCAGTGAAGTACGGAATAAAACAATTTAAAAGATAATTGTGACTTTTTATTTAAACTTTTTTTTAACAATTCTGACTTTTTTCTCACAATTGTGAGATATAAATTCGCAATTGCGAGAAAAAAAGTCAGAATTGTGAGTTTATTTCTCGCAATTCTGACATCTTTTCTCAGAATTGTGAGATATAAAATCAGAATTGCAAGTTATAAAGTCCAGTTCTGAGGGGAAAACAAGGCTGACTTTTTTTCTCTGAATTGCGAGTTTATATCTTGCAATTCTGATTTTATAACACAAAATTGCGACTATATCTCGCAATTCTGACTTTATAACTCACAATTCTGACTTTATAATTCGCAATTTTGAGTTTATATCTCACAATTCTGACTTTATAACTCGCAATTCTGACTTTATAATTCACAATTTTGAGTTTATATCACGCAATTCTGACTTTATAATTCGCAATTTTGAGTTTATATCACACAATTCTGACTTTATAATTCACAATTGCGACTTTATATCACAATTCTGACTTTATAATTCGCAATTTTGAGTTTATATCTCGCAATTCTGACTTTATAATTCACAATTTTGAGTTTATATCACGCAATTCTGACTTTATAATTCGCAATTTTGAGTTTGTCACAATTCTGACTTTATAACTCACAATTGCGACTTTATATCACAATTCTGACTTTATAATTCACAATTTTGAGTTTATATCTCGCAATTCTGACTTTATAACTCGCAATTCTGACTTTATAATTCACAATTTTGAGTTTATATCACACAATTCTGACTTTATAACTCACAAATGCAACTTTATATCACACAATTCTGACTTAATAACTCGCAATTCTGAAAAAAAAAAAGAATTGTGAGAAGTCGCAATTGCCTTTTTTTTTAATTCAGTGGCAGAAACAAGCTTCCATAGAAAATAATTTTAGTCTATGTGTAGATTAATTTCTGGTTGTAAGGTGTAAAAATAACTTGACTTTCACCATTAAATGGGCACTGGCAAAAATTTATACAGACACACAAAATATTCACATAGGCTATAATTGAAGCTGAAGCGTTGAAACCAAGAGAAATGAGAAATGTCATTTAATTTATATTTTATAGACATTTCTTAAATATTTCTTGTCATACATTCTAATGTATTCTGTTTTTTTCTGTTTGTGACAAGGGCATCTGTTACATGTGACATGCTGGTCTGGTGCTTCAGAATATTATTCTCTCAATATCATGTCATCGTAAATAGACAAAACTCTCCACTGCTACAGCCAGGTTCTTAGGCTTACTAAACATGTTTCAAGCACACTTGTGTAGCAACCCTGCTGGTTGTTATACACAGGTATGCATTGTGATTTAGCCTGATGCTCATCCCACAGTCAGTTAAATACTATGCAAGAAAACAGGCTATGCAAGAAATGTTTTATGCAATGTTTTTTTAAAAAAAAAAAAAAAAAGTCTAGCAAAGTATAAAACATCTAAAAGGAATAAATCAGAAATCCAAGATATTGAAAGAGATTCCAAGATCCAACAGACATAACATTCTAATTAATAATAATAATGCAAAAACACTTATTACACTTACTTCAGTGGTTGATTGTACATTATAAATCAGAATTTCATGCTATTGCACAGTGTTTACAGAGTACAGAGTGGATGGCTGAGGAATGGTTCAGAGGGGTCAGGGGTTAGAAGAGCCTCCTCATATCCCTTTAACCTGGACGAGCTGGTAGAAAATTCACACAGTTCACAAAGTTTGCTTTTCACATTCCCTTTACAAAAAGTACTAGGCTCACTACTTCTTCTTTGCAGTAATGTTCTTGCAGACCCAGTTCATGCCATCCTGAAAGAAAAAAGCACTTTAGCTGAAAACCAATCATCGATGGGAAGGTCTAAACAACTGCATGTCAGAATTTAATAAAAGAAGGCTAATGTAAAAGCAATGACTCACCTGGACTCCCTCTCCTGTAAGTGCAGAGCAGGACTGAATTTGCCAAATACGGTCCCGAATGGTGTGCAGGTTCAGTCCCTCTGCGATCTCAGATGCTGGAGCAGCGGTCAGCAGGTCTTGCTTATTGGCAAAGATTAAAACAGGTACGCCACTAAGTTTCTCCTCATCTAGCAGCTCAGCCAACTCCTGCATGCCACATAAACAATTCAAATAGTAATTCAATAGCTCATTCAAATACTTTTGCTTGAACAAATGCATATCAAGAAAAAAAAATATATGCTAACACATTTCTTTGGGAGTTTCACTCCCAATCACTATGAAATGTCAATGCTGCAGTGAACTGTATTAAGCAGGAAAATGTAGCTAGACTTAAGAAATATCCTGCAGAGGCCTTGGAAGGCTCATAATCTCTCATCTACACACATATGCACACACAAACAATACAAGTAATAATGAACAGATTTGCTATAAAGATAGATCGTTTTATACCTGTCCCGTTTCCTCAAATCTCTTCCTGTCTGCACTGTCTATGACATAAATCTAAAATGCAAAAACATAACATCAAAATCATCACAAAGAAATATGGGTAATATCACATACTTATATATTATATATACACCAATCAGGCATAACATTATGACCACCTTCCTAATATTGCGTTTTTCCCCTTATGCTGCCAAAACAGCCCTGACCCGTCGAGTCATGGACTCCACTAGACCCCTGAAGGTGTGCTGTGGTATCTGACACCAAGATGTTCGCAGCAGATCCCTTAAGTCCTGTAAGTTGCGAGGTGGAGCCTCCATGGATCGGACTTGTTTGTTCAGCACAATCCACAGATGCTCGATTGGATTGAGATCTGGGGAATTTGGAGGCCAAGTCAACACTTCAAACTTGTGCTCCTCAAACCATTCCTGAACCATTTTTTCTTTGTGGCAGGGCGCATTATCCTGCTGAAAGAGGCCAAAGCCACCAGGGAATACCGTTTCCATGAAAGAGTGTACATGGTCTGCAACAATGCTTAGGTAGGTGGTACGTGTCAAAGTAACATCCACATGGATGGCAGGACCCAAGGTTTCCCAGCAGAACATTGCCCAAAGCATCACATTGCCTCCGCCGGCTTGCCTTCTTCCCATAGTGCATCCTGGTGCCATGTGTTCCCCAGGTAAGAGACGCACACGCACCCGGCCATCCACGTGATGTAAAAGAAAACGTGATTCATCAGACCAGGCCACCTTCTTCCATTGCTCCGTGGTCCAGTTCTGATGCTCACGTGTCCACTGTTGGCACTTTCAGCGGTGGACAGGGGTCATCTTGGGCACCCCGACTGATCTGCAGCTATGCAGCCCCATACGCAACAAACTGTGATGCACTGTGTATTCTGACACCTTTCTATCAGAACCAGCATTAACTTCTTGAGCAATTTGAGCTACAGTAGCTCGTCTGTTGGATCAGACCACACGGGCCAGCCTTCGCTCCCCACGTGCATCAATGAGCCTTGACCGCCCATGACCCTGTCACCGGTTCACCACTGTTCCTTCCTTGGACCACTTTTGATAGAGACAGACGACTGCAGACTGGGAACACCCCACAAGAGCTGCAGTTTTGGAGATGCTCTCACCCAGTCGTCTAGCCATCACAATTTGGCTCTTGTCAAACTCGCTCAAATCCTTACGCTTGCCCATTTTTCCTGCTTCTAACACATCAACTTTGAGGACAAAATGTTCACTTGCTGCCTAATATATCCACCCACTAACAGGTGTTGTGATGAAGAGATAATCAGTGTTATTCACTTCACCTGTCAGTGGTCATAGTGTTATGCCTGATCAGTGTGTGTATATATATATATATATATATATATATATATATATATATATATATATATATATATATATATATACACACTGTTGTTCAAAAAAAAAAAAAGAGATTAATGCTTTTATTCAGCAAGGATGCATTAAATTGATCAAAAGTGACAGTAAATGCTGTTTTTCAAAAAATATTAAGCATCACAACTGTATTCAACATTGATAATAATAATAATAATAATAATAATTGATAACTGGCTGATGAAAATTAAGCTTTGCCATCACATGAAAAAATAACATTTTAAAATATATTCAAACTAGAAATATTTCTAGAATATTTCACAATATTAGTGTTTTTACAGTTTTTTTTTTAAATCCATTTTGGTGAGGATTAGCGACTTCTTTAGAATGTTTGAATTGTAATGTCACATGAGAATGAATGATGGCTATGCATAACTCATAAACACATATCTCCTAAGAAACACTCACAAGCATGTCAGTATTTTCAAAGTAGTTTCTCCAGTATGGCCTAATCTTCCTCTGGCCTCCAATGTCCCAGACGTTCAGTTTGAAGCCCTGAGACTGCACGCTCTTAATGTTAAAGCCCTGGCAAAGACAGAAGAATTAAAACTTAACTGGACACGGTTGTACTGTGGTAAAACAAGAGAAAATTAAAAGCAAAAAAAAGCGTATTCTATGAAACAACGGAAGAAACTGTAACTTTTTACAAGGAAATTTGTATTTCTTGCAAAAGGGAGATCACTAGCACTTTTTGCGTGTGTTACCTGTGTTGGGGTGATGTGACTAATATCCTCAGAGGCTAGCTGTTTGAGAAGTGTCGTCTTTCCACCATTGTCTAATCCGAGGAGCAGAATGCGTATCTCCTGGTCTGGGGCACTCTTTAGTTTTCTAAGGATTGACAACAAACCCTGGAATAAACGTAATATGCTTAATAACCAGATTTTAAACAAGACAGCAATGACACTGTGTGGACATTTGTGAGAAAAAAAACCCACTTCTCTCAGCTAAGAACCTTATCTAACCAAGTATGGAAAAGTCAAATGTATCAGAATTTAATTGTATTCATTTGGTTATGTTAAATACAAAATAAAACAAAGAGAGAATGAATCAGTCACCATTCACTCGTGCATATATATATATAAAATGCAAAGAAAGTAACGGTGATCGAATGATGACACCTTTTGTTTAACTATCCCCTTTATCATTGGTGGCTACAATACCATAATGAATCATTTCTTGAATGGGTTAAATCTGTACAGCTTAATTATTCGGGAAATAAGTAAGGAGACAGAAGAAAGCAAATAACTGCGACTTAGCGCAGCTCCATCAGCTTCACTCTTACAGAAAACACGCTACTGCAGCTAATAATCAAGACTTCACGCTGCAAATGCTTAATAATTTATACGTATTTCCAAAGTATCTAAGATCTCAGTTAATTACAAAATACACGAAGATAGGACTAGAGGCAGATAACTTCTCACCATCTTCCTTCCGAGACGCCGACGAGGGTTACTAGGGGGAGTTAAGTGACGTCACCCGCCGTTGGCGTCATTTTAAAGGGACCGCAGTTGACACATTTCTCTGGGTAGCTTTCAGAGCCAATTTCTGGATCAGCACATTCGTTAAACCTAGCTACTGGACCGTTATTTCCCTGGAAAAATATATTTTTCACACATTTTGTCACACTATAGTATATGGCAGAAACTCGGTCCTGGAGGGCCACTGTCCTGCAGAGTTTAGCTCCAACTTACCACAACAAACCTGCCTGAAAGTTTCCTTAATGCCTAAAAACCTTGATTTGCTGGTTTATGTGTGTTTAATTGGGGTTGGAGCTAAACTCTGCAGGACAGTGGCCCTCCAGGAGCAGGATTGGAGACCCCTGGTATATGGGGTAAGTTGTCACAGTAGAACCTGCCATTAAAGTCTATTATAGGCTTTTCGGCTGCATTTATTTAATTAAAAATACAGTAAAAACAGTGATATTGTGAAATATTATTACAATTTAAAATAACTGTTTTCTGTTTGAATATATTTAATGAAGTAATTTATTCCTGTGATCAAAGCTGAATTTTCAGCATCATTACTCCAGTCTTCAGTGTCACATGATCCTTCAGAAATCATTCTAATATGATGATCTGCTGCTCAAGAAACATTTATGATTATTATCAATGTTGAAAACAGTCGTGTACTTTTTTTTTTTCTCTCAGGATTCCTTGATGAATAGAAAGTTCAAAAGGACAGCATTTATCTGAAATACAAAGCTTTTGTAACATTATACACTACCGTTCAAAAGTTTGGGGTCAGTAAGAATTTTAATTTTTATTTTTTTGAAAAGAAATTAATACTTTTATTCAGCAAGGATGCATTAAATCCTGTCATTAAAGTGACAGTAAAGACATTTATAATGTTACAAAAGATTATATTTCAAATAAACACTGTTCTTTTGAACTTTCTATTCATCAAAGAATCCTGAAAAAAAAATATTGTACAGAAAAATTTTGTACAATTGTACACAATAAATGTTTCTTGAGCAGCAGATCAGCATATTAGAATGATTTCTGAAGGATCATGTGACACTGAAAACTGGAGTAATGATCCTGAAAATTCAGCTTTAATCACAGGAATAAATTACTTTATAAAATATATTCAAACAGAAAACAGTTATTTTAAATTGTAATAATATTTCACAATGTTACTGTTTTTACTGTATTTTTAATTAAATAAAAGCAGCCTTGGTGAGCAGACGAAACTTCTTTTAAAAACATTAAAAATCTTACCGTGTCCAAACTTTTGACTAGTAGTATATATATACACATACACATACACATACATATAGTAGTCAACATTTGAAGTGGATCAAAACCTTTCATAAAAGTTGTCCTAAAACCTTCTTAGGACAACTTTTTTGATCCACTTCAAATGCTGACTATATGACTACTGACTACTGTATATCTGTATACATAAACAAATGTGTTGACATGGAAAACCAGGTTCACCCTGATGAATTTGCCAATACAGTTGGAAAGTGAGCTTTTAAAATAAGATTACGAATCACACTGATTTTATTAAACCAACTAACTTTATTTACAGATTCTGTAAATAAATCCATAAAAATACAAAAACGGCAATCATGGCAAGTCCTTGACTGATCTCAATATCAAATGCACCATGCAAAACTTTGCTATCAGTCCTTCAAAAAGGGACAAAGATTTAAAAACCCTGATTGCCCAAAACAAAAAAGAAGAAAAAAAGATAAAGTTCAAACAAATCAATGCATGATAAGAGGAAAATCTGTAGAGAACAATGCTGGTGCTTTCCCTAACGGCAGATTCAGATTGACAGGATTTTCACTGTAATGGTACAGTGTTATAGGGGTAGTACATCTGGAATAATCCAGGGGTGAAGTGCCTCATTTAAGGGCACAAAGGTGACAGGACTGTGAATTCCTGTGTCTCCCAACTGAGACTGAACCTGAAGTTTGTTGTTGGCGGTTACTTACATACACATAAGTAACAGTATTAACTAATATAAACATTTTTAACATGAATTAAAAGTTCACAGAGCTGGCTGTATTGAGGCTTCAACCTTTCTATTTAACATTTGCAACAGTACAATCTGACAGTACAAAAATCCATTAAATTCTTCGCCACCCTCCGTCACGTCTCATAGAAGAACATGAAATCTAATATTGTATAAAACGTATAAAGGTCTGATGTAAACGTCTCGAATTCAGCTTCTGTGAGATTTAAACCTTCTGCTTTTTCTTGGCTGGTTTGACTGAGGGCATTTCCTCCTCACTAACATCATCATCATCATCTTCATCTTCATCTGATATTTCAGACTCTTCATTCTCTGTGGCTGAAAGAGGAGAACTAATTAGCATCATTCAGTTTTAAAACAAATGGGAAAATGATTTTTTTTTAGCTTTAAATGCATTTTTTTGATAGAGACTTGAAAATGTATGCTCGTGACAGAGTGTGTCATTCCTCACCAACTAAATGTAGCCCACTGACAGTCACTGGTCCAGATCCAGATTTCAGGCGCAGTGTGACAGGAGCCATCAACTCAAACTCCCCAAGGCTTACCTGAGTAGAAACAGATGTGAAAAAACTGATTGAAAACTTATAGTATACAACAGTTTGATAAAAAAAAAAAATTTTAACTCAGAAACATTACCATAGGCAGGCAGGAAATGTTGAGATTAGCTACGGGCACTGATATTTTCTTTCCTTGGTGATTCATAGCGGTCACTTCAACAAGGTTATTCTCCTCTTTGGCACCGTCTCCCAGACAAATCTAGTGGTTTGAGAGAGAGGTATGTAGTGTTTAAAAGTGCAGGTCATCATGCTCTTAACACATCTTAAAGTCATGATAAAATGAAGGCAGCGACAGATCATTCTCTCTGTATTATGACATACATCCGAGTATTATGCATAATCGTAAAAGAAAAAATGTCAGGCAGGAACTTGGTTCTAGGCTTTACACTCCAAAAGTTGAGCTTGCAAATGAGCTTGAAGGGGCGGGGATTATGTGGACTAAAGGGGTGGACACATTTACCGTTGTTTGGCAAAATCCTGCTATTTCAATAGGAATCCACACAATGGGGAATTTCGCACAAGGTTGAAAGTTTACCCTACATGGATTTCACAACAGGTTCACAGCGTTGACCAACAGAAAGCTGCTTGCTTTGAAAGTGACTTCTGTGCGAACTGTGCTGCATATTTCACTACACTACTGACAATAGACCTTTTTGGCCCTTAAAGGGTTAATTCAGCCAAAAATGAAAATTCTGTCATTAATTACTCACCCTCATGTCGTTACAAACCCGTAAGACCTTCGTTCATTCTTGTCAATTCATAACATTAAGGTTGAACGACTGTAGTCGTGTTGACTATTTTAACAATGTCTTTACTATTTCTCCGGACCTTGGGATATTAAAAACCTCTTGGATTTCATCAAAAATATCTTAATTTGTGTTCCGAAGATGAATGAAGGTCTTACAGGTTTGGAACGACATGAGGGTGAGTAATTAATGACAGAAATTTAATTTTTGTGTGAACTAACCCTTTAAATGACTGTAGCAGTCCTGCATACATCAATAATAAAAAATCTGTCATTTCACCAGAAGATTGAGTTGGGAAACGTTGACTTAAGTCGGCATGAAATGGAAGTTGCAATAGTCCATTTAGATTAGTGAATATCTTTTCAGACAAGAAAAACATGTAGGGTGGGACTTAAAGGCCCACTGAAGTGCCTTGGAATGCACAGCATTATTCAATGTGTTGACGCAATTTCCACTGAATCAGGAAGACAGGGCGGGACATATCTAACAGCTGCGCCCCCTTTCAAAAATAGTCAATATTGTTTTGTTTATATCACAGCTCGGTAAAGCCTCAGTTTCCTCCTAATCTCTAACCGTCCTAATTTCCTTCACATTGCTTTAAAATATAGCATTCTGTGCAGAACTCAAATGAGTCATAAGTTTTGTGGTCTGAGCCGACTAGCGCACATGATCCATTCTGTGCTATTGTGTCTCTGGACCGGAGCAGACTGTGCACTGCGGTGGAAATAACGTGAAACCAGACTTCATTCGCCTCAATGGAAAGCATATTTACACTGTCTGAATCGTTCCCTATCCCCTATATAGTACACTATGTGCCATTCACCATGTAGAAAATAGTAAAAGTGTGAACAAGTAACTGATTTTAGCCACAGCATCAGTGTCTATTTATAATGTAGGGGGCGGGACTTCAGATTCTAGAGAGCATTTGATTGGACAGAAAATCTGATGAGAAGCTGAAGTGCAGCCTGATGTCAGAGACTGTATATTTTGAATGCTTATATCTTCTAAATATTAATTTTGTCATTGTTTTCAAGCACACTAGCTTACGGATAACAGTAAGGCTAACATATTCATATTAAAAGCCAAAGAACTTCAATTTTGATTTCATGTGGACCTTAATTTTGTCCATGGGGAACTGATTGAATGGTTGTGATCTCCTGTGAGTGACAGGTTGTCCCACCTCATTGCAAGAGGGAGGGGAAGTTATTTTAATTAAAGATTGAATTTATTGATGTGTATTGATGAATCATTTATAATAAATAATAATAAGCAATATTCCATAAAAAAGAGAACTGTCAAGTTTGATTTTATGGTGACTTTAAACATTGATTAGAAGGTGATTTTTTTTTTAAAGAGAACGAAACAGACAAATTGTTCACAATAAGATCTATAACATGTATTAAGAAAATAGATATATTTTCATTTCATACTGACTTTAAAAGTATAAATCAGCCAGAAAAGAAAATCTATCATGATTTAAATCACCAAACACACAAGAGTTTCCTTTTTTTCTGTAGAACATGTCAGTCACCATTTACTATCACTGTACAAAAATGACTTATACGCGTTTGGAACAACATAGGCGAACTCTTCCTTTAATAAAACACTCTACGAACCGTCCTGAGCTCCAGAAAATGTTCCACATCTTCATCTTCATCCACTTGAAATGTGTAAAATGGAACTTCAGAAGACAACTCACAGCCTAGGAGAATTCAAAATCACATGATTAAATAAGTATGTTTAATTTACATGCAGAAATGAATATAATTACTGAAAACGAGCATGTTTGAACGCTATCTTGATGTATAGTAATCCATTTCTTTTGGATGAACGTTAAACATAACTGGCCACAATTCTGACAATTGCAGTTGTCCCACGTGTGTTAGCAAATCTACAAAGCATGCAGCGCGTCACAGTTGATCTTACTGAACACATAGCTTTCCAGTCGCGAGCGTGAGTCCACCCCGCTGTCTGATGTTTCGTCCTCCAAAAACGACATTACTGTTCAAACGTTACTAATATTACTTCAATAGAGGATACACTATCCACAGTACGAGTCGCGTTTCCAAAACACATGTGACGAGTACGCAGAAAACGGCGCAGGAATTATGGCGTCATCAGCATTGACCTAAAAGTCTTTAATTGTTACAATATTTGAAAGACATTGTAACACTCTCTCTCTCTCTCTCTCTCTCTCTCTATATATACACACACACATATGTACATTACAGGTCAAAAGTTTGGAATAATTAAGATATTTTAAAATATTTTTGAAAGAAGTCTCTTATGCTCACCAAGGCTGCATTAATTTGATCAAATATACAGTAAACAGTAATATTGTGAAATATTCTATTTTAATCTGTCTAATAATGTAATTTATTCCTGAGTGAAAAGCTGATTCATCAGCCATACTTCAGTCTTTAGTGTCACATGATCCTTCAGAAATCATTCTAATATGCTGATTTATTATCAATGTTGGAAACAGTTGTGCTGCTTAATTTTTTGGAACCTGTGATACTTTTTACAGGATTCAATGATGAATAAAAAGTTAAAAAGAACAGATTCAAGAACAGATTTATTCAAAATAGAAATCTTTTTCAACAATATCTTCACTATCACTTTTTATCAATTTAACACATCCTTGTTGAATAAAACAATTGTATATTGTGTGTATATATATTATATATATATATATATATATTAGTGTATATTGTTACAAAAGATTTCTATTTGACATAAATGCTGTTATTTTATTTATTTTTTTACTTTTTATTCATCAATTAATTTTGAAAAAAAAAAAAATCAGGTTATAAAAAATTATTAAGCAGCACAACTGTACTTTTTTTTTCAGGATTCCTTGATGAATAGAAAGTTCAAAAGAACAGCATTTATCTGAAATACAAAGCTTTTGTAACATTATACACTACCGTTCAAAAGTTTGGGGTCAGTAAGAATTTTTATTTTAATTTTTTTGAAAAGAAATGAAAGAAATTAATACTTTTATTCAGCAAGGATGCATTAAATCGATCAAAAGTGACAGTAAAGACATTTATAATGTTACAAAAGATTATATTTCAAATAAATGCTGTTCTTTTGAACTTTCTATTCATCAAAGAATCCTGAAAAAAAATATTGTACACAAATATTTTGTACAATTGTACACAATAAATGTTTCTTGAGCAGCAGATCATCATATTAGAATGATTTCTGAAGGATCATGTGACACTGAAGACTGGAGTAATGATGCTGAAAATTCAGCTTTACATCGCAGAAATAAATTCTATTTTAAAGTATATTAAAATAGAAAACCATTATTTCAAACTGTAATAATATTTCACAATATTATTGTTTTTTTCTGTATTTTTGATGCAGGCTTGATGCGCATAGGAGACTTCTTTCAAAAATATAAAAACATTAATAAATAATATATAATAAACAATAGTAGCTGTAGCTTGACCCTCCACCACTCTAATTATAGTGCTAAAGAAAATAGTGTATATTAACATGCAATAAAATCCAATTTAGTTTAATAGCACAAAGATGATAGGAAATGGGAGCAACTTACAATTTTTAACAATTTAAAAGCAAAGTTTTAGTGAAACCAAGACAGAACCAGGGGTGGTAATTGTGCGTCTAAAAAGCATTTTTTCATTTCACTCACTGACCACAGATTTTTTCTATTTAACATTTTAATAACCATCTTAATTACATACAACCCTTACAGAAATTACAACTATATTACATATACATTATCATAATACATCAAAATACAGAAAGGTCTTCATCTTTTTAAATGTATGCATTGTATAGGAAAAAAAAGAAAAGAAAAAAAGAAACAAAAGCCCTTTACATTGTGTTATCAACCGAAATAAAATGATCCAAGCAACAAGCCATGGAGATAAACAATAGCATTTTTTTTTTCTTTAAATGGGGTGGGGGAAAAAAGTGAAAAACAGTCAAAACTGCCCATCACATGCACAGTATTTACATTTTTCTTTTACACAGGCATTATTTTAAACATTATATATGGGAATCTGCGAGAGACTTTTGTGCTCAATCTAGTTTTTCAGGATACAGCACAACAATAGAAAAGAAAAAAAATCTGTCCATATTTTTGGTTAAAAGGGGGGAATAAAGACAGAAACAGTTTATGTTGTACATACATTCAGGGAAACAATCGTGACATTGGCTTGCATCTTTACAGTGGATTTCAGAGAAACACAAATTCAACTGTGGGGCTTTTTTAAACATTAACAAAGAGGCATTAAGAACAGGCAATGGCTGTTATCATTCTCTTCAGGCAACAGAAAAAGGATCTCAAGTATGTTAAAGATAATTCATTAATGTACCTTAACTTTTTTCCCCATTAGTTTTAATTTACCTTCTGTTCTAATTAAAGACATTGTGCAGGGCATTGGTCGTGAGGTTTAAGCTACAAATTGTACTTTTTTTGTAAACACAGAATTATAACGGAACCCTGTTGTGTCTCAGAAATGTGTAATTCACCACTTTAAACAAAGGCAGAAGTGTAGGAAAGTATTTTTTCATTACCCTTAAATATATTACAGAGAAGGGCAAGAGCCAAAAGGCATTTTTGTACAAAATGAAACATGTATCGTTAAAAGATACACATGCTAAAGGCTTACACAAACGTATCCCATGCGGTCTGAAAGACAATGAACATTATGGTTTAACTGTATTTACTTCTGCCCGCTCAAAGTTCAGTTCAGTCCTTTTCTAAAGCATCCCAAACCTCAAAGGATCGCTTTAGCCTGCTGCATTCTCCATATGAGCTCACCGACACGGTTTGAACCTGGAAAACTGCAGAATTTATTACAATGTCCTGAAAAGCAATAACACGAACCCTGACTTTTAAGAAGTCCTTCTGGATTATTGCTTTGAACACTGTAAAGCGCTGAAACGAACTATTAAAAACCGTAAAGTGGAGATCTCTTATCAAGTCATGGCAAGTTTTTTGTCTGGAGAATCTAGACATTAACTTAAACATGCACATATGCTGAACACAAACTGCAACTTGGCCTCATCTAAGAGATTTAGTAGGTTCAATGGCACTCGGCCAACTCAAGCAATCTGTCTACCAGAAAAAAGTGAAAGTAACTCGTGCGACCTGAATTACTCTTACAGACTCACTTCTTCTTCCATTTCCATATGTGCACACTCACTTTCAAACTCTTGAGCATCCAACACACACTGGCAAAGTGAATGAACAGCACCTAAAATTCTAGAAGTGCATTCAGCATAATGATGTGAATTAAGCTACCGTTACAGGGTTGCTATTACAAAACATGTGATATTTACATGAACAGGTAGCGAGCTGGGGCCTTAAAATGTGGGCCACAGCTTTGTGCACTTTCTAGGAGGCTCCTTCTGTGCGATTTTTCTTCTAGGCGGCTCAAATTCACAGACTCCTTCCCATTATAATAACGTCTTTTGGGAATCCCTCCATTTTGGCCACTTCAAAGCAGCCCAGTTTGCTATAAAAGTCCAACATCCTTTTGTCCATCTGCCGGACCTCACAGAAAGCACCATGCGAGCCTGATGAACGAGGAGGAAAAGATGTGTTTATGAAACAAAGCATTCAATGAAATCACTGCAGATTTTCATGTCCTCTAACAGCAAAGATCATCCCTCTTTAATGTCAGCATCTGAAATTTATGAAATATAAACATTCTGCTGATTAAAGTTAAAGTAAAATGTGGTGAGAGGGGGAAGACCACACAGAGATAAAAAGCAGCTTTACTGTACAATTAAATCATTACTGAATAAATACTGTGTAATAACAAATTTATTACTATTGCAATGAATAATAGTATAACGTCACTTTTCATGTAACACAACATCACTCTACCTACCATTAGCTTTCAGCGATGAGAGGAGACATCCCATCATGCTTTTAGCTACACTGGGGTCAGTAACCTTTGCGTGAATGTCCACTTTAATGAGCGATGGGAAGTTACTGAGGAACGATTCTGGCAAAACCTCCTCCTCCTCATGGAAACTTAGCATCATTTTCTATAGGGAAAAAAAAGATTGAAGTTGCCATAAACATGTTCTAAACCTTTTTAACATTTTACAAATTTCTAAGAATATGTATTACATATTATATTGCATTATTTGTTTTGCCCACCACAATGAAAACAGAGCTTTGATCATAAAAACAAAGCATTTAAATATCATCTCACTATGACGTATATTACTGGGATATACAGAGTAATGACTGATATTTCTATGTATTTTATGCAAGTAGTCTGCTATACAGTTATAAAATATCATTGATTTACATTAAGGCCCCGATATACTCAAGGCAAAGTTATTTTTCGTTCTTCGTTTAGGGGTTAAACAAAGTTCGAAATACGTGAGCAGCGATATACTGTTATCGAACATCTGACGATCTGAGAGCAACGTTTAGATGATTATGTAAATATGTGCTGCGCGCTTTCCTTTCAGTAACAAAATAAACAAAAATGAGAAAACAGCAAGCATTTTTTTATAGAAAGCATAAGAAAAGCATCTGATCATAACAACATGGGTATGTTAGCACGAGCTCTGCAAATTAGCACTCCAGTAAAGTCACGTCACGTTTATTTATATGGCATTTTATTTAATAGATTGCTTAAAAGCAAGCAACTTTACAGTATCAAACAGTGTCAGTGCCTCATTTCATCAGAAGCACAACCCACCACGCAAATCCCGTAATTCCTCCTGAGGGGGACCCTCCCCTCTCCTGGAGGTTTGCTTAGAACCCCCAGTAACGTAAACACGGCCCCAAGCACAACTTCATTTTCTACTATAAAGCAGCTATCCAGTGTGTTCATGTTTTCACTCGCAGAGGTCTTACATCAATGGATTCAACAGATGAAATCAACAGATGATTCAACAGAGAAGAGTTTCACATGAAAGAAGGCAGAGCCTCAGCGCACACCTATTACGTTATCATCACTGACCAATAGTAGTGCGGAGGTGTTTTGCAGCTGGAGCCAGTGTTGCCAAGAATTGGGCTACTTTCCCAAATTTCTATATATACTAATTATTGTTAATATGTAATTGACTATTTCCAGGAGCTCATTGCTTCTAACTTCAATTAAACTGCTAACAGTGATTGTAAATCAATTGCCTGAATTATTACATTATTAGCTAACTGCATTCTCTAAATTGTAATGTTGACATGCATTCTCTGTAAAGCTGCTTTGAAACGATATGTATCGTGAAAAGCGCTATACAAATAAATGTGAATTGAATTGAATTGAATTTAACGCTGTTGCCGCGGGTTGTTTTTCATGTCCACGGGTTGAAGTGACCCCAAATAACATGATATTTAGCCCCTGGAATGAGTTTGTTCCCCAGTTCGTTCTTCGATTTTAGCTGAAGTATATCGGGTCCTTTATAAGCTATCAGAACTTTGATTTTTTATTTCATATGCCAGGCTTTTAAGAATGAAGTTGACGTAAAAGAAATGACATGACATGAAAACCTCGGCCTCTGACAGGTCCTTTTCGGTGTCTGGCTTGTTGTATTTCTCCTGCATGAACGGAATCCAACTCATCTGGCATTTCTTCACAAAAGGCTTGACATCCACAGTGCCCAGAGCATAGCCACAGATACCTTCTTCATCCTCAAGCACAAAGCCATAGTCTGGGCTGAGCGTCAGAAAACCTCCCACTAGCCTGCAATGATGAAGATGATGGTACAAAGTTCACATGTTATTAATAAAGCATACATAACACATTAAAGTTACTAAACAAATTGTAAGCTCAAACTTCACCTGTCTCCAATAAGGTCTGGTGACTCATCTGGGAATGAAATCCCATCACAGCTCTCAGTGAACATCTCCTTGCAGATCTTATAGATGGCAGACTGAGGGCAGAAAGTGAGAGAGATGCAGTGTGAGAAGGCATCTGACAGCTCTCATTCCACAAAATGTGAACCTTCTAAGGACTAACAGGTGGACCAGACTGCCGTTTCAGCAGAATGCTTCAGATGTGCTGCAAATAAAACCTAAAAGCAGAGCTTAAACTGGGACACCTCAGCTGGGAATTCAAGCAGCCAACAGCAACGATTTATTTAGATACAGTACATCTACAGAGTTTTCATACTACAGACAGCTTGCCATAGACAAGTCATGCCTCAACATAAAGCACAAAATTAACATTCCTTGGCTCGATTGCACCAGCTGTGCGCAAGTTACAACTTAGTGCCCCTTTTCATCGCAACTACACTAAGTAACAAATTAAGCACTTCTAAATAATTTCGTGTTGTGCCATAAAACTTAGTTGAAACATAATAAACTACATATTTACAGAAATGTAGGTGTAACCTTTTCTGAGCATGTACACCCCAAGCGCGCGCACACTAAAAGCCTGTCAAACAGAGTGTGAGTACTGAACTAAGTTATCTTTTGTGTCTAACTGCACTGCAAGATAAATACACTGTCAAATACGCACATGGTTTACATAAACAGTTGGTTATGTCTTAAGTGAATGTAAACAGTGGGGAGAAAACCGGATGCGCATCTGTAGATCTGTGCATGAGGTCTTAAAGTGACAGCAGCCTAATAAACCTGCTGCCGCTTTTCATTAATGTTAATCAAATAACAAAAGACAGAGAGAAAAATCACTGAATAATAACTTAATGAATAATAATCTTGACTGAATAACTTCAGTAGCTTTAATAAGAATTACTGTATATGTAATTTATACAGTAAAGTTTATGTAGTGTTTTATTTTCACATTTGTTTATTCGGTTTCTTACTTAAATACTACTGTTAAAAATACTTTGGCCTAAATGGTCTGTCATTCTTTTTTTCTTTTCTTTTCTGTTACCTTGTAAGGCTACATTTTTAAAATAGGGAAATTAGTTTGGCTGTATCACTCAGTCACTTGCAAAATAGTAAAGCCAACATGAAAATAGCGGGAATTGTGATTTTCCTGAAAAAAAAAAAAAAAAAAATCATGATACATTTTTGCCCAGCCCTAGTTTTACCTGACAAACTTCAATACTTTAGAAGTATATAATGACGTTAACATTTACAAATGTTTACATTTTTAAAAAAAAGAGAACATTATGTGAATACATGACTTTGGCTCTTTAACACGAACCCCATCTAAACAGCACAATTTTGTCTCCATGTTGTGTGCGTACAAAATCAAAATAAATGTAATTTCCTATTTTTTTGTATCAGTATTTATTGCTCCTTATTAATTTCAAATACAGTTTCTGAATGCTGTTTACATATAAAAACACCTATTGTGCCATTTCATGATTAAGTATCTGTGGAAACGTATGTCTACTATTAGTTATGCGAGACAAAATTAATCAACCTTATCAGGAGAGCTTGCAAACTATTAACTACGTTCTGCTTTAAGATGGTGCAACCAAATTAAGCACAGTTAGTTACAAACTAGCTAGTAGTTACTAGCCCCTAGTGTGTACTTTACGTTTTAATTTAAGACCTTATGAACAGCTGGTGCAACCCTACCCTGCTGAGTATTTTGTAAAATACACCAAAATGTAAGTAGAAGTACAAAATGAAGGCCAAAACCTACCTCATCTTTGGGAAAGTAAGGCCTTATGGTATAGATTTTGGAAGTAGGCATTGATGGTGGTGGCTGGTAGAAAAGATCATTTGCCCCATCAATTGGCAACAGTCTCTGTGGAGACCAAAGCAAAAGTATATAATAGTTTAGTACTTTTCCATGTGACTGCACTGCTACTGAAACTTCAGCACAAGTTTACCTGCTCAAGCTGAACCAACCTCACACAGGAGCTGAGCAAGAATGAGCCTAATACCGGCATGGAAATAAGTGCCTTCACAAGTAAACTGGCTTCTCTGGTTGGTCAGTTTTTCAGCAAGAGCATGTAAACATCATACTTAAGATACGTACCATTGACAATCATTTTCCACCTTTTTTTTCTGAGAGAAACCAAAATGAAACAAAAGTGCGCAGGCTTGGTCTGAGAAAGGCTTAACTGGCTAAAGGAGATGCTCCTTTCCCGCTCTTTTTCGCTGCGCGAGCTTCCTGTAGAGAAAAGGAATGATGCTAGAGCGCAGAGCAAAACTCCATGACCAAAAATTTCCAGCTTAAAACATGACATATTTTCCATGACAGACCATTCAAGATAACTGAATTATTTTAAAATGTTTAGGATTTTGAGGTTATGGATTAGTAATGTTTTGTTCATGGAGCTTTGAGTAGGCAGACTCGCAGTCGCACACGCGAGCGCAGTGTTGTGGACGCAAGCGCAAACAGAATGTGGAAATAATTTTTGCGCTGTTTCCTGCAAAGAAACAAGATGTCATAAAATAAAACCTAGCCATGCTGCGCTGTCGCGAGCGCAAGGGGAAAAGCAGCATCTCATTTGGGCAGTTGCTGAAAGAAATCCAAATTTAGGCTGGGTTAGAAAACACCATCACCCCAAACACTGGACCTGACATTTGCCGTTTGACCGTTTCAGTTGACACTTCAAAAAAAGCCCCCCTCTGTTTTTCAATGCAGCTGCTGACAGCTCACCTTAAACAGACCAACCCGTAGCGTTTTGCAACCACACCAACATCTAAAACAAACGAAAATATATCTTCGTGTAACATTTTGCTGGTAATTCAATATTGGATACCTGGAACTCTCCTGCTAGACCGCCCCTAAAGGCCCAGGGCTCTTGGTCGCCACTTAAGAACTGTGCTGACGACTGACTACGACACCCTGTTGAGATCAGATCCAAGCGGAAAACATTATATGAGGGGCTTTCTGGCATAATGAGGGGGAAGGGGTATAGGGTAGAGGTGTCTTATTTCCAAATAACTCAATTGAAAATAAATGTAAATACTACATTCGTATTGGAAAACGCCTCAAGATTAACAACAGTGAAAAGCGTGGATATCTTCTCCCTAGGGCTCAAGCAGCTTAAGCTTACGATGACAGAGGGCTTACACTGACTGCATTGTCAGATTTGGGCACATTACTGAAACAATTTGTTTTTCACAAGATCCTCAAGGAGGTATAAGTGAGGTTCAGTCTAGGATAAGGTTTGGTACTAGCTCTTCAGCTCAATGTTTCTGTCTGTTTCGAGACATTCAAGAATAACTAGCTGTAGCGCTTTTCCTACAACCGCCTGTTTGGGGATTTTGTTGGATTTACGTCATCAGTTTGCTCGCTGGTACTAAATAAGCTTCAGCTGTTTAAGCCCTCTGAATTCTAACCTTCATCTGAAGTCACATTTAGACCTATCTGCCTTGTCACATGACTATCGAGCATTGTCCATCAGCCACCACTTTGGCCGCTTTCTTTCATCCACTGAAAGTTTTTTTTTTTACTTGGGCAAGTCACAAAAGAACCACTAATTCAAGAGTCTGCAACAACTAAATCTTTCCAGTCAGAACGCCTATTTGCTCCTGATAACTACGATAAAACCGGGCACTTTTTAAATTGCCGTTAAGCAGACACAGGCTTTATGTTGCAATTTGAAACCCATTCATTTCTAAAAAGCAGTACCAATGTGAGGGGATGAGGACTCAGTGTCATGTAACAAGACAAATGCAGCGCAGATCCAGGAGACAAAGTTCCCCCGTTTTCAATCAATTTGATCATACTAAAACATCCTGTGGTGAAATGGCAGGACACACTGCACACACACCATCTGAGGGGAATTTTATCACTTCCTTTACTGTTTTTTTTATTTTATTTATCCAGAAAATTGTACTTTTGTTAACTTAATATTCTTCTTATTCTCATTATAGAGGTGTTTAGATGAGGCAAGAGTATCAATTTTCCCCTAAGATGGTGTGGTAAAGCTGGTCTGAGCCATTTCAATTGGGCCTACTGATAGAAACAAAAACCATGTTAGAGCTGCCAGAGAAAAGAATTGGGGGGTTAACACCTAAAACTTGAGCTATCGCTGCGCAAATGTGACTTCATTCAAAAACCTTTCCTTTCCTGAGACATTGAAAGAAATTAAAATCATTTGGGCACATAACGAAAAAGAAAATATATCTATAAAACCCGGAAAAGAAAATGATAATCGCAGCACTGTGCATACATCGGGCACTCTCCATCCAATAGCAGTAGAAACTTGTGCTGAGGATTCTTCCATCTGTACATAACGAAGGGAAAAGACAATACAAAAGCTCATTAGTAAGTGATCTCAGCACAACAGCAGTGAGCCGCTGACTGAATGCCATCCGCAATGCTTTTGGCTGGCTGGAAATGCACTGGGATTCGGACTGTCCGTGCAAACAGAGGCTGAAAAGCATATTGAGAGGGGACAGTCCGCACAAAAACCTAATAAATTTACATTAAGGGCACAGTTAAATCAAAATCACATTTGTTTAAAGGGCATGTTCTCACATAAAGAGAAGCCTTAATGGGGTTTTCTAAGAAAACAAGTCAAACGTTTGATTCAAGTTCTATAGAACACACTCATTAGTTTAGCATACTATACACTTGAGTTTCCCCTCCATCAGCTAACAACTTAGGTGTGGCATGCCAGTTTTGGTTGCTGCCTGCTGTGTTGCTTTGTTATAAAGCTGGACAGAAACCTGTGAATAAAATGTGGTTACCAAGGTAACCCAGGCCATGCTGGTGCTATAATTACTCAACCAACTTCCAACAAAAACCTCATTTAGAACAGAATCCATTACTCTAACTGCACTGTAGCGATGCCCAGCAGCTATATGGATAACAAACATGGGCATTCTCAGTAAGTGACGGGTCTCTCAATAAAATCATTGTAAATAAAGGGCTGGCTAATGACCCAAGCGTTTCGCACATGAGAGACCCTGACTGCACAAATGAATTTAGGATCATGAGAACTGTGTACAGTTCACTGGAATGTAGTATCACAAGTGTTTTCTGACCAGACCAGTTTAGTTAGAGTAAAGCATACGCTGAGGTTGTTTGTGGAGTATCTTCCAATAATGAACATAATCAGCAGATTAGGGGTGTAACGGTTCTCGGTAAAAAAATTCTTCACACACGGTTTGGCACCCACTTGCAATGCGGTTTATCTCATATCTGACGACGCATTAGCATCTATAATATGGTTTGTGGAAAATAAATAAAACAGACAGAGAGTTAGGCTAATGTAACTAAACTCATTTAAGCCTTGCCAATTTAAACATTCGAGCGCAAGACGCGAAAGAATTGAGATTTGTGCACTCATTCGAAGCGCACACACGGAAGTGCGTGTACAGCACGCAAATACTGAGTTCTCTTTCAAGTCTAGCGCTTGAACGGACAAATTCACACAAACATTGTCAACATGCCCGTCTTGGTGAGTAGCAAACATAGTAGGTTTTAAACACTCGAGATAGAACACGTGTTCAGTATCAGTGTACTGTCTTAAAGTGACAGCAGCCTAATAATCCTACTGTCTGTATGTTTTTAATGTTAATCAAACAACAAAAGATAAGGAAATCACTCACTGCACTTTACTGAATAGCTTTTGTAACTTATTAATAATGATTCATCTTTATTTAATTTATACAGTGAAGATTATGAATGTTGTTTTACATTTGATTAGCTACTTTATTCTATTTCTGTACCTTTATTTTATTTGTATCTATGCTCTACTGTATTTATTTGTGCTGTTGCTTATAGTTTGATTATTTGTTATTTTTTCCTTTATTTTTATTTGACAGCAGTCAAATATTCCCCTGAACATAGCACATATCGAACCATACCGAAACCGTGACCCTAAAACCGTAATAAAAACCGAACCGTGAGTCATTTGAACCGTTGCACCCCTACAGCAGATATAGTAAAAGAAATCATCATATATAAAGTAATTGCTCATGGTGCACCAGAATAGCCTTACACAGCCGCCTTGCTTTTCAAGTTCGCATGCGCGGCGCGCTAGGGCGTAAGGGGCCTATTTTCCTTCACGATCACACCCTTGATCGAAAGAGATTGCAACAGAAGTTGCCAAGTTAACGCACAATGATACTGAATGCACAGCAAGCAGCAGGACCCACCCTGGCAACTGTGACCACAGCCATCCAATTCATTCTACCAGATTAAGAGTGGCCTGAAGAATAGGCACTGACTAGCAATGAGGACAGCATCCAGTCAGTAAAGGAAAACAGTATTTACACAAAGTGAAAATAAGTAAGGAAAAGCGATTGTACGCTAGACTTAATTTCCCATAAATGGCAGACTTCGCCCAAGAAATTTCATGTGGAAACTGTGAGTGAGAACTGATGTCTTATGATAGAATAGAAAGTGTTAATTAATTTACTTCTTACGTCTAAAAATATGCACTGCCATCTGTTACGGAATGCATTTTGAGCACCTGAAATCTTAATGATGTCACTATAAAACGGTGCAATGCTTGAAGTGTAGATGTGAATTCTTTTATGTGACTATTGAATTTAATGCTCATTGTTTGGGATTCTACTGAATGACTTAAGCATTTCATGGGCTCAGCATGGTTAAAAAGCATTGAGGGGCAGCAAAGAGATATGTGGCCATACCTACCTAACCACTGAACAAATGATTTCACCATTGAGATGATACTCTTTATATCCCAGATATAGGGATACAGGTCATAAAGAATGGTCCTGTTGGCAGAGTTGGAGAGTCTGGTAAACATCTGGATGACGGAGCAGCACATCTCCTCAAAGTTTTCCGCTCTAGATTGCCATTCAGTCACCTATGTGAAACATATGAAAACCACCTTGTCATTACCATGATATCAAAGGTCTACTGCTTCAACACAGCTCTGCAGTCACTGCTTAAAATGTGTAATTACCTACAAAGTGAGTATTTTGTTCTTATCATAAAGGCACCGCCATGTGGTGCAAATAATTACTGCATTGCCACCATTTTGTCTGATTAAAGTCTACTGAACAAACATTTTTACTTCCTATTCAATTCAACATGAACAAAACAAGGCCAAGACAGAGAAAAAGAGTTCCCATACATTTTGACCTACAAATCTTTCCTTACTTTTAGATGCCTTTTCCATTAAAAATCATTCAAATTCACAAATAAATCACTCAGATTAATTTGATTACAGATTTGACAACAACAGACTCAAAAGAATGATTAGCTCAAATCAGACAATTATGTTTTACTCTACACAAGAGCAATGTTTAGTCTGTTAAATATTTTAGTGTGTTTTATAGTTTATAAAGTTATAAATATGGTTTATATAAAGTTATAAATATGGATATTTTTCTTACAAAAACCCATCACTTTAACCATCTGGAGCAGTGTGGATATCTTTTATGATGGACAGATGCACTTTTTTGGACTTCAAAATCAGAAGTGCCATTCACTACAACTATAAAGCTTGGAAGAGTCAAAATGCAATTTTAAAATTCCCTGATAATCCCATGACCATAAAAGTAGTGAGTTTTTGTTCAGTTTGACACAAAGTTGTACAAAAGCACTACATTTTGACCATACTGTATTTCTATCCATTAAATATGACATGTCTCACCTTCTCTGGATCCTTTGCTTTGGAGTTAACACTGACATAATTGCTATTGGCTCTCAACCAGTTAAACTCTTTTAGCATCTGTACTGCTTTTGGACCGTGTTCGTATGGCAGGTAGAAGAGTTCAGCAAGCAGGGTCAAATCCTCCAGGGTAAGTGCCTCAGCAATGAACAGTGGTTTCTCATTGGGACCTGGAACAAACACCTCCTTATTGAGTTGATCATCAGTCTGCATCGGTGCAATATCGCTGCCTGAGTCCTCTTGAATGGACATCTCTGGGGACTTAGACTCTGTCAGGCTCTCTTTGTCTGTGTCCATGGGTTTGAGATCTTCTGTCATCTTAGCCTTGACAATCTCTGTAAGGATCTGGTTGACATTTTTATTCTCCTCCACCTCGTCGTGTTTCTCCACAACCATCTCCATGGGTTCTTCATCGGACTCCTTCTTCTCCACCTCCACCTCTTCTTCTTTGCCGAGTACATGCAGTTCATCGCTAAGTGGCACGGCTGGACTCATGATGGGCTGCTGGAAGACTGTAGTCACTGTAGTGGAAGTGCCCAGGCTGGGAGAAGTGAGCACAGGAACATCTACAGAAGTGCTTTTGGTTCCACTGTGAGGTACCTGCCGACCTGCAACAAAGAGGAGAAAGGGTAAGATAGATGATACCAAAATTCAAAACAACTAAGATCATATTACAAAACATCACACAAAGAAGACATAATTACTGTTGTACTGATGAGGTACTCCAAACTCGCTTAGCCATTCAGTGAGAGCCAGCTTGAGCGCAATCTGTGGGCTATACAGGATGTCTGTTTCTAGCTCCTCATCACTGCCCTCGTTTTCCAGCTTTATCTGGATGGATACAGTGCTGTCTTCACTGTCCGCTAAACACAGAAATGAGAAGCAATGAATTACGATCGGACAAGTTTAAGGGACAGTTCGCCCAAAAATGAAAATTATCCCATGATTTAATTAGAGTTATATTAAAAAATATCCTGAATCTTCCAAGCTTAACAGTGGTAGTGATTAGCAAAAGTGAAATGGTGAAAGTCCAAAAAATGCATCCATCCATCATAAAAAATATCCACACGACTCCAGGGGGTTATTAAAGGCCTTCTGAAGCAAAGCGATGGGTTTTTGTAAGAAAAATATCCATATTTAAAACTTTATATACTAAAATATCTAGCTTCTGGCAGACGATCGTACACATGCTGCGCAAGTCGACTTGTGCCAAAAGAGTAACCCCTGACGCAAAGCATTACGTAGGACGTCGAAGTAGTATAAGCTTAAGCCCAATTTATACTTCTGCATCGAGTGCACACAGTAGGTCGTGTACCCTACCCTATGTACCCTTCATCGTACCCTGACGTGCACCACCCCAAAAATGTAACTACACGTCAAAACGACACAGACTGCAATATCTGTGTTTGATCGGCTTGGTAGCATTGCATTTCCTCCTACATATTTCCGGCATGTTCTTCAGCGCCGCAGTCTCTCAGTGGCCAGACAAGCACAGAAAATTCACATTCCTTCTGCCTCAACCGGTTCTTCTGATGCCTTCTCTCATTTCTGCATTTTAGTTTTAGTAATTTCACAACAAGTATCATCAGCTCCAACTCCATCATGAGCCGCTTAGTTTCAGTCACCATTGTTTGTCGTAGCCTAAACTCAAAGCAGCAAAGAAACTTAACACAGTGGAACATAGAAACCCCACCACCAACTAGGGTTTCAGTGATGTAATTGCAGAGCAATGCAGACAGAATGCATAAGTATACATGCTCACAACGTGCGTAGCCTACGACACCTCTCGTGGTTCAAACAAATATGGCTGGGCAACAAACTCAAGCTCCTCTTCTCTTATATCGAAATCCTCAGACATTTATCTTTAAAAATTCTTGTTTTAGACTTCTAAATTATGACCGGTGTTTTGTTTTGCTCTATCCTCTGTGCTTCCGTGGTCATGCATCAGGTCAGGGGTCAATCTTCCACCGTAACTCGATTTGCGTAGGTTGTCTGCCGGAAGCTAGTTATTTTAGTTTATAAAGATTTAAATATGGATATTTTTCTTGCAAAAACCCATCGCTTCACTTCAGAAGGCATTTATTAACCCAATGGAGCCGTGTTGATATCTTTTATGATGGATGGACGCACACTTTTTTTGGACTTCAAAATCAGGAGATCCATTCCCTACCATTATAAAGCTTGGAAGAGTCAGGATATGTTTTAATATAACTCTGACTGTGTTCGCCTGAAAGAAGATAGTCATATCCACCTAAGATGGCTTGAGGGTGAGTAAATCATGCAAAAATTTTCATTTTTGGGTGAACTACCCTTTTAAATACACAAATATGTGTATAATATAAAATATAAAGTTGATGAATTACAGTCCCTTATCGATATGGGAGAAACTAAAAATATTCACCTAGTAAAAAAACAGCATTTTTTTTTTTTTTTTTTTAAATCAGGCACTGCCATAACACAAATTATTTTGTAGAATGTCAAAAATAAAGTACAATTTTTCTAATTGTGTCTGAATTCAAGCTGATTTAAAAGTTGGCAATAAACAGAAACTGTGATTGTCTTTTCTTTTCTATTGTAATGTATATCAGAATGAAACAGCTTTTTAAACAAAACAAAAAATTTTGGGTGGAATGTTGTCCATAGGGAATTGATTGGATCATTGTTTGCTGATTGCTGTAATCTCCTGTGAGTATTTATTCAAATGAATAAATGAATATTAATGATGGCGTCCATGGATGAATAATAATTTATAATAAACACTGCAATATTCTATAACAATAACAATCATGGTGACTAAGAAAACACCCTGCTCATTTTTATAACGTATTATAAAAACAATGTTTCCATAAAGACATACTTACTCATGACAACATCTTTTCTCACTCCATTCATGTTAGACTTATACCACGTGGCTAACGTGTGAATGGCCACAAAATTAGACTCAAATTCACAGTTGGGATTGGTGAGGACACCCTTTAGCCGAGGAATGAGCTCTGTGGACCTTCCTTTATAAGGCCCCAAGAAAAGTCTCTTCTGATCATAGTCATTAGCATGAATATTGTCCCAGATGACAGGAGCTCTCCTCAGTATCTTCGTGACTTCTTCAATAGATTCAACAGTTATGTCTTTAGAAACTACCTTTGGACCTATCAAACACACAAAAAGGCATTTTTAATATCCAAAAGAGATCTTCAAACTATTATTCCTGTCCCCTCAATGAAAAATACAACTTACCGGTCCACAGCACCTCAATACCAGGAAGCAGCTTTTCACCTATTGTGCGCAGGTAAGGCGATTGTGACACATTTGGATAACAAAATGTTCCACAATACTCTGAGGACAAGGAGACATTAAATAATTATGACAGGCATAATATAAAAACGATACATTTGAGAGAATCACAGAAAACAACATGGTTAGTAAATAATAATCATCTTACCTGTGGGGCAAAATAAAAATATTTCAGGTTCTCCCAAATACTGGAAGATCTCATTGGTGATAGACACTTGGGCATGTGCAAAAGAGCTGAATACCTCCTTGTCAGCTGGACACATGTTATGATCAATGTCATCAAACAGTAAGGCAAAGGACTTGCACCCAAAATGAGAGACCTACACAAAAGACAGACCAAAATTGAGGATATACGATGTACGTCACAAAAACACTGACATCAGAGCTGTATAAGCTTCTGATTAGGTTCATTCTTACCTGGTCTAACTTCCTTTTAAGTGTTGACACTTCCTTCTGATTTGAGAATGTGATGTCCAGGCCAGGGGAAATGGCATAAATGAACTCAATCCCATGCTCTTTAGCAGCACTTATTAAAGTTGTGAGTTGCTCTTTAAAAGAACAAGACAGAAAATTACACTCAAATTTTAAACAATTTAAAGCATAACAAATGTTACCATTTCAAAGGACATATGATATATCACCTGCTTCCTCAACAGAGTACATTTCTCTCCAAAACATTCTGTGTTTGTAGTCATCTTTTGGGGCATACAGATAGGTGTTCAAACCCCATTTCTGCTGCCTGAAACACAATAAATATAAGTTATGATTTTCATTTGAGCTGTTTAGACTTGTCTAACAGTGTCAATACCAGAATCAGAACAAGAGAGACAAATAATATAATACACACTAAGGCTGCATGATGTATCGCACGATACGAAAAACAACATTGAACTTAATCGCGTTAATTCTTAGTGCGATTATGAAATCGCAAAGGCTGCGATAAATTTTTTTATGCACAGCTTGTCAATGAAGTATGGCTCCAAATGCTAATCCATCTGAAAGCACTGCGAGTTTGAGTCGCTTATAATGTACATTTGAAAAAGCAACATGCGTCAAACATCTTTACAGACATGAGAATCATTTATTAACATATTGTCCAAAAAAAGACAACATTTAATGACGTTTTTACTCCAAACTCACTTCATGACGACAGTTGAGCGTCCTTCTGTGAGATGATGTGGCTTCTTACACAGAATAAGGCAGTCGTGTGTTTATGAATCATGTTAAATTAATCAAAGCGTTTCAATCTTCTGTTTAATCAGCTACAGTGATATGACGCGTGTTATCTACTTCTGCGGCAGGGCATATTTGGAGTTTCTGCGCTGATCACAGAGCCGAACAGCTCTGACAAGCTGCGCATAAAATAATCGCAGCCTTTGCCAAATCGTGTGCTGTTTAATCGCGATACATCGTACAGCCCTAATACACACACAACTAGAGTTGTCAAAAGTACCGACTTCGGTACCTTGTCGATACTGAAATTTTAAAAATGTGATGCTTTGAGCGCTGTTGAGCGGATTCGTAAACACCTCTGATTGGCCATTGTGTTCACAGCTCATCGGATATGTCTGTGACTGGCTTCAATGTTCAATGCTGTAAAAACGTTGTAAATAGTCATCAATGAAGCTCTTCACCAAGCGCTTACACAGATACAAACGGGAGTGTTTGAAAGCAGGCGTCATCGTGAACCAGTACGCTGATAGACGCCTGCTTTCAAACACTCCCATGCGTTGATAATTGTAGCCAATCACAGACATATCTGATGAGCGTGTCAACACAAAGGCCAATCAGAGGTGTTTACGAATCCGCTCAACAGCGCTCAAAGCGTCACATTTTTAAAATTTCAGTACCGATTGGTACCGAAGTCGGTACTTTTGACAACTCTACACACACAACTAGACAAATAATGTATGTACAGGTTTGGGGAGTAATGAAATATATGCAACTTAGTTACGTATTTACAAAATTTCAAATACAAAATACTAAAATACAACATTTGAGTAACTTATTTCATTACAGTTACATTTTAAATGGAATTCTGACTTTTTTTCCCCTCAGAATTGCGAGATTTAAACTCACAATTGCATTTTATAAAGTCAGAATAGCATGATCAAAATTTTAAATTGACTTTCTCGCAATTGACCCTTCGCAAAGACCCACCCCCCTTAGTTACTGTTGCTTTGTCCGACATGCCATGGCGCTGTCATGCCACACAGAGTGAAAAATACATCGCGGAGCAAAGAGGACACTGACAACACATCGACAGACAAGACGGAACAGGTTACTTAAGATATTAAACAAAGTACCAGCTTTCAAATTGTGTAATTTTTTAAAGAAATTCGAACAATAAAAAACGTTTTGTGGCTCTTTAATGTGTCGTGACAGATCGCTGTAGCGCCTCAGCTCAAGCGGCTCGTGAACCGATCATCTCTTCCTACTAGTTAATTTATAGCATCAAATAAACATGAATGAACATGAGAAGGAATGTTGTTTCAAACGCGGAAAGACGTCAATACACACCATTTTTCAAGTTCAAGTCCACCGAGGTTAATCTTCTAACTCCTGACTGCTTTGTCGGACAAAATGGCGGATTCAGCGTTACGACTGGTTAGATCGCTTGTCAATCAAACTCCCGGCGAAGGGTCAATTGCAAGTTTATATCTCACAATTCTGACAGCGTTTCTCGCAATTCTGACCTTTTTTCTGGAAAATTGCGAGTTTATATCTCACAATTCTGATTTTATAACTTGAAATTGCAACTTTATATTACACAATTCTGAGAAAAAAAGTCAGATTTGTGAGTTAAAAACTTGCGATTACCTTGTTTTTGTGTTACATACTTATTAGTATTCCAAAATATTCTAAAGTATTTAGATTATGTTACAAAACCTGGGTAATCTAACGTAATATTTTACAAATTGCTTTTTAATGCATGCATTTTGTATTCTGTAGTGAAATACATTTTAAAAGTAATCTACCCAGCCCTGCGTATGTACACAATAGACAAGATATACAACATTTATGTACAAAAATATAAAAATAATCAGATACAATTACACTAGAGAATGTGAATAAGAAAGGGACAAGCTATTTGCACGCTTGCACAATACCTCCTGAAAAGCTCTTTCCTTTGTTCCATAGTCCATGGCCGTCCATAGAAACCTGTGGTGAACAATATAAGTGCAACAAACGGTTTTGACAAATGCAACACATTCCACACACAGATGCAATCTGTGCATACCTAAAGAATATATAACTATAGAACACATATAATTATTTTTCAGTGTATGTAATCAAGATAACCCATTTTTAAATGCTGAATATACGTGATGTTTTGACCACATTAGGTTGGATTTGTCAAAATTTGCTCACCCTCTACAACACCAGTGATGAATTTCCTTCGGCCTGTTCGCTCAACCCCGATACTGGGCTCGTCAACTGGACACTGCGTATCTGCAACAGCTTCGGTTGGCACTGGATTTGCTTCATTCTCTGGCTGTGACGACTCTATTATTTTGTCTTTCTGAACCATTTTGAATTGCACTAAATTACAGCTGTTGGAAGTATCGAACTAATCGTTAGCCAAAAATGTTTCTTCCGCAGGAAAACTAATCCGTCACCCGTTACTGGGTTAGTAGGCCATTTGAGTCACCGGTAGGGAGCGGAATTCAGTCGTACACAGATTATCTGCATGAACTACCTGCAGATCTTTTCGTTGACGAACACGACAGTCATTCACGTACAACAATGAAAGCTTTCTGGACTATATCTGGACTGCCTTTTGACTCTCTAGCAATTGAACGGGATTCGTCTTTAAACGGTGTGTTTATCAAAACCGCTAGTTAGCATTACCCGATATTTTCCCTAAGAGCTTTTGTTAACTCGCGCGACGTCGTGTGTTAGACATAAATTAACGATGTTTAACCGAGTTTCTTACTGTACACATGCATCACAACTTCAAATAGAGCATGTCAATGTATCGTAACGTTCATCGACACTGTTTAATACTGCACTCTTCTTCCTGTTTACACTCACTGCGCACTCTCAGAAAACTGGTTTGAACCAGTAAAGGACGGTTTGTGTGAGTCTGAAAACAAATCTCTAGCAAGGCTCTTAAAGGGCCAGCGAGAATTTTATCAGGTCTCGTCCTGTCTGAATGAGATTTTTGATGTCGATCATTAAATTTAATTAACATTACAATCATTTTTGGATACCTTATATATAGATATACATGTAGATTTACTAGTGAAAACGAACTTTGTTGCGTTACTGAATAGACATTGACAGTAATGGAGAGTCTTTGAATAAAAGTATTTTTGAAGTTGTAATAAAGTTTTATTTTGTATATTTAATTCCGTGTGCTTTTCCTTGTTTATTAACTATTGTATTGTATAAGGTTATTGTTTTCTGAATAATAATTATATAAAAAGAATAGAAGACGACTAGCCTATATTAATAAAATCGGTGGATTTCAGTAAAACCGGACGTTTGTTAAGTTGAACATCTCTTATTGTCTACAGTCTCTGCGCAGACGTGGGCACACTTAAAGTCTGGCTATGAATACTTTTTGTTTATGTTTAAAAAAAGCAAAGAAATTAAAGTGCTGAAATTACAATGATATATTTTAAGATAAATTAATTTAGGTGGGGTATATTTAATTGTCACATTCAGCGGCCATTGGCATATCGCGTAGGAAATGTCACCCCTCTGTATGTCGTGAATGGTTCGGTCCATTGTTTTAGCGCTGGTTTCAACCATAGGGTCATTTTCAACACGACAACATAAATGAATCATCTCAGTCCTTTACAGATTAAACGTCCATAAACTGTGTTATACGATACGCATGTAAACTGATGTCAATTTTACAATAGTTGTTGTAAAAAACACATTTCACTTGTATTGACTAATAGTAATCCTCCACATAAGGCGTTGGCGGCGCCAAGATGGACCCCTAATTACGGCCGCATTTTTCTTTTAACTTCACTGGGTTTCTGCAGGTAAAGGCAAATTTAAAAGTTTTTAAGACCGAGTACAGAAAATGTAAGGATTAATCTAAGGGGACACAATATATCAGTAAATGTCTATGGAGAAACACAATTGTGTTAGCATCACTAGTTTGAAAATACAAGATATCCATTACGTTTTAATTCAAGATTTCTAAATCAAGATACATTTACTTTAAGTGCAAAATGAAAAGAAAAAAAAAATACTTAGTCTTGTTTTCTGTGAAACTAATCAAAATGAAGCGAGTTTATGATTACAACTAAAATATCTGCCATTAGCATTAGGCTCAGAAAAATCAACTTAATTCAAAAGTAAGTTTTCATAACTTATATTTCTTCTCGTTTTAAGAGTAAACTTGTATCTCAAGTAAATGTATCTTGAATTAAAGATGTTTAAATATCTGTATTGGCAGGGATGGGCAGTATTTATGATACATGTATTTCAAATACAAAATAGTATTTTGTCATTTGTATTTGATAGGGTTGATGAAAATAGCTTAGTATTTTGTATCAAAATACTTTAGTGTTTTGTATTTTTAAAATACTGTATAATATTTTGTAAGAAGACATGATGGCATAAAAAAATTGCGGCCTCTGATTGGTGCCTACTCAATAGGCTTGTTGAGATCAGAACAGAAAATTGATCCATATGGAAGAAGGTAGTCAAGGTAAGAAACATGCAAGCTTTCCATCAATTTTTTGCATAAATTGCTATATTTTTTAACAGTTCATGTTAAGTTTTGGTGTTCATTTTGGTATAGCCTAGGCTTAATAGTTTACCAATTTACATAATGTTCTTGAAAACTATTATACCAAGCAGCAGCCCCCTATATTTATGATTAACAATCAAATGATTAGTTAGAAACTAGTTGCTATGAATACAGGTGCCATCAGTTGTCTTCTTATAAATGACTTGTTTGTCATTGAGTCAGTGTTGCTGATGCAAAGTAGGCCCTTCGTTACCAAACACCAAGTAACTAAATTAGGATACAATTATGAGTCATTCGCAAACATTAAACATTAAAATTACTTTAAAACTAAACTTCATCTTGGAGATCACAGGGATATGTGAATATTTGATCTGTTAAAGCCACAATATGTACATTTTCGCCGCTAGAGGTCGCTCATTCAAAACAAAAGCGTAGTTCGATGCACCTTGATTTCACAGAATCATGGGAGGTGTTGTCTTCACCTCACAGCTGGTGGAAAAGAATCGGGACGGGACTCAGGCAGAAATCATGTTCGTGGATGAGATTATTAACGTTACTGTAGTGTGAAGCAGAGCAGGACCGAATGCTGTGAGAGCAGTAACGAGGCTGCTGGAGCGATTGCTAATAATAGACGAGCGTGACACATGTCTTGATAGCAGTGGATCTTTTATTATGCCGCAGTCGCTACTTCCGCTTCTTCTGGTCATGTGCACGTGGGGTAAAGCAGCGCTGTTTTATCATATTAGATACATTTGAGTGTTGAAAGTTGTTATAGTGCTACTCTGTGCGTTCGCTCAGCAGCTACATCGATATTAGGCATGGTAAAACATGGTACTCGCTGTGAATCAAGAAAACAAGATTTAAACAATAAGACTAAACGTGTTGAGCTATATAACAGTTTTCTGTCGATGAATGTATCCAAACAGTTGCTTCCCTGTCTAATAAAACACATAATATATTAAAGCGTCTTTGATGTTTCCATGGTTTCGACAAAATAAAAAAAATCGAGAATAACGCGGATATGATGTCATTGATAGGTGACGCACGGACACGGTCCGTCTCTTAGGTAAAATTGCTTTTTTTCTGGATTTAAACATTCTTGGAAAAATTTGGGATAATGTAAGTACAGAAGTCAACAAAATATATAACATTGTTCTAGTGGTTTTTGGATATTTTAATCTAAAAATCCTACATATTGTGACTTTAACTGGTTGCATATGTCAGATTTATTGCATGACTCAGGCAGAGAAAACCTATCAAACATCGTTTACTTAATCAACTGAGTCAGTGTAATGGTGAAGGTATAGATCAAATGGGCCAATTGATGGAAGGTTTGCAAAGAAATTTCCTGCTCCCTTAAAGTATTTTAAAAATACAGTAGTTTATTTTGATATATGGTGTGGCTGCTGTATTTTGTAGTTTATTTTGATACACTTAAAATTAAGGTATTTGGTATTTTATTTTAAAATACATTTTGATGTATTTTTGCCCAACCCTGTGTATTGGAAAACAGGACAAAAAGTACTGAGGAAGATATTAATTTTTTGCCATGTTTTTTTAAATGCCATGACTTTATGCATTTAAGACTTCTGCTCTTGATTCAAGACCTTTTAAAGGCCTTAATTTGAGTAAAGTCGAATTAAGACCTGCAGAAACCCTGCATTCAATTTTCAAGTTTCTGTAAAATCAAGACAACCCCCAAAACACAGTTTATTTCAAACCAATATGTTGCTTATTTGGACAACATATTAACATAAATGTTTTTTTAATCTAAAGAGACGAGAGACAAAATAATTTTTATCTTAGGTTTATTTAGGTTGAAATACCTTCAGCATTATAAACCTATTTCCCCAACATAATGTTTCCATTCAATTCATTTTAAAATGTATCCAACAGTTAGTCAGAATAAACATTTAAATAAATTTAATTTTTTTTTAAAAAAATTCTTTTTTTTTTCCATTCCACATTTTTATATTTCATGATCTTTTTTTGCACTTTTGATTTTTCTTACAAATCTTCACTTCAATAGAAGGTGTAAACTTGCAGAAACAAAAACACAAATAGAAAAACAAAAACAAACAAACCAAAAACAGTAATTGAAAGGCAACACTGGAAGTGTAGGGCAGCATTTCGCTCCGAGGTAATAGGTCTTCTCATCGGTGGCTTGACTAATCGTTACCTTTTCAGGTTCCTCTGAGCCTGCTTGAGTAAAGTGTCAAAGTCTAGTGCATCAAATTTGCCCTTTGTAGGCTTTGGATCGTACTCCCGGTTTGAATCTGAAAGCGATCAAAAAGAAACTGTCACATCTGGAGGCTTTAATGGGAATGTTTTCAAAGACAGTAAATTAGTGATGCACCAAAATTTCAGCCAAAAAAAACCAAAAACTGAACGCTCTGAACAGCACAGCAAGTTCAGTTACAAAATTACCCAAACTTTATTTACAGCTTCAATTAAATGAAAGCTTTCATTTTGATTTCAGCAATAAATTAATTCTGGTGCATCACTACTTTAAATGGAAGGAACAGCTAATGATGCCAAGCTCACCAAGATCAGCATAACTGGTTTTGCAAAACTGCCTCCTGCCTCCAAAGCACAGGTCAAATGGAAGCTCATTCTGCTCCCTCAGCTTGCTTCCGTTCTCAATAGCATTAAACGCATCCTTTGTGTTGTAGTATGTAACAAAGCCATAGTTATCTCTGAAATAACAGGAGTGTTAGCAATCCTCTTGTTAATGGTAAACAATACATCAAATAAATACAGTTTAGAGAAGCCATACCCATTTTCTCTAAAGTGCACAGTGCACTCCTCAATCTTTCCGAAGAATGAGAAGCGTTCTTTCAGCTCCTTACGAGTCATGCTTCCACGAATTCGCCCAACATAAACAACTCTCCGCTCCTCCTAAAAAAAAAAAAAAAATAAACATTTCAATTGATAAGTGAGAAATCAATCACCAAGGTGCCTCTAGGAAAAAATAAGACATCTTCCTAGACTGAAATACTCACAATGGCTTTCTCTTTGCGCATCTTTGTATCCTCACTATTTTGTGAGTGGCGGTAAGCCGACCTCTGATTAGGGCTGTCAATGAAGTCAAAACAGAGTTATTATTGTACTAAAACAAACCATAAAAAAAAAAAAAAAAAAAAATTACTTACCTGAAATAATAAACTGAAATAATATAGACACTATGAAATCAAAATAGTAGGGGTGTACGAATATTCAAACCGAACCGAAAAACCACAATACACCACCCAACGTACTCTCATGGCGTACAAAGCGCCCCCTGCTGTCCCGGTCCAACCCTGGCCCATTGTTGAGGTTGACCTCAATTTCCCTTCTGTCATGAAACTAATTTTTCTTTCTTGACATTTGATTAATTAGTAATTAGGGGTGTAACCGTACACATTCGTCCCACAAATCTTCGGTATGTCCAGTGTTGTAGCCTAACCACAATTAACCACCAAATTATCTCAATAGGCTCCATGTTTTGTTACTTTTGATGTGAAACAGTTTCATCTTCCAAATTGTCCATTTTATCACAAAA
This sequence comes from Hypophthalmichthys nobilis, assembly GCA_037950665.1. Lineage (NCBI taxonomy): Eukaryota > Metazoa > Chordata > Actinopteri > Cypriniformes > Xenocyprididae > Hypophthalmichthys > Hypophthalmichthys nobilis. Next base: position 29,788,140 of record CM075477.1, on the reverse strand, counting down.
TTCAAAGAAGAAAAATGCTGTTTTGAAACTCTTTAATGTGGCGTGACAGATCACTGTATAGACGTCTCAGTTCAAGCGCAGAGTGAACGCGATCATCTCTTTCTCTTTAATACTAGTTACAGAATAAACATGAATGAACATCTGAAGGTATGTTGAAAGATACAGTACAATCTCGTGTAATCGCTCAATCCATGTTTCAACAGTGGAAAGACGTCAATAAAACAGCTTGTAAATACTGTCACATAGCATTACATTTACCTCAGGCAAGTCATTCAGTGTCCACAGCGTGTTAGTTTGCTAGAGAAATGAACTCTTTCGCTAAATATATGCACTACATTAACATATATTCATTTTATTTTACTTAACCTGTTAGTGATGTCTTGATTATTTAATGCATGTTTAAATAAATCTGTCATGAAAATGACAGCCACTGTGTAAATGTAAATATTTCAACAATGACATGGAGTAAAAACAATTTTAGAAGTTAAACTGCCTTTTTGCATACAATTTGTTATTTGAGTGTTATTATATCTAAAAATAAATAGCAAATGAATTTAGTCTGGGCTCTGTTGTTAACCTTTAATATTATAGTAATGTACAAATAAGAGCACACTATATAGTTTACAGCATTAGCAGAGAATTTTTTTAACCTTAAACTAAATTATCAATGAATTAATTTTAAGACTAAGACAATTTGTTCAGTAAACCACTGTTTAATTAAAAAAAAAAAAAAAAAAAAAGCAATTTTATGTTTCGTTTTCTCCCCCTGCTGTACCGAACTGTGACTTCAAAACTGAGGTATGTACCGAACCGTCAGTTTTGTGTACCGCTACACCCCTACAAAATAGATAATTCCATTTCTTTTCTTCTTTTTTTTTTATGGAATATTGCAATATATATATTATAAATGCACAAAAAAATAGATGACAGCACAGTACTGTTCTGATCTATGCCTGCACGGTAGCACTGCATTAGCTAACATGCCAGTTCTCACCTTCTATGACTTTTCCAACTCCGATGTCCATTAGAATCAGAAGAGCGGGACCTGGATCTAGAGTGGCTATGACTCCAAGATCCAGAGCGTGAGCTTGAATAGGAATATCGACGCCGACGAGGTGGGGAAAACGACCTGGAGCTGGATCGGGAACGAGACCGAGATGATGAACTGGATCTGCTGCTCGAGTGACGAGACCTGTATCTGTAAATGTAAAAAAAAAGAAAGAAAGAAAGAAATCATCCTCTAGAATACTGCGCTTTTAACATTACTTTCTAATAATTATGCATGTGTATAACCAGAGACAAAATGTCAAAGCTGACCTTTTCCTAGGTGGTGAACGTGATCTGGAGGAGAACTCAGAGCTGGATTCTGAGCTACTTGAGGATCGGGCTCTGTATCTTCGTTTTGTGCGACCTCTGTCCTGCTGGTACTGTCTGGAGGAACACTCAGAGTAGTCCAGAGATTTTTCCTGGTTGCATTTAGCTTCATCCAGTAAAGAGCTTTCAGAGTCAGGCCTGTTTGGAGAGGCATCTGGAGTCACCAAGGCAGAGCTGTTTAACGTGCACCTCATATCTGCAGAAGCTTGACTAAAGCCGAGATTCCTCTGGGTTTCTTCTGTAAGTGAAGGAGCTGATGAGGCCTTGGAGACACTGTCCTGCACTGGCTTAATGGAGGACAGCTCAACAGTCTTGATAACAATGCTAGGCTGTTGTTTGACATTCCACCGATTGCCAACTTCATTTTGATTGGGTTCTTTTGGAGGGAGGCAGTAGTCATGGTCAAGGGAGAAAGGCTGAGTCTGCCCAGTGGTAGTAGGGGTCTGAGGCTTGCTGCGCAGCTTATTTGAAGGTAGTGGTCTTGCTTCTATCTGAATGGCCTTGTTTGGAGTTGGCTTAAGGACCTCTGACTTCTTGGCTTTCCCCAGTAGCGAAACTGGTGCAATGGGTTTCCACATCTGGTGTGGGGGTGTGGCAGGAGGTGTAAGGCCTATGGGAAGAATTTTGTTCATTTTTCTACTTTTATTACTTTATTATTTGCATATAATATAGGAATGTGTTTGCATTACATAAGAAAATAGATCAAATCATGCACCATTTAAATGGACAGGCTATAATATAGGTACATTACCATTTTTTTTTTTTTTTAAGAAATTAACACTTATTCAACAAGGATGCATTAAATGGATGGATCCATTTAATGCATCCATGGAAAAAAAGTGACAGTAATGACATTTATAATGTAAAAAAAAAATTCTATTTCAAATAAATGCGGTTTTAAACATTAGAGTCAAAGAATCTTAAAAAAAAAGTATTACGGTTTCCACTAAAATATTAAGCAGCACAACTGTTTTCAACATTGATAATAATAAACATTTCTTGAGCAGCAAATCAGCATATTATAATGATTTCTGAAGGATCATGTGACACTGAAGACTGGAATAAAGGCTGCTGAAAATTCATCTTGCCATCACAGGAATAAACATTTAAAAAAAAAATAGAAAACAGTTATTTTATGCATTTTATTTTTAATGCAGCTTTGGTGAGCATAAGAGACTTGCCAATCCCAAACTTTTGAATAGTGTACATAAAATATATTCCACACTAAATTTTTTTTTACCTGCTGTGCTTCCCAGGTCATGGTTGCGGGTTTTCTCCAGGGCCTTAGTCTCCACTTGCTGCTCATAACTGAATTAAGAAAAGAAAATAAATACAATTTGCAGTGGCAACAACTGAATTTCTGATGTTGTTTAAACATTACTCAGACTGACACAAGCTACGCTTATGTTAGTCACTAATGTCCACCTTCACATTCCGAAGTCATGATGAAGACTTCATTTGTTTCGGTAGGTCTTGGTGAAATGTGGCTTATGGCCACACACACAAACATTGAGTTTGGTGCGAGAGCAGCACAAGGGCTGTAGGGTAACTCCATCACTCCACCTCATGATACTCACCTGGAGTTTCCTACAGCGGCTGCTCTACCACAGACCTCCGGTACCCTTGGCTCTTCTTTTGCTGGAAAGAAAAAAGGAGGGTTATGAATGACCAAATACAGGAGGTGAAGGTGGGACAGACCCTTAAAATAACTGCAACAATCAGATTGTTCAGCATTTAGCAGAACACAGCTACAATAAACAGCATGTATTGTGATAGTCCACAAAAATGCACCACACTTCCCCACTCAACAGCTGAGAAACAGCAGACTAAAGATAAATGCTTGTTTAATGGGTATACGGTCAGTATTCAGCCCCTGCATGTCCTCAGACAAAGACAGTCAACTGGTTTTAAAATGGTTTTGTTAACGGGGCAGAATTCCAGCAGTTCAATGAACATGAGCACATAGCAGCTGTTTTCATTAAAGCCACGCCCTCTCTTAAAGTAACACACCCTCCCCTTATGGCGTGGTCACATTAGCGTAACTTCAGCAAATTTTCGTAGGCAAAAAGGTTTATGGTCTATTGTTAAAGGATTAAAATTTCCTGAAAATTTTCTCACCCCCATGTCATCCAAGATGTTTATGTCTTTCTTACCCGAACGCCATATATATATATATATATATATATATATATATATATATATATATATATATATATATATATATATATATATATACATACACACACACACACACATGTATACACACATATATATATATATATATATATATATATATATATATATATATATATATATATATATATATATATATATATATATATATATATATATACACAAACACACACACACACACATATATATATATATATATTTTTGACCAATGACCAATCGTTTCACTAGATAAGACCCTTATTCCTCGTCTGGGATCATGTAGAGCTCTTTGAAGCTGCAATGAAACTGCAATTTGGACCTTCAACTCGTACCCCAGTGAAGTCCACTATATGGAGAAAAATCCTGGAATGTTTTCCTCAAAATCCTTAATTTCTTTTCGACTGAAGAATGAAAGGCAAACATCTTGGATGACATGGGTGTGAGTAAATTATCAGGAAATTTTAATACTGAAGTGAACTAATCCTTTAACAACATAGTTTTAAATAAAGCAGAGCTCATACAGAAGTCACTTTCAAGCAAGAGCTTTCTGTTGGTCAGCACAGCGAACTCCCCAACTTAAAAAATGAGCAAAATTTGCATCAAATTTGTTGACCACAAACAAAAATCCAAATCTCACAGATTCCTATTGGAATGACTGGATTTTGCCTGTGAAATTGCCAAGCAATGGTACATGTGACCGCACCTTAAGGAATACCACACCCTCTTCTTTTTTTGAAGCTAGACTGAAATGCAGCCATTTTCTGGAACAAAAATATATTCCATTTGCATAACTTTTGTAATGATATCGTTCTATTTGACTGGGTAATGTTTTATCATTTTACAACTACACCATTTAGCTTAAACACAGAATTACACTTGGAAAAGGAAAAACCTTTAGGCCGTTTTACTTCATTTGACCCGAACGCCATTAATACATAAGATGAACACGGTTTTGTGACAAGTCTTATCTAACCCACTGGGTCACGTTAAATTTTGAATTCTGTACTTGCATTCTGTGCTTCATGCAACATGGACACAAATTCCTTCGTCCCTTTAATGCAAACTTCCTCCAAGCCCCAAATGCAAGCATGGCCTAGTTGCTTATAAATTAATGGTCTGCATTTTAAAGATGGCAGTATGGGTGTATGTGTTCACTAAGAGGGCACTCGTTTCCAAAGAAAGCTCTGGTGTGCTCAGCATTAGCGTCCTTCAAATAGTCAGCTTGACTTAAAGCATGATTTTAACATCCCTTTTTTATTAAACAAATACTTCCAGATTAAGAAGAGCTCAGACATAATATCACTTACACTGAGACTCCTCAAACTGCTCCAGGAGGCTTGTAAGATCAGCAGCTTCAATACCTGGAAGAAAAATGTTCATTATAATCCAATCCACAGAAATTCTTAACTACATAAGGAAAAATGCTCACCAATTTCATTTGTGAATGACTCAATCAGCTCAACTGTGGTGTTCTTCGGTTTGGGGATCTCAGAAGAAGCCATCCTCATCTGCTCTGCCAGTTCAACAACTCTGGCCTGAACTTGAGCTGAGAAAAACGGCTGAGCAGCTATTGCTGGAACGTGAGGCTGTAACCGTGAGGTCAGCTTTTTAGAATTAGTTGGCAGGGTGTTTTTGGCTTGATCAGACACAGGGGCCAACACAACCTGCTCAGGCTCTCTCTTTGCAGGCACAGCAGCACTAGGTTTAAGAGGGCTAGAGTTTGAGCTCTGAACCGGTGTAGTGATCATCTGAGGCCTTGAGGGAACTTTAGACAGCACACTTTCACACACATGAGCAGCACTGGGGTTACTATGTAAACATTCCTTATTACTGGGTGCATTGAGACTGTGAGAGTCTCCAGATGTAGTGGACACTGGTGGTGAAACCATCCTTTCAGGAGGCACCTCAGCCACACGTCTGATCGGGGTAGAGGTCTCGGTATGAATAGTGTTTTTTGGCATGCCGATGGGAGCAGGTTGTTTCTGGACTGATGAGTGGACTGAATGGGGTAAACTTTCAGATGATGTGCCTGAAGGTGGAGGGGTTGATGCTTTAGAAGTTGCAGGTTTCTTAGAGGAACCCATCAGTGAAGCCGGAGGGATGAGCAAGGCTTCAGGTGTTGGGGGAGCAGCGGGGCCTCTCGGGTGCCATGCGGGCATTATTTCAGGTGCAAGGTCTTTTTTAACAGGTGTATGGAAGGTTTTACGTGGGTCTCTGGGGTTTGGGTCTGGCAGGCAGGGTATTGGGGGAAGCTCCTTGGGTGCTTCAGGCAACTTGGGCCATTTAGTGCTGTAATCCTCCGTTTTGTCCACCGGGTCCGGTTTCTTCTGCTGGCGGAGGAGACGGTACTGCTGTAAACTGAGAGGTTTGGGCTTAGTTTCATTACGCTGACAAACAGCAGGCTGCTCGCTAACAGGCTCCTGTTTTGAAGGTGGTTCTTCCTCTACAGACTTTTCAAGAGGTTTGTTCTCTGGCTGCGAGTCAGTGATTTTTGCTTCAGCTTGAAGGGTTGTGATGTGCTCCTTCTCAACCCGTGGCTCAGGGGTCATCAACTCAATTTTAGGTCTCTCAGGCTCTGCTGATGAGAGAGCAGGTGAAAAAGTCACCTTTTTCTTTTGTTGTTCTTCCTGCCGTTTCTTCTGGGGCTTCTCTTTAACTCTTGAGCTTCTCAAAACTCTCTGTTCAACCAGATCTGCTTTAACAGGTTTACGTTTCTTTTTGACAACCTTTTTCTCCTCTTCCACGAGAGATACCTCAGAAGGTGGTGGGAATTTTTCAGCACTATCCTCAGGGTTTGGTTCCGGCTTGTCTGTGCTTTTCTCCGGGACTCTTTGCTCTCCTTCTGCAGAGTCTGTGTGAGCAAAAGGGATGCTGAGATCTGGGATCGCCAGGATGGGCTCTCCATGCTCTCCTTGATCAACCACTTCTAGCACGAGGCCCCTCTCAGGCAGGAGATGCTCTTGTCCCTCTTCTCCTTCCACACATAATGTCATACAGTAAGGATGCATGTGTTTTACTAAATCGCTGAGTGTGACAGGCATGCTCTCTCCATCCTGCTCCAAGGACACAGGAAGGCACCAATCAAATTCCTCCAGTGACGACAAATCAATATTGGCTATTGTTGAAAAACTAGCATCCCCATCTTCCTCCTCTTCTCCCTCACTGTTCTGCTGAGATGCTCTCTGCATTCGTGGGAGACTCTAAAACAAAAACATAATATGTCTTACATTACAACCATAAAGTTATGCATTGAAAACAATTTTTTTCCCCCCTAAATCATGCAGCGCAAGTTAAAACCTGTTGTGCTGCCATCAAAATCAATCAAATCGGTTGCACTTTATTTTACAGTACATGCACTTATAATGTACTTACAGTGTACTTATCAAGAAAGTACTGAAAATATTAGATAACTACATGGGTGAAGTTTAGGTTTAGTACCTAGTTATTACCCATTACACATGCAAGTATGTACATGCAAAACAGAACTGTAAAATAAAGTGCTATCATAAAATCTAATGAATGATTGAGAAATATTCAGGACTTTAATACCTTTCCAGGAAATTGTCTTGCATGAATCAATGACTCTGGAGGAGACCGTGTAAGCAACTTTCTCAGCTAGAGTGGATAAAGGAAAATCAGTATCTATAAATGCATCAAGCTGTTCAAAAAACAAAAACTTTCTAGTGCATTCCTGAGATGCTTAGACTGGTGAAAACCAGCTGGGGAGGACTTACCGGAGAGTGTTCCTGACCCTTCTGCCCTGAGAACAGGTCTGAATCCGGCAGAGTGTCAAAAGGGGACAAGTTCTCATCATCAACATTGTCAAGTATTTCAGTGAGAGCTGTGAGCAGCGTCGCTTCACTTTCTTCATCAATATTACATTTAACCTAAAAAAAACAGGAAGCATTGCTGAGTGACATGAAAACAAATGAAATTCAACAAAACAAATCCTTGTGTTGAGAGCAAATCATGCAATGAACAGTTTTATATAGGCATTATTTACTTCTCCAGTGGGGTTGTCCTCAAAAATGGACAGAATAGAGGGATCCAAGCAGCCATGTAAAACCTCCAGAGCATCTCCGTTGTTAAGGCCGGGATACTCCAGACAGCTATCAGTGAAGCTTCCCTGAAGGATCTCTACCTGCAATATTCCATTAAAAATATAAACGACCATTTTTATTTCATGCAGACTTTAATGTTTTGACCCATCAGCAAACCAGATCACTCCATAAAAACATTTAAACTGTGATGCAAACATCATGCAGTTATTTCCATTCATTTACTGGGCAATCTGGTTGATGTTACATAAAATGATTAGGGCTAAGTATTATATTTTTAGATCAATACTTTCAGAATTAAATATGCTTCTAAAACCAGAAATCAGTGCAAGGTGAAAAAATGCATTAGCCGAGTTTGTAAACAAGTTCATGCTTCTATATTTAACAACCGCAAACAATGTGCCCTGTCTTTGAGGCGTGTAATTGCTGGCCTGTTCTACAGCAGCTGATGTTATGGTCAGCTTTGGTGTTAATACAGCTCACAGAATCATTTATTCACATGGCTTCAAATGAAATATTGTTAATAATACAACAAACATTATTTTAATACTGCTCATGAATTTGAAAGCAAAACACTAAAAGGGTAATCTATTTAAAAATGTGCAAATGAGAATACGAGACAGATTAAAATGACTAAAAATGTAAGCATGTTCCATTTGTAGCTACAACCACGTGTTGCGCACCTCACGTCATCCTGCCGCAGTGCATTACTGGGCAAACCCAACACCGGCACAGTTCAAAACACGCCTTGCTAACACAAATTCTGCATGACCACTCATTTTCTTAAAAGAGATCAATATTACATCTTTAGGCCAGTTTAATGATAATAAATCATTCTCGTTTTACAACATAAACGGGCTGAATTAAGGAGTGCCGTTAGTAAATATTCATGGCCCGACATGACTGACCCATTCATACCTGCACCACGTGCTGGACAGCTAGTCAAACCGCATTGAACGACATGGGGCTAACTTTGTAATTCACAGTCATGACAATGCAAAATACGAAATTAATAGGTGATGAATGCAAGCACTCAGAGTAAATGTGATTTAAAAATCACAGTTTATATATCAGTGGCCGTTCCTGGGAAAGATGACATCTGCTGAATTACCAATCAATGGTAACTTTATCAAACCTAATGTAGTAAAAAAATATTGCAGTTTCAATGTTAAATGTTCAAGTAAAATGTAGGACCGTGCATAAACACAGTTAACGTTAGTTTCATTCTTAACATGATTCAACCACGTGGGTGTGAGTCACTTTAAAAAAAATGTAACAAACAACAAGAAAGCCATATTTGATAAACAATGGAATATACGTATTGAGAAGAAGTTACTAATAAAATAAAGTTACATAATATATATTAAATTGGACTTCCCTTTTAGATCTGACACCTTCAAACAGCTAACAATTCCTTGTTACAGATTATTGATCACCATATTAAAACAATGCGTTTATAGTTTACGAAATGCAAAACAGCTCTAAATTTAAAAATAAATGATCATGTGTTGTTTAAACACTTGTCTGGTGTGATAAACTAAGTTCTTATGAGTGCAAAAGCATGGCAACATCAGCTAACAGGACTAAACTTGTGCATTCATCCCTTGACAAGCGAGTTCAGTATAAATACGCAAGAAATCTAGCAACACTCGAAGAGTGATAAATCTATTTATTGTTCACAATGTGGCAAGCAGAACTGCACAAGCCATCTCACCATCACCATCCACGTGTCACAAAATCCTGCACATCATCGCGTATTTACCTCGAATATTTGACACAGTGATAAATGTCATCAATTTCATTCTGGCACAACACTATAAAAGTATAAATATGTGCAGTTCTTACCTCGTCAAGATTCACCGGTGAAAACATTTGAGTATTACAGGCTTTTAACATCTCCTCGCCTGTACCCCACCGCGCCGCCATCTTACAATTCAACTGTGTGTGTGGGAAAACGTGAATCAACTGCAGGCGCAGCAGCCGGCTACAAGCCACGTGCTATTTGCGTTCCCGGCAACTGAACGGGTTTAGTCCCGCCCCCATTATGCGTCATCGAACGTCAGTTACCTCAGAAACCCATCCCTTTAGTTATGGGGTAAGTAGCAACATTTTCTTTCTTGTTTTATATTTATCGTCTTATATACGGTATGGTTTATTATATAGACGTTTCAGGATAATGAAAACTGAGAAGTGTGTTTTGAATTCGTGTATTTGATGAACACAATGTTTAGTCACTATATTAGGAAAATATGGGGACTTTGCTAGTCAGTGCTAGTCAGAGTACAAAATACATTGACATCTTTGCAACATTTATAAAGATTCAGCTTGGCATACTTTGACTATTCACAATTATTCTGCTGTGTCCATTTCATAAACACTATAAAATATTGAAGCAAAGATCATAAACGCTGCTTTTGAAGGCAAAACCTCTTTAAAACAACTACATTATGGGTTAAAATATTATTTTTATAGATAGATTATAGATTTTGTTGCTTTTTAAGGAAGTTTGTCAGTGTCGGCTAAATATGCTGCAAAAAAATCAGTCAGTGATTTTCAATAGTCAGTCAAAAGTCCTGTCTTTGCAGTGACACACCTTGGCCAGCAGATGTCCTCCGTGTTCTGATTACAAATTACATGACAAAATTTGTAATCGGTAATATAACCTCTTAGATGACATTTTTGGTAACGTAATCTGACTACTTTTGGATTACATTTAGATTACTTTTGTGCTAACCCTTATTTGATGTCATATATTGTAGGATAATCTTGTACTATTTTGACAGATACAAAGAAAAAATATATTCTATTCACCAACAAGAGCCTCAACAGATCCTTTTTAAAGTGCAGTGTATGGACAGATAATTCTTCAAAATACTAACACTAATGTACCTGTTAGTGTTTGCTGATAGTAACACTGAATAAAACAAAATCACATCTTATGATTTTAAAACATATTTACTTAAAATTAATTAAAGTTAGAAAACAGCAACATTACAAAAACAAATATTGAAAAACATGAAATTCACAGCAATATCACTGCTACATCAAATATTTTGTCTATATTTCATATATTATTATTATTATTATTGTTATATTATTATTTCATATATATATTTAATCTATATTTCATATATATTCATCTGTATTTCATCTATATTTCTCCCCCACCGCCAGAAAAACTCGAAGAATCACGAACGTATATAAGCGGCAGGTTTATTATGAAAAAATATAAACGTTAAAAAAAATGAAAAATTTGGAGAATCAATGAATTGTGAACAACTTACTGCTATTGTGTAAATAATATGTAATCATGTAATCCATAAAAAAGTAACTGTATTTTAAAAAGTAGTTCACTCTAATTACAAGTACTTGATTTTTTGGATCTGATTACGTAATCCAGATTACATGTAATCTGTTACTACCCAGCTCTGTGTATATATATATATATATATATAAACATACAGGGTTGGGGAGTAACGAAATACATGTAACTTAGTTATGTATTTAAAATACAAAATTTGAGTAACTGTATTTCATTACAGTTACATTTTAAAGGGGTGGTAATCAAATTAAAGTTACATCCGAAAATTATTTTAGAACAGCAATTGGTGATTAGAAATAAAATAAATAGTATAGAAATAAAAAGCATCTTAAGTTACATTTCTGCTCAGTTTCATACCCCTTGCAGAATATGCAACATTTTTAATAATTTTAACAAAATAAGAGGGATCATAAAAATTGAGGAGGCTAAAGACCAGTCTCTAGCGTCAGTCGCTAGAGCACATCTTGAGATCAGGGGAGTGAGGTTTACACGCACAGCTCTTACCGGCCTGCGTCTGTTACAATGGCACATGCTTGTTACCATAAATTGTTTCATATATTCCTGTTTCTCCCAGTAGAATGATGGTCAAACATTCTCTTTCTATTCAAATTAGTGTTTCCTGTCCATTTCTTGTAAAACTTCTGTGGGCTCCACACTTTATGCTGTTAGCCACTAGATGGTGCCATTAAATTTTAGTTTTGGCTTTGTTGTCCACTGCTTTCCTTCCCCTTTAGTGAACTATGAATTGAACAAAATGTATTTTGTCCTTGTCAACCCCTGTTTTTATGCTCTTTGCAGAGCTGTTGTGTACAGTTTAAACTTAAACTAATGTGTGATTTGTAAACATGGTGACCCGGTTTCACAGACAGGTCTAGGATTAGGGTTTAGTTCAATTGTGACATTTAAGTAGCTTTTATAAACGTGCCTTAGAAAAAAACATTACTGGTGTGCATCTTGAGACAAAACAATGGCACTGAGATATTTTAAGATATGTCAGTGCAAGTAGCTTTCAGTTAAAACAGCTCAAACATGCATTTTAGTCTAGGACTAGCTTAAGCCTTGTCTGTGAAACCGGGGGATTGTAAGTCAACGAGTCCAAAATACTCCAGCACTATCAGTTAACACTTACGTTAGTGAAGATACTTCTCAGAGACTTGTGATCAAAGCTCTGCGGTTTTAACCCACATTACAGTTGGTGTTATAGTATGACGCAACCTAAAGACTTTTGTTAACCTTTACTTTTTTTTTTTTTCATTTTTAAAGCTGCACTCAGTATTTTTGTGTTGGTCATGTGATCTCAATAAGGCGGCCCCCATGAAGCAACCCACTCCATGGTAAAATAAAACAGCTTTTATTAGGTTTCTGAAATGAATAAATAAAATATCAGAAATTAATATGTGTAAAACTGTTTAAATAAAGAAGAAACTGAGAGCGCCATTAAGTTTTACAGGCATAACTGATGACTGTTATTAATACTGGAAATATATAATGCAACAGGCATAAAATGACTTAAATTCCCTTTTTTATTAGTAGTCTTTTGTTGTCTCTTCTATTCCAAAAGAGATACGTGGTTAACTACCAAAATGTGCAGTATGATATCCTTCTTCTTATACGTTTGGTGTGCAGTGAATCCTCAGATATTTACGGGGAGGCACCGATACTAAGAAATTGTTTCAAGAGAATATCTGTATGAGTATTCAAGACTTCACTGCATCATCTTGAGGGTTTTGTTTGCGTAAGCAGTGTTTGTGGTTTGGTTTAAAAAAAAGAAGCTCTCAGCATCTTTCACCTGCAACTATACAGTCTCTCAAAGTACAGCTGTCTGTCCCACTGTGGGGGGACGAGAGCAATTATGATGAACATTTTCAGGAGTGAGAAAATGCTGCTCCACCTCTCTTTACAGCTGTGCTGTCCTGTTCTCTTCAGCCTATTCCTCGCAGCTACCTGACTGTACTGAAAATCATTCATCCACTACCACTGTTGCCATGGCAACAGGAGGGGAAATCCATTTCATCAGCCTCTTCGTCACACTCCCTCCTTCTGTTCCTTCTCTCTCTCTCTCTCTCTCATTACCTCCCAGCCATCGTTTTCTTTATCTCTCTATGCCATCTCTTGTTATTCTTCTTTCTCCCGGTCTGAGTCAGGGAAAAGACATGCAGGCAGCAGAGGATGCAGCTTCCTCAATAAACAGAACTGTTATACCACCTTGTTTTACAGAGTCATATTGTACTTTTGTTTTTGGTTGAATCATGCTGTCTCATCTGTTGACTGCACTGTGACACTTTTGCACTAGTTATCAATCATATGACATTTCTACTGCCCTTTGCACATTAGAACATTTCGCAGTGTCACTCTTATATCCTCTCTGTTTAGTTACGGTAAATTACTTGCAATCTTTTTTTCTTAAAAAATTATATTTTAGATTTACATTATTGTAAATATATCTTGTATATTATTTTAACAGTCTAAGTGCACAATCTGGGGGTTTGCAGAAAGCAAATTTCACTACTATAAAGATGTATAAGTGAACTTGAAATGTAAAATACCATTCAAAAGTTTGGGGTCTGTAAGATTCTTTTTAAAGCTATTAATACTTTTATGCAGCAAGAACGCATTAAATTGATCAAAAGTGACAGTAAAAGACTAGGGATGCACAATATATCGGCCACCTTATCGGTATCGGCCAATATATGTCATTTTTAATGTTATCGTTATCGGCCCGATAAGAAAATTTGGCCAATATTTTAAAACTGATAAATTATGGATTATTTCCTTCAGCCGAGACACTTCAGATGCACACTGTTCACCATTATGGTTTTGGAATTGCTTGAAAAATGACTGAAATCACTTCAAAAAGGAAAATACAGTGCAAGTCTGTCATATAGGCTACATAACATTATATAAGAACATTATAATTGCGTGCTTTGGACATGGCTTTCAATGGTGAGACTTTTGGTTTTGTAATCAGGCTCTCAAAAACTGATGTAGTCCAAAATTTGATTTACATTTATCGGCCAATATATCGGTTATCGGCTTTTTAAATATAAAGTGTTATCGGTTATCTCATATTGGTTCTGTTTATAAAAAAATCCTGAAAAAAGTATCACCATTTCCACCAAAATATTAAGCAGAACAACTGTTTTCAACATTGATAATAAATGTTTCTTGAGCAGCAAATCATCATATTAGAATGATTTCTGAAGGATCATGTGACACTGAAGACTGGAGTAATGATGCTGAAAATTCAGCTTTGCATCAAAGGAATAAATTTCATTGTAAGCACAAGCAGTTATCTTAAATTGCTTGAATACTTCACAATCTTACTGTTTTTAATGTATTTTTGATGAAAATAAATGCAGCTTTGGTGAGCATTTAAGAGACTTATTTCAAAAACATTAAAAATCTTGCCGACCGCATACTTTTGAATCTTTTATTCCATGTGTTTAAAGTATGATATTGAACTCCAGTGTAAACGTTTGTCATTTTAGTTCAGGTCATGAAGCCAGACAATCACTGACCTGAATGCAAAGCAAAATGAGCGGAAGTTATTTCTATTTGTCCACAAGAAACGTTAGAACAAGCGTTCATGTCAAATTCAGTCTTTGTTGAGTGCACAAACAAAACATCGGTATAAATGATTGATTAACATCTTTGTGCAGAGAGCTTGTTTTGAGATCAGGGTGATATGGCTTCACTGACATCCTCATGGTAATCCCATGGGGCAGTGGGGCAGGCAAGCAGCAACTGGAGACACCAGATGGCCTCAAATTAGAATTGAAATCATGCACGCACACATTCACATACGCATGTTCTCGATCAGTCTCAATTGCATCAAACTCTAAATAATAATTTGCTATTTCACTGAATGCAGCCTTTTGTGGTGATGTTGATGGATGGTAATATTATGTTATGTTTTAGTGAGTAATCCGAAGGGTTAACTCCGTGAGATGATTCCATTAGTTCGCATAATGAATCTCTGTAATCAGATCACCGATAAATTAATTCCATTAGATTCCTCTAAAGCTGTTCAGCCCAACAAACGCTCTACCCCCTCACAATGACTGATCCCAAATCACTCCACTTTTACTTCATTTGTTTTTAAATTATTATACTGATCCATCTACTGAGATTTAATCTCTTTGTTTTTATTTTTATTAAAGCATGAATCAAAATATACATGTATCACCATTAAGCAGCACAACAGTTTTCAACATTGACAATAATAATAAATGTTTCTTGAGCAGCAAATCAGCATATTAGAATGATTTCTGAAGGATCATGTGACACTGAAGACTGGAGTAATGATGCTGAAAATTCAGCTTTGCCATCACAGGAATAAATCACATTTTAAAATATATTAACATTGAAAATAATTAAGGATGCACTGATATGAAAATTTTGGCTGATACTGATAACCGATAATTCTTTATATTTGAAACCCGATAACCAATATGTTGGCCGTTAAATCTAAATCAAAATTTTAATAAAATTTGAGAGCCTGATTACAAAAACAAATGTCTCATCATTAAAAGCCATGTCTCAATCACACAATTATAATGTTCTCATTATAATATTATGTGACAGACTTGTGTACATTGTACTTAACTGTATTTTCCTTTTTGAAGTGATTTCAATCATATTTTAAGCAATTCAAACCCATAATGGTGAACAGTGTGCATCTGAAGTGTCTCAGCTGAAGGAAATAATCCATTATTTATCAGCTTTATATTGACCAAATTTTCTTATCGGGTCGATAACGATAACATTAAAAATGAACATATATCGGCCAATACCAATATTGTGCATCTCTAAAAATAAAATTAAAATATTTTGATTCCAAAACATTGAGATATAGACACACTGCAATATATATACACACTCACAATTATGACAAATAAATTCACAATATGATTAACAGTCACATTATGACTGTTACGAACTGCTCCGAGACTTGGGTTGAAGATCCAAATGCAGCTTTATTGGGACAATCCAGAATCGTAATCCATCCAACACAGGCAAAAGGGTAAAGCAGAGAATCCAAAAACCAGGAACACAGTGTAACAACATACAATACTTCACAATGAAAGCGTGAATACACAGGGCTTATATAGGCAGAGTTAACAAGCTAATGAGACACAGGTGGAAGTAATCAGAACATGATTAGTCCAAGCAATGGGTTGTGGGAAATGTAGTTCATGGTGAGATAAAGCAGTTGAAAGGAGTGCCCTTTGGTGGCTATCATAGGTACTCCAGCTGGCAGGCGTGACAGTGATGTGTAAAGTTGCAATTACCATTTTGTTTCATAATTGTGAAAAACGGGAAAAGACCAGCTCAGACCACACTCTAAAAAAATGCTGATTTAAAAACAACCCAAGTTGGGTTGAAAATGGAGAAACCCAGCGATTGGGTTGTTTTAACCCAGCCATTAAATGTTTGCCCAAACTTCTGGGCAGTTTTATTTAACATAACTGTTGATTAAAAATTATTATATGGCTGGCTTAAAATGAAGCCAAAATAGGTTGTAAATTAAAAATCAGACACATAATTACTAGAGGCAACAATAATAATCAAAAGGTGAACATTTATTAACAAGCAATTTAATAAATGTTTATTGTTTAATTATTATTCATTAAACTTATTAATAAAGTTCATTTATTAAACATATTAATAAATATTAATTTCCAACATACTTTGGGTTCATTTTAAGCAAGCAATACAATTTTAAAACAATAGTTGAGTTAAATAATACTACCCAGCAGGTTGGGCAAACATTTAACCCAACCGCTGGGTTAAAACAACCAATTCGCTGGGTTTGTCCATTTTCAGCCCAGCATTTTTAGAGTGCACCATGCTGGTTTATCCCAGAAAATACTGATTTGATGCTATTCTAGCTGGACGACAAGCAAAACCGAGATGTTCACTAGTGAATAGTATGTTTAACCAGCTGGATTTCGGCTGAACGTTAAATTCAAGCTAGTTAGGAGGCCTGGTGGAGACAACAGCACAGCAGCATCCCACTGCCAAAGACCAGCATCCAAAACACAACATATGCTGGTGACCATGCTTGCAGGACACATATGGGGATCCCAAGTGACAAACCTAGACTCAGTGGTCTCAAGAGACACACCAGATTTTACTTTCCAAATATAGAATTGCAACAGTTACACATACACATCTGTAATACTGTAACACATTATCACCTCAACCTCCACTGTAACTGTGTGTGGTTATTGAAAAGTTGCCAGTTGCAATTCCTTTTTAATCTTCTCTCACTCTAAAATTGTGAGACTGAAGATTAAGCTTTTGATTACAGGAGCTCAGGCTGTGTGTGTGTGTGTGTGTGTGTGTGTACAATGACTCTGAAAGGGAGGGTTTCTTGCTCTCTTTCTTTTAGACACACATACACATGCTTTGGGGGAGGGGCAGTTGTGGATATTTATCTGTGCTCCTTGTCAGCTCAGTGCAAGAACCTCGGTGCTGAGCTGCACATTTAATACACAGTAGCCAGAGAGCAGAAATAACACACTGCTGCGCATCAGCATCAACACACTAAAATCACAGCACTGAAAGCCAGCAAAATGGTCTGACTGGAGAGGCCGAAGGTAAATAATCTTGTTTTTCTTTTTAAACAATGTCTTTGTGAGTGTTCGGGAGCGAGAGGAAGTGGCTTTCAGCTGGCTTCCTGAACGATTCCACTAGTTGATGGGCGGAGCGAGAGGAAGGTTGTCAGCTGGGGTGGTGTAGCAGGCGGCGAGTGTGTGTGTGTGTGGGTGCTAGAGTGTCAGAACAAGGAGTGTATGTGTGCTACTGTTACATACTGCTCTTGTGTTATTGAAGATTGTACACACACATTGAGGAGGTGAGTAGAAAATCTTTTCATGGGTTAATTTCCATTAAAAATATATCATATACGTTGAGGTTTGTGTTCAGATAGACAGGCGTTAAGATGTGTCAGTGGGGCAAGCTGTCTAAATGAAATCATTTAGAAAAAATGACTCTTTATCATGTATGTCAGTGTTTTTTGTGTACTTCTACACTAGATTATTGTAAGATGTGTAGTGTTTTTTCCACTGTGTGGATGGGTGTGTTTGTTCTGTCTGACTAGTCTTGCATGGACGCAAGACTTGTCCACAGCCGTTGCATGTGTGTCAGTCTAAATCAGTCTTAAATTGCTCTGGGGATGAGTATGATTTACAAGAGGATGTGTTTGTTAGTACGCATCAGGGTTTACTCACTGTAATGTAGAGCAGAAATGCCTTTTTTGGTCAGGTGTATGTATGAGGAGCATCTGTTTGGGGTAAATGCTGCCGGAGACGGGGGGATGAAAGTGGAGGAGAGCATGGGGGAGGGGAGGGAGAAGATGCTGGAGAGAGAAAAGAGAGTGATGGAGAAATGGCAGAAGGAGAAAGGGGGTTGAATATTTGAGAGGAATCCCCCAGGAGTCCCCAGAGATTTCTGATGATGACTCTAGAACAGTGCTCGTTCTTGCGGAAGGAACTGTATGGCAGGCTGAGCTCTGGTTAGCACTCACATACATTAAACAGTGTTCACAGCATGAGCAGATTCTTATTAGAGCTTAGAATCACAGAAATTAGTGTTTGTAATCTAAATGCATTAATAGTACTTTGTTAGAAAGCACAGAATGGATGAGGTACATCTTGAATTTATGTGTCATACTTGATGCTTCCTGGTTTGGTAGGCCTTTATTTATTTTTCTTTATTAGGTAATCTATATCAGTGTATTAATTAGTTGGTTATAATGGTGCATAGATATGTAAATAATTGGTCTGTATATTGAGAGAGAGAGAGTAATAATACTTTACTTTTTTTTAGTTTTAATTTCTTCTAAAGCAGTCTGTTCTGGGTTGGTTGGGGAGAGAATAAACATTTATTTGACAAAAAAAAAAAAAAAAAGTCAAATCATTAAAAAAAAATACAAACCCAAAATTCATTCCAAAATATCAAAATTAACAGTTTACTATATATTGTGCCACTATATATTCCTTTAAAGATTTTTTTAAAATGCATTGTACTCAAAAAAAAATGTTAAAAATATGTAATATAATTTCTTCGTTTTACATAGAAAATGTAAAACGTATTATCTCTGGACAAAATGCTAACATAAATTTTTTTTTAAATAAATTAAATATATTAAAAGGGTTTATATTTGGAAGACATAAAAACACATGTACATGAACAACAAATGTACAGTAGTTTAGTAATGTGTTTAAAACACAGGCCCAGAGTGGCCTTATTTTTGAGCCTGTTTATAATATGCTCTAGTAAAGTGTGTATGTTTGTGTAATTTTGTGAGGAATAAATACATTACTATGGATAGTGGAGTTTTGTTCAAAGAGAAAGAATGGGGGGGTCCCCATGTTTTATGGGGACATCCCCATCTGTGTGTGTGTGCTTGTTTATATGATTTATGAGGACACAAATTTGTATGATGACATGGGTATTATAATGGTATTACAATGTAAATGTGGTTAATGAGGACATTTCCTGAGTTATCGTAATTAAAATGGCTTAATAACATACTAAACAATGTTTTATTAAAAATGAAAAAATGCGGTTTCCTGTGATGGGTAGGTTTAGGAGTAGGGTTAGTGTAGTGGGAGAGAATATACAGTTTGTACAGTATAAAAACCATTACGGGTATGGAGAGTCCCCGTAAACCACATATACCAATGTGTGTGTGTCTGTATAAGTATGAACAGCTGGAGAGACAAAGGTCTTTGTTAAAACTAAATTTCTTCCATTTATTATTTTTGCACTGTTGCCTGAGAAACATAGCCAGACTCTTTCATCCTTTTACTCCATTCCAAGAGAGACAGTGAGTGAATGTGTGGAGAAAGAGAGAGAGAGAGAGAGAGAGAGAGAGAGAGAGAGTATTCCCATGAAGGAGAAAATGACTTTATGCTCTGTTTGTAGACTCAACCACTCTGACTAATATTCACACCAGGCATCTTCTCTCCACCTTATTTCACATTACATCTGAAAGTTGTTTGATGTCATATCATGTTTTTATATGAGTGTGTGTGCTTGTATGTGCTACTTTTGGTACAAAAACCTGAAAAAATATAATACAAATATTATATACCACCACACTGATCCTTCAGAAATCATTCTAATATGCTGATTTGCTGCTCAAGAAACATTTATGATTATTATCAATGTTGAAAACAGTTGTGTACTTTTTTTTTCTTTTTTTTTCAGGATTCCTTGATGAATAGAAAGTTCAAAAGAACAGCATTTATCTGAAATACAAAGCTTTTGTAACATTATACACTACCGTTCAAAAGTTTGGGGTCAGGAAGAATTTTTATTTATATTTTTTTGAAAATAAATTAAAGAAATTAATACTTTTATTCAGCAAGGATGCATTAAATTGATCAAAAGTGACAGTAAAGACATTTATAATGTTACAAAAGATTATATTTCAAATAAATGCTGTTCTTTTGAACTTTCTATTCATCAAAGAATCCTGAAAAAAAAATATTGTACAGAAATATTTTGTACAATTGTACACAATAAATGTTTCTTAAGCAGCAGATCAGCATATTAGAATGATTTCTGAAGGATCATGTGACACTGAAGACTGGAGTAATGATGCTGAAAATTCAGTTTTGATCACAGGAATAAATTACTTTATAAAATATATTCAAACAGAAAACAGTTATTTTACTTTATAATGAAAATGTAAACAGTTTACTTTATATAATACCTAACAATTATATATATATATATATATATACACACACACACACACACACACACAAAAAGTGTTTATAAAACTATAAAAGTGTTTGGAACATAAAGTTATGTATAATACGTTACATTTTTATATCTTCAGTGAAAATTCGGTGATTTAAGTGGCAGAGTGAGGGAAAAGCCTTGTGTTTATTAATAAGGAAACACTAAGAACTGAGTATGTGAGTACATTTCAGTATATAAACATGACTTTGTTGAAAGTAGAGAATGCAGCCCCGGATGTTTGGAATATTGTTAACTCTCCGGGAACCTTGGGTGTTGCTCTTGGCTAAGTGGCAGATTCTGCAGGAAGTCATTTTAACCCACTGTACACACACACAAGCTCCTGTTTCATTAAAAACCACAAGTCTTGATAATCCTGAATGATCTCATCCTGTATTTAAATCAGTTTAGATTTAGTGTTTTATGAACTCATGATGAAAGAAAGTCATAAGACTTTTTTTGAATATTCACTAAGTTTATGGAGAATTGCCTAGCTTTCCTAACTCATAACACATGAGGCGAGGCTACAAGTCTTATGTTTATAAGACTGAATCTGACATGAGAACAGACTGTTTTTTACTGTCTGATAAGGCACCCGGACACCACAGGAAACCATTGAGCAATACGTATAATTCAGACAGTCACAGACATTTCATATTTAAAACTGAAGTGTGGTAGCTTCTGTCAAATGTACATGGGAGGTTTTTGACTCGGTCTACAGGATGTGTGTGGCAGTGTGTGGCAGACGTTTGAGTCTTGAGATCTAGGGCCTCATTTATAAAATGCTGCATAGAAACTGAAACTGTCCTACATTTGTTCTTTCGATCATTTCTCAAAACATGCATAGGCCTATGTGTGATGCAAAAAAACGTGCATACACCTCTCTTGCAGATGTGAAATTTATAAATCACAAGTTATCTTGAAATTATGCGCAGCTAAAGATCTCCGCCTTGTAAACGGCACCTAATTAATGTCATTAACATATAAAAGAGCAACAGTCAACATGCAAATCCTTTACTTGAGAATGCCGAACAGCAAGAATTGCTTAGATTTCCAAATACCTGCAGTGCTCCGACTCTCTGCCACAAGGAAAAGTGAGTACTTTTTCCACGTCAAAGACCATTTGTCAGGACCAACATCGTCAAAGATGACTGACGATTAGCACACAGTTTGGACTGGTGGTATGGTTCTGTTCTGGGCAAGAACTCCATAGGGCAACCCAGGTGAAAAAAAAAAGTACACTTTCATAATGTACTTAAAGTGCTCTATTTTTGCACACTAATTTTGAACTTAAAGGGTTAGTTCACCCAAAAATGAAAATTATGTCATTAATTACTCACCCCCATGTCGTTCCACACCCGTAAGACCTTCATTCATTCATCTTCAGAACACAAATTAAGATATTTTTGTTAAAATCCGATGGTGAGGCCTGCATCGCCAGCAATAACACTTCTTTTTTCAATGCCCATAAAGCTACTAAAAACATATTTATAACAGTTCATGTGACTACAGTGGTTCAACCTTAATGTTATGAAGCAACGAGAATACTTTTTGTGCGCCAAAAATAACAAAATAGTGACAATATCTAGTGATGGGCGATTTCAAAACGGTGCTTCATGAAGCTTCGAAGCTTTACAAATCTTTTGTTTCAAATCAGTGGTTCAGAGCCCCAAAATCCCATGATTTCAGTAAACAAGGCTAAGTGTTCTGAAACTTCAATAGTTCAATAGTTCACATGACTCTGGCAGTTTGATACACGCTTCGAAACAAATGATTCAACACCGATTCGAAACAAATGATTTGTTAAGCTTCGAAGCTTCATGAAGCAGTGTTTTGAAATCACCCATCACTAGATATTGTTGAATAAAGTCGCTATTTTGTTATTTTTGGCGCACAAAAAGTATTCTAGTTGCTTTATAATATTAAGGTTAAACCACTGTAGTCACATGAACTGTTTTAAATACGTCTTTAGTGGCTTTCTGGGCATTGAAAAAGGGAGTGTTATTGCTGGCAATGCAGGCCTCACTGAGCCATTGGATTGGATCAAAAATATCTTAATTCGTGTTCTGAAGATGAACGAAGGTCTTACAGGTGTGGAACGACATGAGAGTAATTAATGACAGAATTTTCATTTTTGGGTGAACTAACTCTTTAATATACTAAAAATTCTTCTTTAGTACTTCTTAAGATAATCTTAAGAACATCTTTTCATCTTTCATACACTTTCTTTTCATACACAGATTCAAGTGTACTACAAGTGGTAACTAAATACATTTTTTAATAAAGAGACAGTATGTTAACATTTTAGTTCATATTCATAGTGTCTCAAAATAGCACAGTTGAGTACACTTAGATGTTCTTAAGATTATCTTAAGAAGTACTAAAGAAGAATTTTTAGTATATTAAGTACAAAATTAGTGCGTGAAAATTGAGCACTTTAAGTACATTATGGAAGTGTAATTTTTTCCCCTGGGAAGCCTATAAGAGCAGCGATAAGGGTAAACAGAACAGAACCAACATAAATGTATTGCAGATATAATTAATATTCAATAATTTAATGTACAACAGAATTCGAGAAAAATTAGTCTGATTCAAAGAGGAATATCAGAAGGCCAAGTCCTGGACGACAGGAGGAGCTGGGGATGGAGGAGAGTAATTATCTCCTCAGCAACGAGATAAAGCTGCTGATAATACTGAATGGACCTTATATAGGAATGCTGTGATAGGCGTCATATTCCTATAGGTAGACGTGGATCAGCTGATGCGAGCTTGACTGATGTGACCTGCCAGAACTAATGCTACACTTGATTTTTATAAATATGAACATTGGCATGGATTTTAGCTTATGCACAAGTAAGTTTAAATCTGTGCGTACCACGTTTTGTAAACGAGGCCCCTGGTGTCAGGGTCAGTGCCTACTAGGGGACCCCTGTAGTGAAACCAGAAAAACATTATAAATCTGTCTCTCTGTCACTCTCTCGCTTTACCGTCTTGGGCTCAGTGGATAAATTATTAAACTGGCTAGTGTCTGCTGGCGAGAATGTTACAACCTCGGTTCATTGGAAAAAATGTGCCTCTAACTTCTTTTTTGCAAAACTCCAAAAACATACCTATTCAGAGAATTTACTGCAGTTTCCAGCTGAAATGAACACTTGTGGCAGTAAAACATTAACACTTTTTATTACTTTTCGCACAAATGGTGATTACAGGAACAGATTATTGATTAATAAAGAGTTGTTTTTGCATGGTTTCTTGCACAATACTATGTTATGACACTTTTACCATACATGATTTATAAACAAATGCATTTTGATGTTTGCATCACATGACCAGCTCCAAATGTATGGCTTTTCTGACATAGTAAATTTGTCCAGTAGCTCACCTGGTACAGCACTGCACTTGCGATGCGAATTGCTCAGGTACAAGACTGCAAGACTGTTGCTTCAGCAAATGTATTTTTCTCTCATATTTGCTTTTGTTAATAGTATCGATAGTTTAGCGCCACTCATTTAACACAATACATACAATAACCAACGTAATAAAACGTTGCCAGATTCACGTTCATCTATTTCAGAGAAAACTGAACATGCTTTTAGATAATTGAAGCATGCAAGAGCAAAGAAATGTCACCACAGTTACTTTTTTCCACTGAGCCTGGGTTGGAGCACAATCTTAGACACACGTTTCTGCAGAGAGAAAGCTAATTTTTATCTAATTTTGGTGTAATGTTAGAGTCAAAATTGACCCTGTTTACTTTATCAATGTACATTCTCAGTCTTCAGAAAAAACAGTTTGTGTTCATAATCTTTCATCAAAATAACTTGTTATTTAGGCCATGCAGCAGATAATATTAAAGAATAGATAAATAGCTACTTAGGTGTTAAAAAAAACTTGCATTCATTCAAGTATGTATGTATGTAAGCTGACTTTTCACTATTCAACCAATTCATTATGAATAAAATCAAGCCCTGTTCTACATTTGTGCTTGTTGAATATTTTGTTTCACTGGGAAATGTGTTCCACATTACGGAAGTAAAATTGATTGTGAACACATTCACATTGACTGTGATGTTGGTGGTGGAGTTAGACAAGACCCGTGTCACAGTTGCAAACATCTGAAAACTTCTTAAATGAGCCTAAGATAGTTTACTAGTATTATACGGTTTAAGGTGTTTTTTTATTGGTTTAAGATGCTCTCTCCACCTGGCCCAGCTGGTTTTAATCTGGTCTAGAGTGTTTTTTGTTGTTGTTTTGATGGCCATCTTATGTTCTAAGCTGAGCCTAACCCCTCTAAAACCAGCCAACAGATGGTTTAAATCAACCATCTTAAGTTGATTTAAAGTTGACATGAAATAAAAATTCACTGATTCATTGATCTTGTTGACCTAATAATTAAAAAAAAAGAAAAAAAGTGTAACTCCATTTGGGTCAATGACGTGGCGAGTCATTTTTTTGTATAAAGGCCTTAATAATAATAAAAAACAAAGAAATGACATCCAAAGTATGTAGGGTAATACAGCTAGATCTCTTTTATCAAATCCAAAAGGTTTTAATAATATTTTGCTACATATAAAGGTATTTTAAAGATTATGAAGTGTCAAATGTCATTCAGTTTAACCGTCTAAAGGTCAATACAGCCTCTTCATTTGTGATTAAAATATCTTAAAATGTAATAAATGCATATATTTTTTATTCTGGCATGATATAACATCATATATTAACATAGTGCAAAATGGTATTAAAATTATGTGTAGAAATATTTGCTTTGTTATGAGAAAGAAAGTCTGGAAAAATGAATTTCATTGATGTCATTCGGAGTAACCAATGTAAAGGGACCATTTTGGATTAAGTCATGCGGTCAACAATTAGACACCTGCAAAGGACCACATGGTATTGAAGCAAATTAACTATTTGAAAAATTCATGTTTTCACTTACATGAACACATACGCATGTCCTGAAACATCAGGTCATTCGGTACAACCACTATAAAACATGGAAAATGTTATAATATTATAAAAACTTGTACTAAATATAAAATATTTAACTAGCTAGCTAGCTAGATATCAGCGTGTTAGAATTTTTTGAATATATTGTCATTCGGTATAACCAAAAGTGTCATTCGGTAAAAAAATTTGGTTAAACCGAATTACTTTTTTGGTGACAAATTTTGTCCATCTTGTAAAACATGACAAAAGCAGTGTTAATTGATTATAAAAACCACAATCTCATTGTTAACACTTAATAAAACTTCAAAATTAATTATATCTCCATTATGTTTTTTTACACTTTTAAAATCATTATTCGTCAATGACCCATTTACAGGTGAAACCTGATCTCTGGTGACATATGTCAGACTTTTCCAATCATTTAGGCCCTGTCCACACGAACACGGGTATTTTCAAAACCGCAGCTTTTTCTATGCAGTTTGGCCATTCATCCACACGCAAATGCAGTATCCATTCACTGAAACCGAACATTTTTGAAAACTCCTGCCAGGGTGAAGATTTTTAGAAACTCCGGTTTCAGTGTTGGTGAAACCGGAGATTTTGGCTTGTAACGTCGGAACCGGAACAGGTAATAACCTTTTTTCCAGGCTTCCGATTGGCCAACATGGCTTTACAGTTAGGGTTATATCGCCACCTGTTGGTTTGGCATGCTCTAGGCCTTAGTCCGATTAAACCCCACCCCTTTCTCACATTTGACTGCAAGCTCACATTCAGATCTGCCTCCATCCAGTTAACAACCAAAGACTTAAACCATGGCCCGCCTTACATTTTTTTCCTTTTCCATAATCTGTTTTACTCAGAAATACAGAAGAAAAGAACCACCGCTATTTCTGTTACATCCCAACTTTTATTTAGCAGGGTTATGGATAAAAATTATGCATGAGTTGAATAAGTTTAAGTAGGATTTTTGGTCCATTTGTCATTTATGCGATATTCACCACCATTAATCATTAAAGACCAACATCATGCATTCATATTTCCATACAATTATTTATTAATATTATTATTATTTCTTTGAATATATGTTGTCAAGAGACATTAGACAGTCAAACCATTTAGTATGCTATGAAACAAGCAGTGAGCTGGTAGCTTTGTCCTGTGTGTAGGTGGACATGTGACCGGGGTTTTATATTAAATTATGAGGCTACTCCTCTTGTTCCTCATTCCTGTGTTATCACAGTCATATTACCTTCAGTGAAACTTGCGAGTGTGTTAATTCTGTTCAAAAACAAAGTATTGCAGCAATAGAGTGACTCATTTAACCAACTTGCGGTGGACCCTGATGTTGTTTAAATGTTTTGGTGGTGCTGTATCCACTGAGACAGAGGAGACGTGGAGAGATTAAATGTTGCTGGAACATTCTGTGTGGAAGTGATTCACAATAGTGGAATTCCCTGCTGCTGCAGAGCTTCTCCAGCAAAGTAATTGGCCCATTTATCACATTGACAGAGACAGACAGAGGAAGAGAAAGAGGGAAGGTGGGGTGGAAATACAGGAAGGCCAATCTGTACTCTGAAAAGTTCTACTTAACCCTGCTATATTTTTACAAAAAGAATCATATCAACTGCATGGGTTATCATCACGCTTAAGTCAGTCGTTCTGTTGTTTTTGTTTCGATAGTGCAAGCTAGGCTTTTGTATAGGCACATAAGATAGACTTCAGTCAGGTCTGGAATGTTTCTAACTGCAAATAGTCTGGGAAAGGTGTGACATTCTAAACCCTTCAACCAGCACATGCACACACACTCACACATGCACACAAACGCTTGCAAAAGGCCTTGAGCTGCACCCGAGATATTGAACATATGGACTCTAACTGCATGGTTTCCTTTCTCAACAGAGGCTGAAGACACACCACAGGAGGTGAACTCACTTTTGAAGACAAACAAAAACTGGCAGAAGGCGAAAAGAGTCAAAAATAAGGTGAGAACCAGAAAGAAAATATGTAAAAGGAGGAAGACAAATAGGTGAAACACACATCTGTATGCAATACTAAAAGTCAAGTCAAGTCAAGTCACCTTTATTTATATAGCGCTTTTTACAATGCAGATTGTGTCAAAGCAGCTTTACATTGATAACTGGTATATAATTTTGGCTGCACAGCAGCTCTTAAAGAATAGTGTCAATGCCGGCAGATCAAAGCACTGTTGAATATCAAATGTCAAGTCAAATGTCAAGTGTCCCCAACTAAGCAAGCCAAAGGCGACAATGGCAAGGAACCCAAACTCCAACAGGTGACATCAGATGGCAAACAGATGGCAAATAGACTTCTGTGTTAAAATGGAAAAAAAAAACTTGGGAGAAACCAAGCTTAGTCGGGGGGCCAGTTCTCCTCTAAAAGATATGTGATAGTGTACTAGTGAAAAGGCCCGTTCACACCAAGGACGATAACTATAAAGATAACAATAAAATTATAAAATCGTTCTAACTATAAAAGAGTATACCGATAACAATATCATTGGGATCACTTTCATAACAGTAATTTTTTCCAGCTGTTGAACGATAAAACACTGACAGCCAATCAGAATCCATTCTAATCTAATGTTTTTGTTTCACTATATTGATGTCGTCAGCTAAATTCACTGTTAGATTAGATCGATTACACTAGCTATTCACTCGCAACATAGCATGCTGAGGACATCTGCTGGTTAAAGCAGTGTAAATACAACAAGAACTACAAAAACATGTTGTACACACTTTGAAACTACAGCTCGTGAGCTTAAAATAAACAGACCGTTATCGTTCGTTGGTGTGGACGCAAATATAGTTATAGTTATGGTTTTTGGTGTGAACGGGCCTTAAGAGAGTGATATTTGCTTTCAAACACCTGCGCTGATAAAAGTTTGAGGGTGAA
The DNA here is from genome assembly GCA_037950665.1 of Hypophthalmichthys nobilis. Taxonomy (NCBI): domain Eukaryota; kingdom Metazoa; phylum Chordata; class Actinopteri; order Cypriniformes; family Xenocyprididae; genus Hypophthalmichthys; species Hypophthalmichthys nobilis. The sequence goes on along the minus strand of CM075477.1, from coordinate 29,759,598 downwards.
CCATTATTGGGTTTATCAATGTTCACGCCGTTTTTCAAATTTCATAGCGCCAAGGGCATCCATTTTCACACGTTTGCTCTGTTGCCATTCTTCTTCTAGAGTGTTCCATTAAGAAGAATCTTTTCAGCCCAGGGAGACTCGATATTACACCTTGATTATTCTTGTTGTGTTACATTATAACAGCCTCTTTAAATGCCCCCTGCAGTGGCACTTCCATTTCCCTGCTGGCCTTCCTGTAGAAATGCAGCTTGGGTAAATGGCACACATATGGCCCACTCTCTGGGGATACAAATTAAATGAGCTCCCACTGTACCTCTTCAAATATATACATGCCACTTTATAGACCCCTAACTGTCTTCTGATGAACAAATCAATAGAAATCAACTTATTTGCATTTTTTGAAGTCAAAGAGAGAGCTAAAGTTACAGTGAAAGCTGGCTATTGCATAGGTTGTGATTGGCTCACTAAATATACTACATTTTCAATGCCAAGGACACCCAAATGTAATGATCCCCTTGTGGGGGACTCTTCCTAAAGTTGCAAGGCAGCTATTTATACTGTGTGAACAAAATTGAAACATGTTTTTATGAAAAAAAAAAATTGACATGTAATTATTTAATTTAAATTTCTTTCTGATTCTGATAATTGCCTTTCATTGTCACAGTTATGCTGCAGCAATCCAAGAGAGCAGGCAGGAAGATGAATAAACTGACTTTTAATAAACACAGAGGGAAACAAAGTGCTAAAACGCAACATTAACACTAAACAAGGAACTGAGGAATACCAAGGGCAATAATGCTGCCTTCACATGCTATAGGAAAGTTGATAACTCACACTTCTGAAGTCATGATTAGAAGCTTGTCGCATTCAAGTTTTGACATGAGAGAACGTTAGGAAACTCGTATTTACGATAATTCAGAGAGCATGTGAAGGCAGCGTAAATACACAAGGGAAGATAATCAACAGAATAGGTGTGAATTAATTAGAAACTATGGAAACTAACTAATGGTGGGGAAATGAGAACAACGGAAACAGGAACTACAACTAAACCAAACCAAACCAAAACACAATGAAACCAAGATACATGTGACATTCATATTGTACTTTTATATTTTTATATTGTAGTAAATTATCTAAACTTGTTTTTAGAGTAATATTAGATGTATAAAACTGAAAATAAACAATCTATTTCATTTTTATGGAGTTTTATAGAGAATTTTATGGAGAGTTTTATTTTATTTTTGTTAAAAACTAGGGCTGTTAATAGAATAAAATAATTGCAATTAATCCCATGATTTCTGACTTTAGACATTCAGTAAATTAAAAAAAAAAATCTTTGAATATTTAAAAACTTTGGATGATCTGGAAAATTATTTATTTTTTTTTTATTATTAATTTGACAGCAAATCTTGTTTTTTCCTACTGACTATTAAAGTATAATTAAAAGCCATTTATGACACCTTTTTCAATTAAAAAATGAAAACTTTTTAAGCATTTTGGCTGTTCATTTACACAACAACAGTGTTTTGGGGGCCTGAAAATGCAAATGTTTGAAAACGGGTTTCAAAGTGCAAGTTTTTGAAAACGATACCATTATTGTCTCCGTGTAAACTAGAAAAACATGCATTTGTAAAAAAAAAATACAGCACATACAGTCTATATAAGTGTAGTGTTTCTTTACAAAGTGACATTGCCAACTACTGGCCTGACATGCATAATACAGGGTTTTTAGTCATTTTCGTTTTCTGACTGTAGACATTAAAATTTTGTAATTATTTAAAAAAATATATATTGTATTAAACATATTTGATTAATAGCGTATGTTAACCTGTCAACTTTATATGTAAGGAATAATTGAAGACGGGCCATTGAATTCTTAGAAAATAATGCACACCCGAGGTGGTAATGCGGCCACGACAATCAATTATTCCACTTGCACTACGGTTACCACACCTCAAGACATTGTTCAGATGTTGTATTTCAAGACATTTGTCAGGTTTTGTCCTTAAAACACTCTTGTGTGTGGGACTAATTTCTTACGCATCTCATCCCAAGCCTCCGTTGCTAATTCCAAAACGTCATTTCAGAACTAGTAACGAAGGCTTGATAGCAGAATAATACCATTGATAAAGTTATTAATGCAGTAGAGAGAGAGAGAATAAGGATACGTGAATTAGCCTACCCAAGTCTGTGTCTCTCTCACGGCAGCAGTGTCTCTACTAACAGCGAAACTATAAGTTTATCTACCTCAAGAACCACACAGTTATTACCTCGCTGGTGAGAAATGTCATGTAGCTTTTAAATGACTAAACTGCTTTACTGATTAAATCGTCAGAGCAGCACTGACAAAACATTTCTGTGTGAGTGTGTGTCCGTACTATACAGTACGTGCAGGGGTTAAATTGGGGACGGGGCTGTCCGGGGCTGACCACCGGCACATAGGCTTATCATGGCTCGACATTAACGCTTAATTTTTTAAAGGGGCAAGAGAAAGAGAGTTTTACTTGTCCTGATTAAAACATCAATAACAAAAATAGCTAGGGCATCACTAAACCACAAGCATGATTCTATTACATTTAGTGTAAGTGGCGATTGATAATGGATAATAATAATATATAATGTATAATGTGCTGCAGTAACAAGGTTGCGCTGTTGAGGCTCGCGCAGCCTCTCGAGGAGAAATCGAAACAAATGAATGCAGCACAGAAAACATGCTGCTGTAAAAAGGTTTTTTATATTTATAACGTATGATAGTTGCGTAACATCACACGACCAAGAGTGCTGTTTTCCGCGTTATTGGAATCACGATTGAAAATGTGACACTACTTTTAAACATTCAATAATAAGTTAATAAAGTCACTTACATTTTAGACGCATTACTGACTGTTTTTGTTCTATTTCAGCAGCGAAAATAGTTCCAAACAAAGATCACAGCAGAACCATAGCACATCTCTCACAGCGACACTCAGCTTTTTTTTTATTACTGAATGATTCAGCATTTTGAACGAATTTGTTGAGTCAAAGATTCAATTTGTAAATTTTTGAATGAATCAGCCATTTGAACGAATCGTTTGAATGAATGACTAGGACTTGCCGCCGCCTACTGGCGGTTCAGTGTCATGTTTAAATTTTCCCAACATTTCTTATTTGTATATTCAAAAATATTTAAAGAAAATCATAACATTATTTAATGCAGTTGTAATTTTTCAGTGTAAATTATTTAATTTGATTCGTAACAGTCTTGCTTTATTTTCCTTATTGAATTTATTGATCAAATGTAAAAAAATTGAAATAAAAGATGAAGCAAGTAATAAGATTAGGGGAAAAAATGCCCTTGGGGTAAATATCACAAATATGCAGATAAATATGCAAAAGCTGATGGAACACTGTTGAGAATATAGCTTCAGAAATTATATTTATTTTTCCAGACAAGCAACTTTTTTCTTTTTTTTTTACTTGTCCAAAGGACAAGCACATGACAAGGCTTAATGTCGAACCCTGTATTTTGTATTGATATGCTCTCCTGTAGGCCTACAGAAAGATTTTATTGTTATCAGATGTAGCTTTGCACACTGCAAGCATCTAGAAAGATTTTGATCTGCATTTTAGTGTTCATAGCAGAGGGCTCTGTGGTTTCAGGCTTTCAAGGAGTGCACATGTGGATCTTATCAATTGACAAACTGTAAAAAATAAGTCGACAGAGCCCTCTGCTATGAACCCACACATAAAAAATCCCAATTTAACCCCTGAGTACGTGTGTATGTTTGAAAGAGAGAGAGTGAGCAAGAAAGAGTAAGCGCTTTCAGAACACAATATAACATTTTGTGGCAAAAGCCATGACAATAATTTGTTGTTTTCATCCTATTGTTTACTATATTTATTTGCTTGGTCTGTGTCGTTGTGGGTTTTGGTTCTTTTGCAGTTGTAGGCTGTAGAACCTATTGAGATAACTGAAATCATTTGGCGAAGTGATATGGAACTGCAATGCGGTTTAGAACTACTTTAGCCGTGCGTTTCCCTGAAAATAGTTGCACACCTTAGAATGTTGGCCAACCAATCAGATTTGAGTATTCAACAGCCCTGTAGTATAAATATTTTTTACTAAAGTTTTTAATGGACCTCTCCAGACTCGTTTGAAAGCCCTCAGGGTTAGACTACATTGATAGTAAAGGGTTAACTGGTGGTAGATGTCTCTAGCACATCTCTGAGCCTCTAGTTCATCACATACAGCACAGACTGTATGTATATCAGCAGGTTACACACTCTTCAAGTTATTGGCACTGTTCTCTTTCCTATCACTGACATTCTCCTTTTGCCTCCTGTGTCTTAATCCCCTCCTATCTCTGACCCCCTATAAGGTAAAGTTTTGAGCTCCCGGAAGACGAATAGGGACTGCAATCTAAAATGGCTCTTAAACATAAACTCCACCCTGGATTTGTGTTGATGTTCCTTGTCTGGCTGTAAGTGTCTCTTTAGGCCTGATTTACAGTGTGCTGAAGCTGTCCCCTCTCTGAACTCTTCAGATGTATGGGGTCCCCAGTCTAAAGTTGCCTTTGGTAAGCTCCATGCTTGATTTTAGGAGTGGAACATTTCATTGCTGTCAGATCGCTCTGTATCTCAGTTGCCTAGCAACTGAGGTCCATTGCAAAGATGCATGGGATGGTCACTAGGTTTAATGAAACAACGGATTACCAGGAGCTGAGGATGAAAATGCAGCTCTTCTTAGAAAATTGTTTTTTACTGGAGTCTCACTTTTATTATTTTGTGGAATAAAGGCAGAATCCTTTGTCTTTAACTAAACATAACTGTATTTACAGTTACTTATTGCCTTGTTTATCTGATAATGTTGGCATACAAAATGATGCATTAACTGCTGAATCATAATGTAATAATATCAGGAAGTATAATTGTAGATAATGTGATAAGAGTCAGGACATTATCCATAAACATTTGGATGTCAAGATACTGACTACATTTGTGAGCATTATTGGTTTACAAGTGGAAAGTTAATAGGCTGTGATGAACTTGTTTCCTTCAGGCTAAGTTGGAGTTTCCCCTCATTTTAACTTCATTAATGACTAAACCTTGTATATTGAATTACATTCACATTATAAACACTCAAGGGAAGGTGTGTCTTGTGTAGTGGTAATAGAGGAGTAAATATGTGTTGTTTATGGATAGGAAGTTTGGGTTGGGCTCATTTCCTAGAATGAGGTCAGTGTGACAGCTGATAGTCTAGCGCCCCCTGCTGTTTACTCTCAGCAGCAGGCCTTTGTGTTTAACCTCACTGCAGGAGAGCCGACTGAGATTAAAAACTCAAATACAGCACAGACCTTTGAGCTCACAGTCATGACAGGTGTGTCACAGTGTGCTATCAATACCCATATGGCAGAGCTACATCAATATGTAAGAAGCACACACATGCGTTTGCTTTTCTGTCGTTGTGGGGACTATCCATTGACTTCTATCATTTTTATACTAAGCTAATATTTTAACTACAAACTAGATATTATATTAAAAGTAGTACTCATATTTAATGTGAAACTTGAGCTTAAGACAGGTAGGAACACAATAAGGTCACAGTATTATGTTGTTGGTGATGATAAAACAACAAATTTACATATTGTCGCAGTCGGCGGAAACCTCGTATTTAATTAAACACTATCGTCGAAGTTGGTATTGTGGCTTAACATAGTGTTTCTTGAGTAAAGAAAACGCTGTACTTACGCAAACATCAGTTCTTTGTTTATCTTCCTTGCATTGCAAACAAGCAAAGATCTCCAAACTGTGCGCGGGACCGGCACATTCAAAATGGAGGCGGGGTGGAGTTATGAGGTTTGACTGACAGTTTGAGGAGCCAATGGTTTAGTCACAACCACTTTTAAATGCTTTTTATTGGTTAAATATTTGTAAAACCCACACACAGACGTAAAGGATGACAAATAGCATTATTTTATAAAACAATGACGAAATATAGAGATACAAGGTTTCGGCCCGACAGCGCGATGAAATATTCTTATTTGTAGCATTTATTTTTACTTGTTTTTTTGGAATTTGATAATTTCCTACGGCACAGTGGTTAGGAAACACTGCTTTAGAGCAAGGATTACTTAAAAAAAAAAAAATAAAATATATATATATATATATATATATATATAAAAATAATAATTATGGTATTGACCACCAAACACGATAATCTACCTTCTAAGAATATAGTAAATATACTGTGAAAAACTATTATAAATATGAATACACTATGTTTAAAAGTTTGGATTAAGTAAGGTTTTAAATGCTTTTTAAAGAAGTCTCTTCTGCTCACCAAGGCTGCATTTATTTGATCAAAAATACAGTAAAAACAGTAATATTGTGAAATATTACAATTTAAAATAACCTTTCTATTTAAATATATTTTAAGATGTAGATAACTTTTTTATATGAATATATATATTCTTAAGAAACTGATACTTTTTTAGGATTTTTTAGAAAGTTCAGTCACATTTCAAATATGAATCTTTTGGGAAACACTTTATTTTAGTGACGTAGTTACACGTTACTACATGTACTTACTATAGTAATAACAATAAATTATACATAATTTCAAGTAATTAACCCTAAACCAATCCCTAACTGTAACTCTATAGTAAGTTTATGTAGTTAATGAATATTACTCTATACTTATTTGAGTAAGTACAATGTAACTACGTCACCTTAAAATAAAGTGTAACCGTCTTTTGTAACATAAAAAAATATCTTTACTGTCACTTTTGATTAACTTAATGCATTTAAAAAAACAAATCTTACTGATCCTAAACTTTTGAATGGTATGTGTGTGAAAAATATCATCTGTAAAATATTTAAAGAGGTGGTTTATCTTTAGTTAGTGTGTAATGTTGCTGTTTGAGCATAAACAACATCTGCAAAGTTATGACGCTCAAAGTTCAGTGCAAAGGGAGATATTTTCTTTTACAGAATTTGCTGTTTAAGGACTACAACAAACGGCTGGTAGGGATCAAACCATTCAGAAACGTCCAATTTCATTCTAAAAGTTGTAACTTCTTCCTGAGTCTCTCCATCAGTGTCGACTCCGGTTTGAACAATGTAAGGCTGAACACTGTTACTGACAATCCTCATTTTGGCTGCGTGAGATTCTCCAGCTTTGTTGTTGTTGAGCAACCGAAGCGTGAGCTGTTAAAGCTCCACCCTCTTCTGGAAAGGGGGCTGGGAGCAGCAGCTCATTTGCATTTAAAGGGACACACACAAAAATGGCGTGTTTTTGCTCACACCCAAATAGGGGCAAATTTGACAAACGATAATAAATGATCTGTGGGGTATTTTGAGCTGAAACTTCACACATTCTGGGGACACCAGAGACTTATATTACATCTTGTAAATGGGGTATTATAGGTCCCCTTTAATTTCTAATAAGCTTATACATCTTATTTTATATCTGTCAATAAAATAAAATAATTTGTCAATAATTAATTTCTGACCAGTGTTTAGAAAGCAGAATGAACCAGCAATAATGTCAACTTCAGTCATTTTTAATCAGATTTTTTTACTTATTTATTTTACATTTTTCACAGACTCCATGGAACCCAGGTTGAAAACCCCTGCATTAAAGCACACAGCAACTTTTTTTGCACATTAGTGACAGTTGATGCACACTGACACATATCTGAACACACTGTATCATTTTCCCCGTTTTTTTTTTTTTATCATCTTTCATCTGTATGTCATGTTCACTGAATGTATTCTCCCATGTGTTCCAGAGCAACAGGCCTGAACCAGAAGCCTCATGGCCACCAACAACACTGCTAGCATTGCTCAGGCTCGCAAACTGGTGGAGCAGCTCAAGATGGAGGCCAATATTGACAGGATAAAGGTGAGAAGAATATGAACATATTATTTCACCCAAAACTTCATTAGGAGTGAAAATACAGTGAGCACTGTTTGGTGACCGTATGTGTTTACATCAGGTCTCCAAAGCAGCAGCAGATCTGACATCATACTGCGAAGCCCATGCTAAAGAGGATCCTCTGCTGTCCCCCGTGCCTGCGTCCGAGAACCCCTTCAGGGAGAAGAAGTTCTTCTGTGCCATCCTGTAACCAGCGCTGCCCATCCATGGACTCACCTGCTCCCTCTGGGACACACTTATGGACATAAAACATGTTGATCTTTTAAAAGGGCTGGAGAGATGTAGTGGAGAACCCTTAAATTCTCCCAGAGCCTCCATTAAAGCCACTGACTCCACCTAGTGGCCTTGAGATCCAAAGCTGAGCATGGTTACAAGAATCTGTTGAAATTCGTGAGGGGGCGCAGCAAAAAAACACAAGTGACTGTCATTGTAGCAGATCAGCCAGGATGTGTTGTGAAAATATTCAAGTATTCAAAGGTTTCTGTGGTTCTGATGAGGTATTCAAATTTTTTTCTTTATTGATTTTTAGTGGGCTGTGATCGTTAATCTGATCACTGATCTTAGAACCCATGGATTACTAAAGTTGCTGTGTTATTGCTTTATTTTATTTTCAATTACCTTTTTTTTCCCCAGATGGAAGTGTGATATGCCTACCATTTCTGTAGCCATTTGTGGGTACAGCAAAACGTTTCTTTTTTAATTTAAAGAATGACAGTTTAGTGAAATTTTTTAATGCTTAGACAGATATTCTTAAAATGAAATACCTATCTTTTAGATGCTGATAAAAAATATTTGTCTGTACAGCAAACTGATTTTCTTTCATTTTTTTGTTGGGTCTTAAGCATAGTTCTCTTTTTACTCTTTGTACAAAAATGTTAGCAAGTGTGTTGTGCTATATGTTTTGAATATTTGTGGTGATATCAATAATAACTGCATGAAGCCTGACAAAGTGCCGTCTTTTTTCTTTCAAATGGTTATCATATTAAATATTTAAACTACACTCTTTTCCTAAACTATACATTTCAACAGCTATATAGATCCCTGTCTTCCATTAAAAACAGATTTTGCATAGCTTGGTTACTAAACCATATCATCAAGTCTGCATTTATTTGATTAAAAATACAGAAAGAAGCAGTAATATTGTGATTTTTACCATTTATATTATTACCGTTTAAAATAATGGTTTTCTATTTACTTTTTTTCTGGTTTTCTATTTAATATACTTTAAAATGTAATTTATTTCTGTGATGTAAAGCCGAATTTTTAGCATCATTACTCCAGTCTTCAGTGTCACATGATCCTTCAGAAATCATTCTAATGTAATGATTTGAAACTCAGTTATTATCAACGTTGGAAAACGTTTTGCTGCTTCATATTTTTATACTTTTTTCAGGATTCTTTGATTAATAAAAAGTAAATAAATAAATAAATAAAAAGAACAGCGTTTATTTAAAATAGAAATCTTTTGTGACAATATAAACTACCATTCAAAAGTTTGGGGTCAGTAATTTTTCTTTCTTTTTTTAAAAGAAATTAACACTTTTATTCAGCAAAGATGTGTAAAATTGATTTAAAAAAAAGTGATAGTAAAGACAAATTGTTAGAAAGGATTTATATTTTGAATAAATTCTGTTCTTTTTAACTTTTTATTCATCATTGATTCCAGAAAGTATCACAGGTTATAAAAAAATATGAAGCAGCAAAACTGTTTCCAACATTGATAATAACTGAGTATCAAGACTGGAGTAATGATGCTAAAAAATTCAGCTTTACATCACAGAAATAAATTATATTTTCAAGTATATTCAAATAGAAAACCATTATTTTAAATTGTAATAATATTTCACAATATTACTGTTTTTTTTCTGTATTTTTGATCAAATAAATGCAGGTTTAATGAGCATAAGAAACTTCTTTCAAAAACATTAGAAATAGTAATGTTTTCAAACTTTTGACTGTAGGCTACTGTGTGTGTGTGTGTGTGTGTGTGTAATATATACTCACTGGCCACTTTATTAGGTACACCTTAATAGCACTGGTTGGACCCATTTTGCCTTAATTCTTCTTAATTCAAGGTGCTGGAAACATTCCTCAGAGATTTTGGTCCATATTGTCATGACAGCATCACACGGTTGCTGTAGATTTGTCGGTTGCACATCCAGGATGTGAGTCTCCCGTTCCAGCACATCCCAAAGCTGCTCTATTGGATTGAGATAAGGTGACTGTAGAGGCCATTTGAGTATAGTGAACTCATTGTCATGTTCAAGAAACCAGTTTGAGATGATTTGAGATTTGTGACATGGCAAGTTATCCTGCTGGAAGTAGCCATCAGAAGATGAGTACACTGTGGTCATAAAGGGATGGACATGGTCAGCAACAATACTCAGGTAGGCTGTGGTGTTTAATAGAAGCTCAGATGGTACAAAGGGCCCAAAGTGTGCCAAGAGAATATCCCTCACACCATTACACAATCCACCAGCCTGAACCTTTGATACAAGACAGGGTGGATCCATGATTTCATGTCATCTATGCCAAATTCTGACCCTCCCATCTGAATGTCGCAGTAGAAATCGAGACTCATCAGAGAAGGCATTGTTTTCCAGTCGTCTCTAGTCCAGTTTTGGTGTTTCTGTGTGAACTGTAGCTTCAGTTTGCTATGACAGGAGTGTCACTGGTGTGTCTTCTGCTGCTGTAGACCATCTGCTTCAAGGTTGGACATGTTGTGTGACTTCGGTTGCAACAAGTGGTTATTTGAGCTACCATTGCCTTTCTGTCAGCTCTAACCAGTCTGGCCATTCTCCTCTGACCTCTGGCTTCAACAAGGCATTTTCACTCACAGAACTGCCGCTCACTGGATATTTTCTCTTTTTCAGACCATTCTCTGTAAACCCTGGAGATGGTTGTGCATGAATATCACAGTAGATCAGCAGTTTCTGAAATACTCAGCCCAGCCGTCTGGCACCAACAACTATGACACATTCAAAGTCACTTAAATCACCTTTCCTCCCCATTCTGGTGCTCAGTTTGAACTTCAGCAGATCGTCTTGATTATGTCTACATGCAGTTGCTGCCATTTGATTGGCTGATTAGATATTTGCGTTAACAAACAGTTGTAAAAAAGCAATAAATAAATAAATAAATATTATGCAAATACATAAATATATACACATTGAAAAAAAAAACCGAAATAAATATAGCCTAAAACAGGTTGACATACGCATAGCCCAATCTGAAAATTCCCTGTTCCCTTCTTTTACTCCTATTTCATCGCTCTGTATTTATTAACGCATCTATTTAATCTGTCGTCATCAGACAGATCCACTGACACGGTGACTCAGAGCCTGACCCAGACACATACATAAACAATATGACTCATTTTAAGGAAATAACAAACTCATCACGTCAGCTTCCTGCGAAGGCATCTCACAGAGTGTGTGATGTATTGCTATGGAAACCGCGCTGACGACATCTGCTAACACATGGACGCATAAGAGACTCACTTCCGTTCTACACAAATAGGATCAAATGTCCAAGCGATTGTTTCTCAGTGTGCGCCAAAATCACACTTACTGGAGTGATATTTGCGCTGTCAGTAAAATAAATATGATTATTAAGATGATTTTTTACTTACATGAAACAATGTAGACAATACATCAACCATGAAACCACCATTAGAGATTAGGCTATGTTGCCTACGTATGTAAGCCTATTTATGTATTTCAAAGTATCTTCAATATAAAAATGTGACAAAAAAAAAAAAAAAAAAAATTCTTTCTTTATTTATCTATTTAATTAATGTCTTGTGACATATCTATTGAAGAATCCTTCGTTAAAGCAACCTTATCTGTTCAACAAAAGAATTCTGATTCTGGTTTTAAAGGTTACGAATCAACAAATCTTCGAAGCTTTACGAATCGAATCAGTGGTTCGGAGCGTGTATCAAACTGCCAAAGTCACGTGAACTATTGAAATTTCGAAACACTTCTGATGTAACGAAGCCTCGTTTAACCACTGATTCGCTCTGAACCACTGATTCGCTCTGAATCACTGATTCGAAACAAAAGATTCGTAAAGCTTCATGAAGCAGTGTTTTGAAATCGCCCATCACTAGATATTGTTGAATAAAGTTGTTATTTTGTTTTTTTGGCGCATAAAAAGTATTCTCGTCGCTTCATAACATTAAGGATAAACCACTGTAGTCACATTAACTGTTTTAAATATGTCTTTAGTAGCTTTCTGGGCGTTTGAAAGTGTAAATTAACTTGCTGTAAATGCAGGCCTCACTGAGCCATTGGATTTAATCAAAAATATCTTCATTTGTGTTCTGAAGATGAACGAAGGTCTTACAGGTGTGGAACGACATGAGGGTGAGTAATTAATGACAGAATTTTTATTTTTGGGTGAACTAACCCTTTAATTCTATTCCCGCAGAAGCACTTTCTGTCCATGACAGCAGGAGGCAGTATAACATCACTTATAATTTTTAGGGTTTCCAAACATTAGTCATTAACATGGTTCACTCGTGGAAGTAATCTTGTAGTACCTGCAAAATGGCATTAAAAAAGCTTGAATCTTGAATCCTTTGTGTGTCAAACTGACATATATATATATATATATATATATATATAAAATGCAGCTTACTATACTTTTCCCTGTTTATCCGTGAGTGTGAAAATAAAATACTTTAAATGATCATTCTGTGTATATGGGCCTTTGTAACAGTCACATATGAACAATTTCATTCTCTTCAGAGAATTTAAAATTCATGATATAAATATTGCAGTATATTTCAACCATTTTTGTCTTGTCTTGGATAGAATAGGCACTTGATGTAATAACAGGCCTTTGGCTTCAGAAAATGATCTACTCTTGAACGGCCATTTTACTGCAGCAATTAGTAGGTGTCTCACAGTGCTTTATTACAGAGACAGTTTCCCTGCAATATCCTGAGGTTAAACTAAAGAGCACATGCAGTGCTACAGCCCTCTCAGTTAATATCTATCTATTTTTCTGTCCATCCAGCTGTTCATCATCATCATCTCTCTCTCTCTCTCTCTCTCTCTATCTGTCCGTCTGTCTATCGATAGTCTTGAGAACTATAATTGTTCATGAGCTGGATTTTTATGAAGACACTGACTAATCACGGCGTGGGCAATAGCACAAAATTGCATAGATTTTTCTCAGTAATCAGTGATTTTCTCCAACAAAGAATTTTGTTATCTATAATTAATGAAGACTTCGACATGATGCATGTGTGTGAGCTAGAGAGTGTGTCCTCATGCTTAGTCATTGTCGTCGTACCTATTCATTTTATCCGGGTCTTGACATATTGCTTATGTGCTCTGTCAGTGTTTTAGCTTTCTGTACGTTCTGCCGGTAGAGCTCCTCTGGCCATAAATCTTATATGTCAGAAAATGTCAACAAATGTCAGCATAAATAAGCTTGAAATTGTATCTTCCTGGAGTATTATCCACGACAACAGACACAAAGAAATGTTAAATAAAGCTGTTCATGAGTTTAAACAAACATGGAAAAAAGCATCTCCATACTAAAGTTTTATATATCACATTAAATTCATACTTGTAATGGTTGTCTTATAGGAGTTGGCTGCATGTTCACAACAAATGGTCCTACCTGTACACCTGTCTACATTGCATGTGAATGCTTTGATATTGGATTGGTACAAGTAATACACTATATCTACTAAATAAAATTATGGCAACAGATTACAAGCAATATTATTAATTAAATTCAACATATAAGAATTGAGTTAGAATTAATAAAATTAATTCCTTAAAAATCAACCATTTAAAATGAGTGAAATTTAAGTAAAATTTAAACAAAAATATCTAAATAACAGACAGGCGTCGAAGATGAATTAAGAACTCCTGATTTTTTATTGCCAACATTGAAGAGACCTGATGATAACAAGCAGAATCACTGAAGGAAAGAGAACTACAACTGACTTCAGCCACCGCCTTAGATGAAATCAACTGGAAAGACATTAACCCCTGGTTTCACAGACAAGGCTTAAGCTAGTCCTAGAGTAAAATGCATGTTTGAGCTGTTTTAACTGAAAGCTACTTGCACTGACATATCTTAAATTATGTCACCTCCATTGTTTTGTCTCAAGATGCACACCAGTAATGTTTTTTTCTAGGGCACGTTTATAACAGTTACTTAAATGTCCTAATTGAACTAAGGCCTAATCCTAGTTTAGTCTAAGCCCTGTCTGTGAAACCGGGCCTATATCTCTCGTATTACTAACCAGACTGGCTTTCTTTCTGTCATTCTTCTACAGTTCTTTTTGAGCATTAACAGTGGTTTAGATGTTGATGTGTTATTGAAAATGTTTGGTCACCATTATGATGATCAGTGTTTCCTTAGGTTGTGCAGTTTGACTCATCCTTTTTATGTCAATTCATGGTTTTTGTATTATTTGTTGACGTCTGTCTGTTCTTCAGATATTTTTTGTTTAAATTTTACTCATTTTAAATGGTTGACTTTAATAGTTTAATTCTAACTTAAATCTTATATTTTGAATTTAATTAATAATATTGTTTGTAATCTGTTGCCACAATTTTATTGAGTAGATATAGCGTATTACTTTTTACAGTGCTCGGATTGGTACTCCTGATATCAGATTATGATTAACTCTACATAAATAAAATAAGTCATATATATACATATTATTTAATTGTTTTCAGAACCAAAAATGTATATATGTTGAATAACACATCTCACTGGTTGTTTTCACAAAATAATAATAATAATAATAATAATAATATGAAGCAGCACAACTGTTTTCAACATTGATAATAATCATAAATGTTTCTTGAGAAGCAGATCAGCATATTAGAATGATTTCTGAAGGATCATGTGACACTGAAGACTGGAGTAATGATGCTGAAAATCCAGCTTTACATAACTTACATTTCAAAAAATGTTAAAATAGAAATCAGTTATTTTAGGTTGTAGCCTAATAACATTTCACAATACTGTATGTGTGTGTTTTTATTTGTTTCATTTTGCTTTTGGTTTTTTGCAGTATTTTAGTGATTGTAAGAGATTTCTTTTAAAAACAGAACAACAAAAATCTTACAGACCACAAACTTTTGAACGGTAGTGTACACATATTGTACACCTAATAATATGATGTTTGAGTATAAGATATTTTGAAGAATGTTGGTAAACAAACAGTTTTGGTGACTACTGACTTCCATTGGGGGTACAAAATAAACACTCAAAACATCTTATTTTATGTTCCACAGAAGAAAGAAAGTCATCTGGCCTACAGGTTTGGAAGGACATGAGGGTGAGTAAATGACAGAATTTTATTTTTGGGGGGTATTTGGGTATTAGTAGCCTACTATTTATTCAACACACAATTGATAGAATAAATGTGATTGATGTGTATGATGTCCACGCGCTCTCAGTGGGCAGAAGTGTGAGCTGTGCTCGCTCTAGGACCCGGTGTCCCCTCTTGCGTCTTTTGGCTACTTGATGCTCTCCGGGCTTACGCCTATATGGATTTCATACAAGCAGATCCAGCCCTCAGATGAACAGCTCAGGATATACAGAAGGATTGTGTGTCTGGGCGACCAGGGGACTCCTGTTGATCATGTTTCCGTAAATATTGACAAAAGAAGGCATATTCCACGCATCTGCACTCTCGCAGTGCCAGTCTGTATGCATTTGCGCGCGCCCTGGGAGTTTCCGTGAATCTTACGGATGAGACACCGCTGGGAGCACGAGCTTCAGGGGTACTTTTCTTATTTCTTTGTCTCAAAGGAGCTGCACTGGTAAAAAAGAAGGTAATTTGTCTTTATTTTGTGTATGTCTTTTGTTTGGTTTTGTAAATGATCGATCAGTTTTCTAAAGGTGTGGAAATGCTGACCATCCAAACTTAACCAAAGAGACCGTGCTAGTTTTATAGGCTATTTTCCTTCTGTTTTAATCAATCTCTGTTACAACGTAGAAGCACCGTCAGTCTGGCTGTTACATTTGCAACAGTTACACGATCTAAAACTTTTGAAACCCAGAGGCTCGCTCGAGCTCATTGACATTAGTGCGCGCTCTGGAGATGCGCGTGTCCACTTTACTGGACGCTAAAACAACGCTAAAATAATCGTCACTGGAAGTTTTGTCTTGATTCTTTGTCATTTAAGTCGTTTTAAATGATGTTTTAGATTGAAATAACTTCTTTGGCAGGGAATACTCAACAATGAATCAGCGATGGGGTCGTTCGAATGGATTTCTAATCTACCTGTCTCTGCTGGTTTTATGGCGTGAATGGTAAGCAAAACAAAAGACTTATCTCAGGAGGAGCGCGCAAGTGTGTAGCCTACAGTATATACTTGAAAGTTTTGAAATTGACTAAAATAATTAATGCGAGATTGTTCACTCAAAAGATGAATTTTTTTACTCACCCTTGTGTTGTTCCAACCCTATGTTTTTCTTTCTTTGTGGAACATAAAAGAATATATTTTGGAATTTTTTTTTTGACCATACAATGGAAGTCAATGGTGACCAGAACTGTTGGAAGTCAATGGTGACCAAAAATTGTCACCAAAATAGTCATTGACTTCCATTGTATGAAAAAAAAAAAAACACTTCTTTCTCAAGACTTGTCAAAATATCTTATGTTCCACAGAAGAAAGAAAGTCATATAGAAAGTATCACCCAAAAAGTCATACATGTTGGGGGTAATATACATAATTTAATCGTAATTTAAAGGAATGTTCCTGGTTCAATCTGAGTTCATCTCAGTGGACAGCATGGAGATTACCACAGATTAATTTCGCTAATATTTTTAAGCAAAAATCATCAAGGCAACTTGGAATAAAAGTAAACGAGACTCCATCCATCCATTCATTCTCCAAACCGCTTATCCTCTACAATAGGAGAAACAAGACTGTTAAAACATTAAAATACACACTGTTTATTGTTATACATAACATAATACTAGTGTGATAAAATCACTTATTAACTTTGTTATACCCAATTTTGTTGTCATACTGCCAGTAATGCCTGTAAACCTGGTAACTTTCACACAATGTTTGTGCAAGAAAACCAATAAGAAAGGCATAGAGAAGAACATAAACTTGTCTACTAACTGTACTAAATGTTCATAACATTCAACACTGAAAATCAACCAGAAACAGTTTAAACAAAAGCTGTCTTTACCTGACACACCAGGTGCATAATGTACAAATATAAATATGAATAACTAAATGGTTATTTGCATAGTACAGTAGTCCCACTGCAAGAATTATGGTTTAAATATTTTTATGTTAGAGTTAATGAAAGTGCTTTAACAGAAATATGAGCAAAATATTTCTGCATGCTAGCACTACTTACTTGTGTTGTAAGTGTCTTACACTGAGGTATTAAGTTATTTTATTTATTTAAATATTATCTTAATTTAATTTTCTGTGGTAATTGACTTTATTCTACTAGTGACTGACCTTCACTTATACTGAACTCAGAACATTCCTAGTCAGTGTATGCAACTAAATTATGACTACATTTTTAGAAAAAGTCAGAATTTTCATAAAAACTTGTGCTCACAAAATGAATAATTACTAAAAAAAAAAAAAAAAAAAAAAGAAGAAGAAGCTAGCTAATTATATAAATTAGTATGTAAATATGCACACAGCTACAGGGAATTGGGGTATGTTAGAAGACAAGTTTCCTAAGATGAAGTCTCAGGTGTTTTGCTACAGCTGCCATGTTTGTGCTTTTGCCAGATGGTCATCATCCTCTCATAACTTTATTGGACTAGAGCAAAGCTTTCTCTGTGTGCAACTCTGTATGAGTATGTTTATGTAACAGACTTTTGTGATGCCAAATGTATCTTGTGTAGTTCTGAGGCAGATGTATCTGGCTCAGATGCCTTTAAAAACAACATAACCCTCTTCACACGGATTTTGGACCGGCTACTTGATGGCTACGACAACAGGCTGAGACCTGGTCTGGGAGGTAAGAAAGTGTGTGATGATTGAGGAATTAGAGCTGTGTTATTTTACTCTGAGAAATGAGGCTGTTCAATAAGCCTGTGCAAAGTTGTTTTTTTTACAATTACATGCACTTGATGTACTAATAAGCAAATGACGGTGATTGTTTTTTTTTTTTTCTATTTAGGAATTTTATAAATACTCTCTTGTGTTACTCATACAGTCGAATGGATTTAGCACATTATGTGTAACATTATGTGTTAAGAAACATTAAAGGCAGGGTAGGTGATTTGCATTCAAAACATTTTTTGTTATGCTGGTTGAAAGTCTCTTCACATCCCGATAGCAATCAAATAAAATTTATTTATATGAGCAATATCACACTCGTAGTAGCCGTGCGAAATGGCTTTATCACAGCGTGCTGATATACAGTCATATTGCATGGCTACGAGTGTGATATTGCGTTTATACAACAGTTTGACGGCACAAGTGTGTAAATAAATTAAAAACATCAACGGATTGTCTTTAAAAACCCTCTTTTGTGAGGAACTACTTCCTTCCGCCACGGATTCAAATCTCAAGTTGACAAGCCTCCGTTACTAATTCTAAAACGTCACTTTAGAACTAGTAACGAAGGAACGTTGAGTCACTTCATTGAAACTCATTGTAATATGTAGATTATAATGAGAGAGAGAGATCGCCTGAGCGAGTGCATTACCTGCATCTATCTTTGTCTTTGTCCTTTTAACATTTAAGACATTTCCATGACAGCGCTAGTCAATGCATTTGTCAGTTGCGTCTCGTAAGATGTTGTTTAAAGTAAAAACAACGTCCTTGTTTCAGTTCATTTCAATATAAAAGTCTTTGCGACTGACTGACTCACTCATAAAGACAGTCTTTGCCGCCATCTAATGGCATATTAATGTAACTTTCTCTGAAGTCTAAGGCTGCATTTACACTGACACAAAAAATCCGATCTTTTGCTCACATCTGACACAGATCGGAATTTGTTGCACACGTGTAAACACAAAAATCCACACGAGATATGATTTTTTCGCATCCGATCTGAGCCACTTCCAAATGTGGTTTTAAATCAGATACATATCCAATCTCCCATTGGAATTCCAAGCCACCACAAGGCGAGGGCAACATGTTTGCTTACTAAAAGGTAGCTTTAATGTTGTATTATGAAGCAGACATCCCTGTATGCACTCACACTAAAATTCACAGCTGTATTATTGAGGTGGAAACTTTTTATGTCTATCTATTTTTCCCTTGAAAGAAATTGCGCACACGCACATTCAGCAGCTGAATTTCAACCTCTGCCCAGTTAATTTAAAAGAGACCGCCGTGTGTTTTTTTAATTTTTTATTTTAATAAACCAAAAGCTTCACTGGGTAGGCTACTCTCTCTCTCGTGTGTGCTCTCTCCTTCGCTCGCTCTCTCGTTATCATTCATTCAAATAAATGTAATCTTACCTGGTACTTTATTTCCCTTCAGAATTCTAGATTTAACCACTGTAGATAAAATAACAAATGCAAATTACCTTTATTTTCCAGTCTATATTCATTCAGTCAGAATTCACGCTGCAAAACATCCATGACACTGACAGCTGTTAACTTATCAATTTTGGCAGGTAATCATGACCACCCGACATGAAATATATAAATAATTAGCACGGCCATTCAAAACGCGAGGGTCTACCATGCATGTAAAGCTATCAATGACAATCATTTTGGGCGGGAATTAACGTAAACACAGATATCGGATACCAGTCGCATCTAAAGTGAATGTAAACACTCTGGCCAAAAAATCGAATATAGTCAAAAGATTGGATCTGTGCATTAAAACTTGCAGTGTAAATGCAGCCTAAATCACTAATGGACTCTCTCAATACCAAAAAATACAGCATGTTTATATAAAATATTATTTATTGAACAATAATATTAAAATTAACAACAATAGCCATTATAACAGTATAAGAAGTAAAATAGGAAATTAACACAAGCAAACAGTTTAGTCAAACGTACAAAAGCAGCGATCTAGTTAGTACAGGATTTAATTTCAATGTAAATATAAAGTTATGAAATTTAATGTAGCCCTTAAGCCAAATCTATTAGCTCAAGAACAAGTAATAGATTAATAAGACAAAAGACTGCCCGTTTGATATACCCAAAACGAATTATACCTCATGTTTAAACACTATCTACATAAGAACCAGCGACAAATTCCCAAAAGGACTGGCTGAGATGAAGCTGTTCTCTGCGGGTACATGAGCGCTAAATGGTCGCTGACGGCCTGGAGTTTGCATCTCCGAAAGCGTCTAAACAAATTTTCAAATAGGCGCTATGCTTACGTATAAATCGCATATCTGAGGTCTAAACAATTCTCGCCTAAAAACTCTTAAAACTACATTTCATTACAAAATAACAGTAGTATCTATTTTACTGCCCTCACTATGTGTAGGCAGACATAGCTATGCAGCAAGCTTAACACTCCTCCAAAAAAGACTTGAGACAGAACTGAATCCAAGTGTAATTTAATGGAAGCGGTGTAAAACTGCAAAAGACAACAGTAGAAGTATAGATAAGCATAAGCAACTTCTAATAATAAATAGCACAGCATACATAGCAATAGCGTAAACAACATTACAGGGCACACAGCTTATTTCCCTTGGTATGCAAATGTTCACACAAGCTTCAAAATACATCATTGAAAGATTCTTGACAATGAATACCCAGATTACAACATGAATCCAACAAACTAAGGAGTACTTGATATGCAAATGCAACACCATGATCTAACAAAACACCAAAAAACATTCATTTAAAAAACACTTACAGACAATGCCTTTTCCAAGAGTAAATGAAGCGTAGATGGAGATTGGTATCGTCTGTGTGCAGTCTCAAACATCTCACACAAAATGGCTGAACAGCACATGCTCTGCTTAAATATAGGCATGTCACCACTAGGGGTCGCTAAATTGCAAAACTGGAGCTGAGAACAGCATATCTATAAAAATATGGTGGGTTTGCTCATCCGCCATGACACTCGCTGTGAGAATGCTGACAGCGGAGTGATTCAAACGGTGAAACGGCACCCGTAGCACCCTGTTCGCGCAGACACCATACGTCACCAGCGCGTTTCAAGACAGACCTCAGTCACGAGCACCACAACCAAAACAGAAGCCATGTTTTACAGATCCTCCTGAGCCAAAACGACGAGCTTATGCTGCTTTTATGCTATAACTACAGTAATTTGGAAGAGATGGAAACCCATGACATTATACTCGGATTTCAATGGCAAAACTATCAACGTCGAAATTAATCTGCAGCATTCAGGTGGTACAGGTCAGTGCTCTTTAAATTGTTTACATTCATTATTATTGTAATGTTATGTGCTTTGAGACATGCGGTAGTTTAACGCCATCTCTCGCGACGCTTTTGTTTGCTCCCTGCTGTACGCGTTCATGTGTTTTGGAGGAGGTGTGGCTTTGGAGACGCACTGAAGTGAGGGTGGGATCCTATGCTTTCAAAGCTAGCGTGCCTTTGCTAGCCTCTCCGAAAATGACCTACCCTTCCTTTAAAGTGATTAAATGTTTATGACCTGATTTTACCACTGCTAAACTAATTATAATGAGGTGTTGATTACCCGAGAACACTGACTGAAGGAGAAGAAAAACAAAACCAGCAATCTCAGCTCTACTTGACAGTCAACAAACCCCGTTTGTGTAGTAGTCTGACAGTGTTAATATATATTTATGTGACCCTTGCCATTGTTTGTACACTCTGAGCTTGGCAACATGAAAGACACCGTGGATCAAGCAACACCCACCATGAGGCAAATAGATTTCTTGTGAGTGTTTCCTTTTGAGATTTACAGAGACTAGCACACACATATGCACACACTGGAGTCAGTGGACATGCAGTCGAGCTAAGAGCCAGGATGAAGTGTTGCCATGGTTTCACTAATGATAAGTTAAAGGGTTAGTTCACCCAAAAATGAAATTTCTTAATTACTCACCCTCATGTCATTCCAAAATCATAAGACCTTCATTCATCTTCAGAACACAAATTAAGATATTTTTGATGAAATCTCGCATAAAAAGCAACGTAATTACCACTTTCAAGGCCCAGAAAGATACTAAAGACATCGTTAAAATGGTCAACATGACTACAGTGGTTCAACCTTAATGTTATGAAGCGACGAGAATACGTTTTGTGTGCAAAAAAAAAAAATAAATAACAACTTTATTCAACAATTTCTTCTCTACCCTGTCATTCTCTTACGCTGTTCACGTTGTAGACACAGTGCAGGCTTCCATGTTTACGTCCAAATGCCGACTCAGTATTGGCTGACGCTGGTCACGTGAGCAGCACGACACATGCATGTGATTCTGCCGGCCAATAATGAGTCGGTGTTCTGATGTAGATCCCAGAAGCGCTGCATTGTGTTTACAATGTAAACAGTGTAGGAGAATGACAGGGAAGAGAAGAAATTGAATAAAGTCATTATTTTTGTGCACAAAAAGTATTCTCGTCGCTTTATAACATTAAGGTTGAACCACTGGAGTGGACATTTTAACGATGTCTTTGCTACTTCTCTAGACCTTGAATGTGGTAATTAAGTTGCTTTACATGGGAGATAAAAATAAAAAACTCTCGGATTTCATCAAAAATATCTTAATTTGTGTTCTGAAGATGAACAAAGGTCTTACAGGTTTGGAGACGACATGAGGGTGAGTAATTAATGACAGAATTTTCATTTTTGGGGTGAACTAACCCTTTAAAGTAATAGTTAGCTCAGAAATTAAACATTTTACATCTTTTTTTTCACCTCCATATCATTTGAACACTGAATTATTGTCCTTCATCTGTGAAACACATAAGAGATCCTAGGCAGAATATCTGATTTTCCATTAAAGTGAATGCCAATTTATCAAGCTTCAAAAAACACCATAATAAAAGTAATCTACATGACTTATCTGCTGAAGCCATACAATAGTTTTATATGAGGAGCAGGCTGAAGTTGAAATTGTTGATCACTGATACAAAGCTACGAAGTGTGTGTGGTTTCAGTGAACTTTGAATATAACAGTGAACGTGATTTCACCAAATGCAACGTTCTCAACATCTTTGTTGATCCTGGAACAACATTCCAATCAACCAATCAGATTTGAGGGACACGTTTATGGTTTATGTCAAGTTTAGGCTTACAACCAGGGTTAGCCATGAAAATGTTGGTATATTAAGTTATATCTGGTTGATAATGTAATTTGGACTTTCTTTTTGCTGTGACATAGATCGAGTGACAGAGGTGAAGACTGATATCTATGTGACCAGTTTTGGGCCAGTATCAGACACAGACATGGTAAGACATTCCTCTTCTCACATCAGATGATTTGTTTATAGTGCGAATCAAATCATATTCATCAAAAATATTTGATGTTGTCCTGTCGGTTATCTTATTCACTTTTTCTCCCTCCCTCTCCCTCAATCCTTGTTTTCCATCTGTTGTCTATTCATAGCATTTGGTTCCTGCTGCTGGCTAAAAGCTTTTCTCAGTTCTCCTCTTTTCCCCACTTCACACTGTCTGCTCTCAAATATTTAGAATAGAGAAAAAAAAATGGTCAGATGGAAGAAAAAGGATTTTCCATTCATTCATTTTTTATTTATTGTCTTTTACTGTACGGTTGAGTGTTTTCTAAACCTCACAGAATACTCCCACTATCCTGTAGTAGGAAAATCTCTGTTCATAAGACTCTATTATGTCAGGACGATCATCACACTAGGTATTTCTGTCATGTTTTTTTTTTTCTGGGTGCTCTTGGGAAATCACGATTTTCCTGAGTACATTGCTTGAATCGCATGTCTCCCCAGTTCCCCAGTCATCACTGTACTACAGCTATTCACTGTCCTATTGAGTAATGTCAGATTCTAGAGATATTTTCATAATCTTGTAAATAGTATTAAACATAACACTGCACTATGTAATTTAGGGCTGCTCGATTATGGCAAATATTGAAATCACGATTGTTTAAAGGGGTGGTTCATTGCGATTTCACTTTTTTAACTTTAGTTAGTGTGTAATGTTGCTGCTTGAGCATAAACAGTATTTGCAAAGTTACAGCGCTGAAAGTTCAATGCAAACAGTGATATTTTCTTTTAAAGAATCCTCTGTTTAAGGACTACAACAAATGGCTGGTAGGGACTACAACGAGCTTCTTCCCGGGTTGGTGACATCACAAATCCTAAAATTTACTTAAACCCCGCCCATGAGAACTCGCAACGAAGGGAGTGAGGCCATGTTACTGCATTACAGTATGTAACACAAATCATTGTTTAACTCGGAATACGGCAGCGGCACAATTATCATTTTGTGTTGATTTTGAAGTTGTCCATGATGCAATACTGTATATACATCAATCAGGCATAACACTATGACCACTGACAGGTGAAGTGAATAACACTGATTATCTCTTCATCACACCACCTGTTAGTGGGTGGATATATTAGACAGCAAGTGAACATTTTGTCCTCAAAGTTGATGTGTTAGAAGCAGGAAAAATGGGCAAATGTAAGGATTTGAGCAAGTTTGACAAGGACCAAATTGTGATGGCTAGACGACTGGGTCAGAGCATCTCCAAAACTGCAGCTCTTGTGGGGTGTTCGCGGTCTGCAGTGGTCAGTATCTATCAAAAGTGGTCCAAGGAAGGAACAGTGGTGAACCGGCGACAAGGTCATAGGCTCATTGATGCATGTGGGGAGTGAAGGCTGGCCCGTGTGGTCCGATCCAACAGACGAGCTACTGTAGCTCAAATTGCTCAAGAAGTTAATGCTGGTTCTGATAGAAAGGTGTCAGAATACACAGTGCATCACAGTTTGTTGCGTATGGGGCTGCATAGCTGCAGATCAGTCAGGGTGCCCATGCTGACCCCTGTCCACCGCCAACAGTGGGCACGTGAGCATTAGAACTGGACCAGTGAGCCATGGAAGAAGGTGGCCTGGTCTGATGAATCACGTTTTCTTTTACATCACGTGAATGGCCGGGTGCGTGTGCGTCGCTTAGCTGGGAAACACATGGCACCAGGATGCACTATGGGAAGAAGGCAAGCCGGCGGAGGCAATGTGATGCTTTGGGCAATGTTCTGCTGGGAAACCTCGGGTCCTGCCATCCATGTGGATGTTACTTTGACACGTACCACCTACCTAAGCATTGTTGCAGACCATGTACACCCTTTCATGGAAACGGTATTTCCTGGTGGCTGTGGCCTCTTTCAGCAGGATAATGCGTCCTGCCACAAAGAAAAAATGGTTCAGGAATGGTTTGAGGAGCACAACAACAGGTTTGAGGTGTTGACTTGGCCTCCAAATTCCCCAGATCTCAATCCAATCGAGCATCTGTGGATTGTGCTGAACAAACAAGTCTGATCCATGGAGGCTCCACCTCACAACTTACAGGACTTAAAGGATCTGCTGCTAACATCTTAGTGCCAGATACCACAGCACACCTTCAGGGGTCTAGTGGAGTCCATGCCTCGACGGGTCAGGGCTGTTTTGGCAGCAAAAGAGGGACCAACACAATATTAGGAAGGTGGTCATAATGTTATGCCTGATCGATGTATGTGTGACATAAATCTTGCGTTCTGACAGACAACTTCCTAAACGTCTTTACAAATGATCAGACCTTAGTTTTAGTGTTCCACAATTCCATACATTATAATGCCTTAAAATAGACATATACTATGGAGGAACACAAAAACAGGGTATTTTTAATAGTCTAACTGTGCCACTCCCTTCAGGCCGTGTGGTTATGATATGACAGAATGGAAAGTGACAAGTATTGTCGGTTTGCTTGAGGAGTTCAGTGGGACTCCTGCATAATGGAGGGTAATGTTGCAAGACGTTAGCAAGAATATCAAATGACCAGGCAAGCTTTCCTCAAACTTTGCACGAGATGAAGGTTTTAGATTTTATAACAGTACTGGAATTAACTTAGTATGGACCCATAATAGGTATGTTCCAGTATGATTGTGACTGAAAGCTGATAGAGGATAGATGGAAGAAGGAGAAGGAAATGAAGCATTACAGATGGGTTCTTTGAGTGTTTCAGAGCTCTGGCGCTCCAGTGACAGACAGCATGTACTGTCACACAATGTTATCTTTCTTGTATGGGTGTGGGAGTGCATAAGTATTATCTTTTACGTACATAACATTGTGTTTTTCTGTCTCTGTGCTGCCATGGAAACTGGATGCCCGCCGTCACCCCGGGGGTCGGTGCATGGCATCATAGTGCCTGAGGGATTAGGATATAATGCAGTGATGTGAAGCTCTTCTGACACTTTGCCACTTTCTAGTACTATAGAGAGGAAGATGAAACACACAGACAATGAACATATTGAGTGAACTGAAAATTCACTGGCACTTGCTGAGGGAGCTCATTCAGTCTTACTTTAATACTTTTTTTTTTTTTTTGATGTTTTTGAAAGATTTACAGTGATATCCAAAGTCTGAGACCGCATTGAATATGTGAAAATTAAATTTAAAATCTAGAAATAAACAAGATGCCATTAAAGCAAAAGTAGGATATTTTTAATGTTTTTGAAAGAAGTTTTTTATGCTCATCAAGCCTACATTCATTTGATCAAAATACAGCGAAAACAGTAATATTGTGAAATATTATTACAATTTAAAATAATGGTTTTCTATTTTAACATACTTAAAAATACAATTTATTTCTGTGATGCAAAACAGAATTTTCAGCATCAGTACTCCAGAAATCATTCTAATATGCTGGTTTATTATCAATGTTGGAAACTGCTAACTTGCTGCTAACCTGTGATACTTTTTTCAGGATTATTTGATGAATAAAATTTTTTTTTAAAAAAAAGCATGTATTTAAAATAGAAATCTTTTGTAACAATATAAACTGCCTTTCAAAAGTTTGGGGTCAGTCATTTTTTCTTTCTTTTTTTTTTAAAGAAATTAGCACTTTTATTCAGCAAAGATGTGTAAAACTGCTAAAAAATGATAGGAAAGATTTATATTGTTAGAAAAGATTTATATTTTGAATAAATGCTGTTCTGTTTAACTTTTTATTTATCAAAGAATCCTGAGAAAAGTATCACAGGTTCCAAAAAAAAAAAAAAAAAAAAAAATTAAACAGCACAACTGTTTCCAACATTGATAATAAATCAGGATATTAGAATGATTTCTGAAGGATCATGTGACACTGAAGACTGGAGTAATGATGCTGAAAATTCAGTTTTGATCACAAGAATAAATTATATTTTTTAAAATAGATTAAAATCTATTATTAAAAAAACTATTATTTTAAATTGTAATAATATTTCACAATATTACTGTTTTTTCTGTATTTTTGAAATGCAGGCTTGATGAGCATATGAGACTTCTTTCAAAAACATTAAAAATAGTAATGTTTCCAAACGTTTGACCGGTAATGTACACTATGTAAGTTTTGGGGTCAGTAAGACTTTTTAATGTTTTTGAAAGAAGTCTTTAATCCTCACTATGGCTGCATTTACAGTATTGGTCAAAATACTGTAAAAACAGTAATAATGTGAAATAGTATTACAATTTAAAACTGCTTTGTGTTTAATCATATTTTAAACTGTAATTTATTCCTGTGATGAATTTTCAGCATCATTACTCCAGTCTTCAGTGTCACATGATCCTTCAGAAATTATTATAATATGCTGATTTGATGCTCAAGAAACATTTCTGATTATTATCAATATTGAAAACAGTTGTGCTGCTTCATATTTTTGTGGAAATGTGACTTTTTCTAAAAAAAAAAGCAATTATTTTGAAATAGAAATCTTTTGTAAAATTATAATTGTCTTTACTGTCACTTTTGATTATTTACATGCATCCTTGATGGATAAAAGTATTAATTAAAAAAAAAAAATTCTACTCAGCTTTGTTATCCTTATAGTATATTTTATAATAAAACATAGTATTGAATTAGAAAAAAAACAAAACAGCAGCATTTTCACTAGTGATTTTAGACTTTGAATCTAAACACATTTTCTGTGTCAGGTATTATCTGATGCACATCAGCAGTGAAGAATGTCTTGCACTGTTGAACTCTGATCTCTGGTATGTCACTCTCTGTCCTCAGGAATACACAGTGGATGTGTTTTTCCGTCAGCGCTGGACAGACGAGCGGCTGAAGTTTCACGGGCCGATGAACATCCTGCGTCTCAACAACCTGATGGCCAGTAAAATCTGGACCCCAGACACTTTCTTTCACAACGGCAAGAAATCTGTGGCTCACAACATGACCATGCCTAATAAACTGCTGCGCATCATGGAGAACGGCACTCTACTGTACACCATGAGGTGCCCATAGATTACCACATGAATCAATGAATCAAAATAATTACATGATATGCTGTTTAACTCATCAGTCATTCACAATTAATTGCATATATGAATATTTGCTAAAGAAAGCCCCCCAAAATCAAGATATTTGAAAGAGATTTATTGTGGTATATGAATAGTGATTACATTAAATGCAAAAATCAGCTATACACTGCCGTATTGAGGTCAGTAAGATTTTTAAAATGTTTTTGAAAGAAGCCTCTTATGCTCACCATGAATTTGTTTAATCAAAAATACAATAAATCAATAATATTGAGAAATATTATAAGAATTTAAAAAAAATATATTTTGTAATATATTTTAAAATGTAATTCAATCCTGTGATGGCAAAGCTGAATTTTGCAGCCAGAATCTTTAGTGTCACATGATCCAATCAGCTGTTAATGTTTTTGAGGTAACCGTGACACATTTTATGAGTATTCTTAACCCTCTGGGCCTCTTCGGGTCAGAACTGACCGAAAAAATTTTACGTTTTGAATTTTTTACATTTTTTTGCTTCATCGGAATGGGATGACGCTTGGTGACGTCGCATTAGCTATGTGAACACACAAAAAGGCCTTCACTATATTTTAATTTGAAATATTGCATTTATAGAAAAGAAAATATTAATTTTAATGGAAAAAAATCTCATAAAAATTGTATAAATATTGCATTGTATCATAAAATCCCCCCATTATTCTAAATAATAATAATAAAAAATATTACACTGATTTTCCTGAAAAAAAAATTACATTTCAAGGCTTCGTCTCTTTTTACCACAAAGGTACCAAGCGTGACCCAAAAATGAAGGGCCTCAGAAAGTTCAAAAGAACAGCATTTATTTGAAATAGAAATCTTTTGTAACATTATGAATGTCTTTACTGTCATTTTTTATCAATTTAATATGTCCTTGCTCAATAAAAGTATGAATTCCTTTCAAATAATAACAAAAAAATCTTACTGACCTCAAACTTTTGAACAGTAGGGTCACTTTAACAGTATTTCAAGCTTGAATTGCTCTAATGGTGGGATATATTCCTTTTCATACAATTTATGATTTTTATAATTAAATAAACTAAATTAATGTATTAAATTGACAGCCTTAGTAATAACACAATACTTTGGGGGTGACTGTTGTGTAATGTGTGCTTGTGTGTGTATATTTGTGCAGGTTGACAGTGCAAGCTGAATGCCCAATGCATCTCGAGGACTTTCCAATGGATTTCCATTCCTGCCCACTGAAATTTGGCAGCTGTGAGTGACAATGTTAAACATTCAGTGCCCTCTTTTAATGATCTAAGCACATGGTCTGAAGCACATGGCGCAGGTGCACTTAGACAGAAAAAGTGGCCGGCGCGCCTCTTAAACAGTTTTAAGAGAAATTAAGATATTGTTGATGAAATCCGATGGCTCAATGAGGCCTCTATTGAGAGCAAAGCCATTCAAACTCTCAAGGTCCATAAAGGTACTAAAAACATATTTGAAACAGTTCATGTGAGTTCAGTGGTTCTATCTTAATATTATAAAGCGACAAGAAAAAACAAAATAAAGACTTTCCAACAGTATCTATATGGGCTGATTTCAAAACATTGCTTCGGAGCTTAACGAATCGAATCAGTGGATCGGAGCACCATAGTCACGTGATTTCAGTAGTTTAGCCGTTTGATAGGAGATCCGAATCACTAATTCAAAACAAAAGATTCATGAAGCTCAGATGTATATTAATATATATTTCATCTGTTTAGATGCTTACACTCTGACAGAGGTGACGTATGTTTGGACACGCAATGCCACCTTATCGGTGGAAGTAGCTCCGGATGGATCTAGACTTAACCAGTATGACCTGATGGGACAGACTGTTGGAAAGGAAACCATCAAGTCCAGTACTGGTAAGATGTTCACAAGCAGTCACAAAACCATCTGGATCCATCTAGTCTCTTATATTTTTCTTCTACCATGTAGGTGAATATACAGTGATGACTGCCCATTTCCATCTGAAGAGGAAGATTGGATACTTTGTGATTCAGACGTACCTGCCTTGCATAATGACCGTCATCCTATCCCAAGTCTCTTTTTGGCTCAACCGAGAGTCTGTCCCTGCACGCACGGTTTTTGGTGGGTGAGCATGTGTTGTGTGTAATCAGAACATAATGTGGAAAGGTTTTTAATTCAGTTTATTTTTTTCAGTATTTTTATTTGTTGGCTGTGTATGTCTTTTCAATATAAGATGAATTTGGCATGCTGATTTTGTTGTTCTGATTAAATTATTGATGCAGTCGTGGGTAGAGCTGATGTCGGGTATGTAATGTTTTTTATTTTCTCTCAGCAGTTTCAATTTCTATCTGAACTCCAGGGATGAAGCAGAGGCAAATAGCTGTAAAATTGGTCTCCATGTGCTTTTGTATGTGAAAGATTTGTCCATGGAGTTATGTGTGTATTTTTGTTCATTCAGTGGGAGGAAGCCATAGCATCCGAAAGACACGTTTAGATTAAACACAAACTCACAGGGGGGAAAATTCACTAAGAATAAAATGCTGATAGTGGCATTTATTCACACGCTTTGTTGATTTAGTGCTCAATTCACTAAAGGAATTATCAAAATTAGGTAAACACTCATGAATTGCTGAAGCACAATTCTACATCTTGGATTTTCTGAGTGCTCGATTGTGATGCGGCGAACTACCGCAATATGACACAATTTACTGGGACTGTACAGCGTCACTCCATCACTGTGATCAAGGCACCTAAATCGGCTCTTTGAAATGCTGGCTATATGATCTTTTCTATCATTTGATCATCATTTCATTAATCAATGCTGCCATGATCGCTAAACCCCCCCCCAAAAAACATACTTCTTAAGTTAGTGTAGTGTTTGTTGTGTTAAGTTTTGTGAATAAGGTGCAATCTATTTTAAGAAATAAAAAAATTATAAATGGCAAAACTGAATTATGTGTTGTGCAGTGCAGATAGCAGATAGCTCAGCTGGATTGCAGGTGTTTGATAGTGCTGCGCTTCACTCTGAAATCCACAGCGCATTTATTGATTTGAAAACCAGGCAAAATAAAAGCATGATGGTTTAACATTTGAAATTGGAGAAATTGTAGTTTTACAGCTGTAGAATGAAATAAAAATATTTTAATTTTTTTTTTTTTTACTAATAATCATAATAAATATATTATAGATATATAAATATATATTTATATTTTAAATATATTAATAAAAATTATAATGTTTTATTTTTTATAGTCATATTGAATGGGTCAAAAAGAATGGGAATGTGGAAAGAGTACACACTCAATTTTTCCCCCAAATCGTTCCGCCATGGTATAGAAGCTTGTTTCTACCACTCAAAAATAAAAATAAAGTATAATTGTGACTTTTTATCTCACAGTTCTGACTTTCTCGCAATTGTGAATTTACATCTCGCAATTCTGACTTTTTTCTTGCAAATGTGATATAAACTCGCAATTCTGACTTTTTTCTCAGAATTGTTTCTATCTCGCAATTCTGATTTTATAACACACAACTGTGAGTTAATATCTCACAGAATTTGATTTTATAACTCACAATTGCAACTTTATAGCTCACAATTCTGACTTTCTCGCAATTCTGACTTTTTTCTCAGAATTGCGTGATATAAACTCGCAATTGTGAGTTATAAAATCAGAATTGTGAGATATTAACTAGCAATTCTGAGAAAAAAAGTCAGTGTTTTTTTCCTCAGAATTGGACTTTATAACTCACAATTGCAAGAAAAAAGTCAGAATTGCAAAATTGTTAGTATATAACTCGCAATTCTGACATAACTCGCAATTGCGAGTTTATATCTTGCAATTTTTAGAAAATAAATTGTGAGATAAAAAGTCACAGTTACCTTTTTTATTTAGTGGCAGAAACAAGCTTCCATAGGATGGTTCACACTCAGAAAGTCTTTAGCGTAAAAAGTCATTTTTCAAGGATTTTTATTTTCCCTGCAGACGCACTCCCTAATGAAATTACCTGTTTATTCTTCTAAACAGAGCTATTCAAGTCATCTGGTGAAAATTGGATTTTTTCATATTGCGATGTATATCACAGAAAAACAAAATGCTTTTTTATATATATATATATATATATATATATATATATGCCTTTATTATGACAGCAGACAGGAAGCAAAGTGGGAGAGAGAGTGAGAGTGGATCAGGAAAGGTCTGTGAGCTGGGACTTGAACTTGGGTCACCCGAAGCGCAACCGCGCTATATGTCGTTGCGCAGCCCATGAGATTATTGGTGCCAAATGTCCGTTTTATACAATATCGCAATTGTAATTTCTGTTATGATGATGAATATATTTGGATTGATTTTTTTTTCTTCCCGGAGGCTGCAAAAAATAATTAAAATTGCTCACAAAACAACAGAAGACCATCTATATAAAATGAGGACAGGAGGTCCACTCAGGGCATATGAGTGGCCTGAAATGAACAAAATTTGTATTAGCCCAGGGCACTTGTGATTAAATGTGTACATCTGTGCTGTCTCTTCCACAAACGAGCGAATGGCATAAATGCTGGTAATTATCTGCAGCGAGGCATGCCGTGCTAGTGCGGTATCTATATATACGACTCTCCTTGAGCTTTTTTTGTGTTGTTATTCTGTTCCAGGTGTGACTACAGTGCTAACGATGACCACTCTGAGTATCAGCGCTCGAAACTCTTTACCAAAGGTGGCCTACGCCACAGCCATGGACTGGTTCATAGCTGTGTGCTACGCGTTTGTTTTCTCTGCTCTCATCGAGTTTGCCACTGTAAACTACTTCACCAAGCGCGGCTGGGCCTGGGATGGCAAGAGCATTGTCAATGATAAGGTAACCATGACGACACAGAGCGCTTTGATTTTAGAGTAGAGCACATCAGGTGGCTTTGATTATTATCATTGTGAAGAGGAGTGTTATTTAGATGAGGGAAACCAATTCTGTTAATTCAGTACAGTTAAAATCAAATTTGTAATGTTGTTTATGTCTATGTGGTGTTTTTAATATGCTTTAAGACAAACCATGTGCAAATTCATAAGTCAACACCATTGCTGAGTATTTTCTTCTTAAAACTGCAGTGAAAAAAAAAAGACAATCTCAAAAATCGCTGGTGTTTCTTACATCACAAACTACCTTGTAACCAATCACGTCAACATGTGGGCGGGTTTTAGCATATCATTAACTATGACCGCTCTGAAGCAGGGGAGTCTCAAGAGAAGCCAGGTTATCCCGGTATATTCTTCTGTTGATATGAAAAATCGGTTACATTTAGCAATATAGCGGGTGAATTATGCATATGATGTACATTACAATGTTATGATGAACTATATCCCTTTCTCCACTGACGTTCTGAATTGTTCAAAGCATTTGTAAGGATGCTGATTTTCAGAAGACAGCTATCTGACTCTAAGATGGTGAACGGGAACATGGTTTGTGTAACGTTAGCAATACATTATTAGCTGTTTGATAACGTAGTCAAGCAAAACACTAATCATATTAATTACTGCTGCTATGTGTCCGATGTTGTAGTGAGCGATACATAAAACACATTACCATTCTGATACATGACCCTGTATAATTCACTCCTCTTCTTCTGAATCAGTTTCTGGTTCAAACATATATGTTTCCACTTGCCATTGTGCAGTTTTTACTACAGTAAAGTTGACAGAGTGGATCTCTGAGCCTGTGTGAGTGAGTGGAGGCGGGGCTAATTAGCATATTCATAGATCAGTGTATACTATATGAAGCAAGGGTGTAGAGTTACATTATTTTAAGGCATGAATACATTTTTTTTCACAGGAAAAAGAAAGTTTATATCATTTTGGTGATCAAAGCTGTGTTTTAAGGGATAAAATTATTGACTACAGGGGGATTTTAATCTCTCACTATTTTTCCTGAATGAACATTGTCTGACATTATGTCACTTTGAATGACTTCAAATTAATTTAACTTGATATCATTGATTAAATATGTAGCAATGTGTTAACTAATTTCTTCTGACTTCAGAAAAAAGAGACGTCCGTTATGAAAAAGAATAACGCATATGCAGTCGCTGTGGCAAACTACGCGCCTCACATTGCGAAGGACTCGGCTCTACCCACCATCTCTAAGAGCGCCACAGCGGAGCCCAGTAAACCTCAACCGGTGGCTAAAGAAGCAAAGAAGACCTTCAACAGCGTCAGCAAGATTGACCGTATGTCCCGCATCATCTTTCCAGTGCTTTTTGGCAGCTTTAACTTGGTTTATTGGGCCACATATCTCAACAGAGAACCTGTTATTAAGAACATGGTGCCCTCCCAGTGAGCCATAAGCTATTATTCACAGTATATATATATATATATAATTAGTGCTGTCAACGTTATGCGTTTAATTTTTTCCAGTTTAACGCGTTAAAAATATTTAACGCAATTAATGCAGCATCCATTTTTTCCATCATAATTTGGCTAGCATTACAATATTGTAAACCATTTAAGCACGGCAAAAGAGAAAAAGGGAATGCGCTGCTGTCTGTGAATGTCCTGTCTCACACACGACGCACAGAAAGACGTGCGGCAGTATCGTGCGCATGGACGGCGCGCCAGTATCGAGTTCCCTGTCACACTTAAACGAACAATAACACACACGATAATGCCAAAAATGTCCGTTTTGTCGAGTATCCTCATTAGAGCAGCCTTGAATGAGTTAAATTCTTAAACGAAAGTAAAGAGTTGTGAGAAAGCGGGATGCGTGTGAGATCTGCGTCATGTGCAGCAGCGGCAGCTCTTAAAGTGACAGCAACCAAAATAATTGAGACAATAGCAAAGAAAAGTACTCACTGCTCTTGACTAAAGAACTTCTGTAGCTTTAATAATGATTAATCTATAGTTAATTTAGGCTATAAATTATGCAGTGCAGACTGTTTGGTAACTTTATTCAGTTTCTGTATTATTGCTATCTGTTGGACAGGTAGGAAGGGCACAGGTAGGCTAAATATGACATTTATTATGGGTTTATGTGAGGATGGTTCTAAGTTCGCTTAAATTAAAAGTTATATTTTTGAAGCCGAATAAATGTAAAACAAAATGATAGCTTTCAATTACACTGTAATGTTGAATGGCTATAATTCATGTTTAAATTGGGGAAAAAAACAATTTCATAGAGACATCAGTAGCAGTATTAGTATCAGTGATAATGGCCTTCATTGATAAAAAATATGCCATTAAACAAGTATTTAAAATATACTGTCTTTATGTTGTTTCTTTATGTTGTTTTAATTTGGAGATTAACTGTGAAATTATTACATTATAAAATATGTTAAAAACTTATAAAAACTTAAGTGTTTTTAATTGCGATTAATCGCGATTAATCCGTGTGATTAATCGAGTTAATTTTTTTAAATCGATTGACAGCACTAATATATATATATATATATACACTACCAGTCAAAAGTTTGGACACAGTAAGATTTTTAATGTTTTTAAAAGAAGTTTCGTCTGCTCACCAAGGCTGCATTTATTTAATTAAAAATACAGTAAAAACAGTAATATTGTGAAATATTATTACAGAAATCATTCTAATATGATGATCTGCTGTTCAAGAAACATTTATGATTATTATCAATGTTGAAAACAGTTGTGTACTTTTTTTTCAGGATTCCTTGATGAATAGAAAGTTCAGAAGAACAGCATTTATCTGAAATACAAAGCTTTTGTAACATTATACACTACCATTCAAAAGTTTGGGGTCAGTAAGAATTTTTATTTTTATTTTTTTGAAAAGAAATTAAAGAAATTAATACTTTTATTAAATCGAACCAAAAGTGACAGTAAAGACATTTATAATGTTACAAAAGATTATATTTCAAATAAATGCTGTTCTTTTGAACTTTCTATTCATCAAAGAATCCTGAAAAAAAAATATTGTACACAAATATTTTGTACAATTGTACACAATAAATGTTTCTTGAGCAGCAGATCAGCATATTAGAATGATTTCTGAAGGATCATGTGACACTGAAGACTGGAGTAATGATGCTGAAAATTCAGCTTTGATCACAGGAATAAATTACTTTATAAAATATATTCAAACAGAAAACAGTTATTTTAAATTGTAATAATATTTCACAATATTACTGTTTTTACTGTATTTTTAATTAAATAAATGCAGCCTTAGTGAGCAGATGAAACTGCTTTTAAAAACATTAAAAATCTTACCGTGTCCAAACTTTTGACTGGTAGTGTGTGTATATATATATATATATATATATATATATATATATATATATTGTATATGGTGAATTCAGGTAAACTGGGACACTTTTTGTCATTGAGATGACTGGGAAAAAAATGTCCAAACTATCCTAAACTAACCATATCTATCTATCTATCTATATCTGTCTATCTATCTAGTCTATCTAGAAAAATAGTGGTATTCAAGAACCAAAATTTTGTACATATTCTTCAGTGTATTTTTGATGTTTCTGATGTTTGCTTACAATCTTGCCACTGCCAGGACAATTTCAAGAGAGCATCTTAGCATGCTTTAATGGGACAAATTACCTTTTTTCACAGCTTTATTTTTGTATGTTGTTATGTGATTTCTGAGAATTTAACTGATCGTTTTTCCTTGCCTTTTTATGCAGTGTTTACTGGCATTTTCATACAGACCTCATACGTGTTTTTTATTTTTATTTTTTAATGTGTATTCTGTATTTATAATATATCAACCTCCATTTAAACAAATTGTATATGTCTGTGTCAGTATTTTGGCTAAATTATGAATTAAGCTCACAAGGTATGGTGCATCAAAGACAGTGTTTAAAATGAAAGTGATTGCTGTGTTGTTTTGTTAGAGCTGCACTACAGTATCTGTGAAACAGATCACTGCACTTTTATATTGACTGATGTAGCATTTCAAGTCAATTAAATATGGCACTTTAATTATTTTTTGTTTGCATCAAATTTGATTGCATATTAGCTTTTCACACACACCATGCACCTGTGCATCTAATTCTCAGCCGTGAGCAATTTATCAATGAAAGCAGCACACACCCACATGTGGTTTAAAGCTAAATAATTCATTGATTTTGTCTGAAGCACCTCGGCGCACTGTATTGTTGTGGATACTTTGATTCGTGAGCTCACTCTCAAGTGGAATTAGCACTGCATTTGAGCCATTTCTGTTTCTTTGGTCCACATTGAGTGGAAACTGCTGCTGGATTTTTCCCAAATAGTTTTGGCTGATTTAAAGTTTTAATTTTGCTTGTTATTAGGTTGAAATGAGAGCAATATGTTGGTCTTGCTGTATATGTTACTCAAATTGTGACCACTGATACTCATATTAGCTTAATGTTGCAGCAGTGACATGATGTTGTTCATATGGTATTGTCAGTATTTGTCTATTGTAGCTTCAGGATTAATGCAGATAAAGGTTGTAATGGGTTTCTCAGTATGATATATATGCCTAATGATGCCATGAAAATGGGAATCAAAATGTACCGTTCGCTCAATATATCATGTGTCAAAGAGTTTGCGAGTTTTCATTACTAACATCAACAATCCTGACAAGTATAAAATGCTTGAATGAACTACTGTGGGCTTACATTTAACAGCTTTTCAGTTTGCCATACTGTTCTCAGTTTTCTGCCTGGGCAAAAACACAGCTCCCCTGTTGACTGAAATAAAGTGTTGTCAAAGCCAGCATGGCTCAGTTACTCTTCTTTTGTGTGGGTGATCTTTTTGCACTGTGCGACTCAAATGTCAAAGTCCTTTTTTGTCCAAAAACAAAAAACAAAATCTCTGCTATGCATAAAGACACAACTGAACACCACAAACCAGTG
Organism: Hypophthalmichthys nobilis; assembly: GCA_037950665.1. Taxonomy (NCBI): domain Eukaryota; kingdom Metazoa; phylum Chordata; class Actinopteri; order Cypriniformes; family Xenocyprididae; genus Hypophthalmichthys; species Hypophthalmichthys nobilis. Next base: position 29,721,516 of record CM075477.1, on the reverse strand, counting down.
TTACTTCACCATCATTGAGATCCATCAGTTGGGTATGGTGGCTGCCATACCTTGGCTGCATGATCAGGTCAATGCAAAGTCATATATTTTTATTTGCAGGATTAACGTTATATTATTATGTGTAACATATAATTTGTGATTATTTAATAAAAGAGAAAAGCAAGTAAATTAAAGCGATCAGGTTGTTATATTCATTGTAACGTAAGTTTAACAGCGCTGCAAATGTGTCTCTTACAACGTGCTTTTGTAGCATTGAGTATTTTAACAAATCACAGGCATTTCTGATGAAAATAATGACCAATCAGAGGTGTTTAAGTTACCAGTAGTGAGAATAGTTATTTAGTTTTAGTTAACCAGCCTATAACAATTCTGGCACAAACCTGACTGCAGTCTCACTCAGTGGAATGGCATTTTGAGCTGACGTGGCACTAGTCGATACACATTGATAAGTCCACTGTGTTCCAGCTGCTTCTTTTATTTGCCTGCTTTTAAAAGCCTGCATCTCTGGTCAAATTCACAAGCCCCCCCCAATCCACATTGTTTTTTCTGCATTTCATTCCCTTTTTCATCCGTCTCTCTTTTCTGTCTGAGAGCTTTTTGTATAGCTGACTCCGCTTTGACTAACCAGCAGAATTTGAGATTAGCAGCATTGAATAGAGAAACGGCAGCCTGTGTACATTTATCTAAGATCTTCCTTTAATACCACAACAGCATCGCTCCCAGCTCATCTCTTTTGGTTATGGAAGAAGTATCTGCCTGTATGAGATATAGCTATCAATGCCCACACGAGGCTAAACGGGGAAAGACAGTACTCCATTAACCTCCCCTCACTCCTTTGCACCTTCTGGAAAAGCATATCTTTGGGTACAAACAAGCATCTGTCAGAACAGATGTGTCCACTTGTGCGTACAATCATTACACACACAGACTTGACCAGGGGGGAGACTCAAAAACTAAGTTGGATTTCATTTATTGGTCCCTTTTAAGGTGGAACTGATGCCGATCCTCCTGTCAGGTGGCATTAACAAAGCGTTCTGCCTTAAGCGACGTCTGTGAGGATGTTGTGAGGGTTTATCAGATGTGAAAGATCACAGAGGCATAGAATCCAAAGAAGTGTGTGTTTGCTTGTGTCTGGGAACAGGCTGAAGCCATTTAAAGCCTTCACAAACACTGCCTAATGTTTACAATGGATCCCTCAGCTAACAATGAAAAAACAACGAGAACAAAACTAAATCATTTATTCTTCTACATTTGCACATAAAGGGAACTAATATCATATTTACTTCACCTCTGGAGCCTGTCAAGAATGTTTGAACATCTCTGATATGTACGTATGCAGAGCTGCAGCTGCAAATTGTAATTGTTTGTTTAATGAGAATGTATTTCTTGTTTCCCAATTCCATTCCTCCTCTCAAACAGATTGACACTGTCACAGCACTTTCCTTTCGAGATTTGATTTGTTGTCGCCTGTGATAAATTAACAATCAGAGAGAACAAATAACTTGGTCACATTCATGTTCGACAATGGTGATTCAATATGAATATATTGCAGCTGTTACTTTCTTTAGCACATGCACATATTCTCTTTACAGTACTTTACTATAATCGTTAGTGTCTAAACATTTGCCTAAAAGTAAAATATTAGATGAAAAAAAAAACTGAGTTGAAATGCTAAAATTGAAACTGAAATAAAATAAATGAAAGCTAAATAGAAATATTTTTTAAATCATACCAAAAAACACTGATAAAAAAAAAAAAGTGTCCTATAAGACACTACGAAAGGGACAGTTAAATGCATATGAGGTTACCATAGGAGCAATCCAGCGATCTATGCCCATGTTCATGTGTGAGATGAAAAAAAAAATATATAAAAGGTTGCTAGATTGCAGATAAAATAGGTGAAAGCGAAAGGGGGAATGGGGTTGGGATTCCTCCACAGAGAAACCAGCCAAGCATGAATAAGGATTTGGTTGAGTTGCCTGGCAACTGAGGGGACATGCACAGGGCTTTGATGCTTAAAGTGTGTGACAGAACTTGACTGTTTGTTCTCTGTGTTTACATAGTATGTGTGTACTATATATAGTATATATATATATATATATATGGGTGGGTGGGAGACTCGCCGCAGGGCCCCCCCAAAGCGTGATCACACAGGTTGAACCACCCAAAGGACGGTCCTGCTGTTGTTTTTTATTATATGTCAGCTTAAATACACATCGCTAGAAAGGTAGTGAACAGATCAGTTAACAACTTAACATTTAAAATTAATATTCTGCTGAAATGTTATAAGGATACGTAACAGAACAATGTGTGATAACAGAATAATATCAAAAAGATATGATCGATTAATATCAGCGGTAACGTTCTACAACGTTGTACATAGTGATGTTGCCGAATTTTGATCACTGTCTCAATGTGTAGTGAACTAGCATCCTAACCAGTGCCTGGATTTGTGTATGCGATATACTGATTCACGAGCTCGGGAGACGCAGCCATGATATTCAGCTTCGGGCACATCCCTCAAAGCAGCAAATTGCCATCCTATTCAGTTTTGATTATGCTAGGTTTTGAACTTAAAGGGGACCTAATATACCCCTTTTCACAAGAAGTAATATAAGTCTCTGGTGTCCCCAGAATGTTTCTGTGAAGTTTCAGCTCAAAATATCACAGATCATTTATTATAGCTTGTCAATTTTGCCCCTATTTGGGTTTGAGCAAAAACACGCCGTTTTTGTGTGTCCTTTTAAATGCAAATGAGCTGCTGCTCCCGGCCGCTTTCCAGAAGAGGGCGGAGCTTTAACAGCTCATGCTTCGGTTGCTCAACAACAACAAAGCTGGAGAATCTCACACAGCCAAAATGAGGATTGTCAGTAACGGTGTTCAGCCTTACATTGTTCAAACCGGAGTCGACACTGATGGAGAGACTCAGGAAGAAATTGCAACTTTTAGAATACAACTGGATGTTTCTGAACGGTGGATAAATTTATGTAGTTGCTGTGGAGTTGATTCAACTCATCAACTAGCATGTGCCGTCATGTTAATCTTTTGTGCAAATTCAGTCTAAAGCAGCCCAACATGGCATAAATAATGTTCTGTGCTCATCTGCGCAGCCAACGACAGAACAGTTAGCATGCTTTGCTCAAACTTTTGCCATGGCATTAAAACTGGTACAAACAAAATGGCGGCACCGTGGGTGGAAACGTGCAGATTAAGGGGCTGTAATATTATAATAAGATCCCCTTCCAAGGGGAGTGAACGGCTCGTGTTTTTACATGCTTGCAGAGAAAGGTTTACCAAAGCTTTCCTGTAGCTCAGTGGTTAGAGCATGGCACTAGTAATGCCAAGGTCGTGGGTTCGATCCCAGGGATTGCACATACTCAGATACAAATGTATAGTATAATGCAATGTAAGTCGCTTTGGATAAAAGCGTCTGCCAAATGCATAAATGTAAATGTAAATGTAAAACAAAGTTACTGGGTTGTCCTTTTTCACGTTTTCTAGGTTAGTAGATGCACCGGGAACCCGATTATAGCACTTAAACACGGAAAAAGTCAAGATTTTCATGATATGTCCCCTGTAAGTTTAACAGAAAAGAGTAGGCCTATGTATGTGCAAATTATATACAGAGAGTTTTGGTGGTTTTTGAGTGAGAACTGAATTCATGTTATTTGAAAGCTGTCATCGCTGAATGCATTTTGTGTCAAAGCAATGATAAATAATCTACCGTTTCGCCCACATAGACTGCTGTTGTGATCACTATGTGAATAAGACTTTTGAAAAAGTGATTTCAGTTTTGAGAAAAGGGCCCTAGCAATTGTAAAAAAAACTGTAATATTTACCACAGACTGTTGAAAAGCTAGTTTTGATGAATTTGATTCATCATCTGGCCTTCTCTTTACCACCAGTGTTAATATAGTGGTTGTCAGTATATGTTAGTAGCAGCGTGGCCTTGCTAAATCAGCAGAAAAGGGCTGTTGGATTTATCAGTTTTAACATATATCAAAACTTTATAACACTACAAATATTAAAGGGGGAATCTAGTGGAATGGACAGTAAAGAGACAGGGCCTAAAATTAACACTCGAGTAAAAATCGAGTGTTGGTGAGCATATGAAACGGTGTCAATTGCAGTTGGCCGGTAACATTTTAATGAATTCTAAAAACGCAAAATTGTGAGCACATGAATGAGAACAAACATGAACAACTCTCGGGAGAGTTGACGGGGCAGTATTGCATCGTCACGAAAGTTTAAGCCTTGCCAATTTAAAGCTCAAGAAGACGCGAAAGGGAACTCAATTCGTGTGCACAAACATCTGAAACGTGTGCCCAGAAATTGCCGCAAATACTGAATTAAGCTCTCTTTCACGTCTTCTTGAGCTTGAACAGATATATTAAAAAAAAATTATGCAAAAATGGCCATCTTGGCAATTATCCTTGTAAAAATAGTCAGTTATGTCTTAAAGGGTTAGTTCACCCAAAAATGAAATTTCTGTAATTAATTACCCTCACCCTCATGTAAGACCTTCTTCGTTCATCTTTGGAACACAAATTAAGATATTTTTGATGAAATCCGAGATTTTTTTTTTAAACCTCCATTGAAAGCAACGAAATTACCATCATTCATGGTCCAGAGAAGTAGTTTTAAGTTGTAAAAAGATTGTTTTTACTACTTTTCTGGACCTTGAATATGGTAATTTCATTGCTTTCAATGGAGGATAAAAAAAAATCTGTGTTCTGAAGATGAACGAAAGTCTTACGGGTGTGGAACAACATGAGGGTGAGTAATTAATGACAGACATTTCATTTTTTTGGGTGAACTAACCCTTTAACTGAACCAGTTGAGAAATAAAATGCATGTGTAACAGTATATTGGGTCTGTGCATTAGCTCTTAAAGTGCTGCTGTCTGTGTTTTTAATGTTAATCAAACAACAAAAGACAAAGAACTATCACTCATTGCTCTTGACTGAATAACATTTGTGACTTTAATTATAATTAATCTACGTTTCATGGCTGGTAAATATTATTAAGTCAACAGCCATTGGTAGATGTGGCAAAAAGTTAATTTTAGGCCCTGATGATAAATGAATATTATTAAGCTATAGATCAGGGTTCCTCAAATCTTGCCCTGGAGGGCCAATATCCTGCAGAGTTTAGCTCCATACCTGATCAAACACACCTACGCAAGCTACTCAAGATCTTCAGGATTACTAGAAAATCACAGGAGTTTGATCAGGGTTTGAGCTCAACTCTGCAGGGCATTGGCCCTCCAGGGGGAGATTTGAGGAACCCTGCTATAGATCCTGATTAGGTTATTGTGTTTGTAGAAGGTCTCTTCTTCATACTATTATTTAAATGTGCTTTTGTGTGTGTGTGTGTAGTCCAGCAGAAAAAATCTCAGGCACATCTCAGGTCCACATCATTTTGTCTCAGAATGTTAATGGCTGACATAATAATAGAGATTTCTTCCATTCAGAGAATCAGAGCACATCTGAATACAAAATACTTCAGCATGAAGAGGACTGAGAGCACTGGCCTTTATACTAACATCATTCCAGCCTTTTAAACGTTTTGTGTGAAATGTATACTCAAATATAAACTGAAATACAAAATAGTTTATTTTAACGTGTCATTATAGTTTTTTTTTTTTGTTTTTACCAAGAACTGTTGAAACAAAATGATTTCTGAAAATCTGAAGATCTGACATTTCAAACAATTTGAATGGCATTTGTTATTTGGTTCAGAATGGAAAAGAGAAGAGGGGATTATTATGAGGATGAGGTTCAGGCAATCTGTCTATTTCTACTCTTCTACATGGAGCTCTCCATGGTGCTGACAATAATGAATGAACAGCCAGTTAGCCTATAGGCTGTATATATCAGGAGATGAACACCTTCCTGAATAAAGAGCTACCTAAATGGGGAAATGTAGCCTACTATTCTTTTTATATACAGCTTTCTGCATTTTTACAATTAAAAAACAAACAAAAAAAAACTTTATTTAATTTCCATTTTTACAAATAATGTCCCCAAAAAGAGGTTTTGTCAAATTTAACTCAATTCTAGGTACAAATTTGTTCTCAAAATATGGTTTAAGTATAGGTAAACATTCAGTCAGTCAGTGGGTTCAAAACTCGTCAGGTGGTTTATGTCTAAATGAGGCCTGTCATGTAATGAATAAGTAATGAAATTGTTTGATAAGGATAAAAAAAAAAACCCAATAAAACATAAATGTAAGATAACTGAAATGTTTTCCTCCCCAATACAAAATATGAAACTAGCAAACAAAATTCTGACCCCTCCGCTCCAATTAGTATAAACCTTGAATATATCCCCAAAAGGCTGGGTAATATTAAGTTTTATTGTTTACATATAGGCTATTATTTAAAGGCTTAGTTCACCCAAAAATGAGAATAATGTCATTTATTACTCACCCTCATGTCGTTCTGCACCCGTAAGACACACAAATTAAGATATTGTTGATGAAATCCGATGGCTCAGTGAGGCCTCTGTTGAAAGCAAAGCCATTGAAACTCTCAAGATCCATAAAGGTACTAAAAACATATTTGAAACAGTTCATGTGAATTCAGTGGTTCTATCTGAATATTAAAAAGCAACAAGGATACTTTTTGTGCGCCAAAAAACAAACAAACAAAAAAAACAACAACAACTTTTCAACAATATCTAGTGATGGGCGGATTTCAAAACACTGCTTCATGAAGCTTCTGAGCTTTATGAATCTTTTTTTTCGAAATTAGTGATTCGGATCTCCTATCAAACAGCTAAACTGCTAAAAACACGTGACTTTGGCGCTCTGATCCACTGATTCGATTCGTAAAGCTCCGAAGCAGTGTTTTGAAATCGGCCCATCACTAGATATTGTTAAAAAAGTTATTTTTTGGCGCACAAAAAGTATTCTTGTCGCTTTATAATATGAACCACTGAACTCACATGAACTGTTTCAAATATGTTTTTAGTACCTTTATGGACCTTGAGAGTTTGAATGGCTTTGGTCTCAATGGAGGCCTCACTGGATTTCATCTAAGTCCCTTTTGTGTTATTCTAGTCTTTGATTTCATCAACAAGATCTTAATTTGTGAACGACATGAGGGTGAGTAATAAATTACTTAATTTTTGGGTGAACTAACCCTTTAAGTATAGGTTATATACGTTACAACCGCGCTTTGAAAAAAAAAGAAAAAAAGAAGATAAAAATCCAACCACAAAAACGCAATATTTTGCTTGTGAAGGGAGGTCGCGTTTGTCTGAGGTAAGTAACCATAGCAACCATAGCAAGCACAACAGTAGCTATTGCCATCATTTGATCACATGATCACACATTCTTAAATGGTTAAAAATAGTAGCCAACAAACTGGTTAGTTAACTGTGTTAGGGGACGCAGAACAGAAATTGAGAGGAAATTACTGACAGAAATTCCTTTAAAAAGCTCACTGAACAATTCTCTCTCTCTCTCTCTCTCTCTCTCTCTCTCACACACACACACACACACACACACACAAACAATCAAAAATTACATTATAGTAGGCTAAGTTTACCCCCTTTATACATAGGGTATGTTCACAATCACCTTAGTGCAGCGCCTCTGAAAATGTCGCATTTGTCACTTTATTAATCCCCAACAACAGCAAAACTAAGTAAAGGTCTCATAAATCACCGCTTGATGTGAATTCTCTGAGGTAGAGCAGTCAGCTCTTTTCCTACAGGCAGTTTCTAATAATTCCCGGAACACTGAGAGCGTCGGTCTCACTCAGCAGAACGCTGGATGAACACAGCAAAGCGGCGGTGCCGCAATCAGCGAAATCCCGCATTCACCATTCACATCCACACCGCGTCTGCTGCCTGACAGAAACTATAGGCTCAAGCTATATGCTTTTGTCTAGACAACAACTGAAAGCATACGTTGACGCTTTCACTTATCGTTTTACGAATCGCTCGAAAAAGGTTTGATCATCTTTAAGCTCCAAATCATCGTTTGGTTATAAACCGAGCGTTCGCACAATGGTTCTGCTGCATCGCCGCCGGAGAAAAGAAGCACTGGTTTGGCTGTTGCCCGGTCTCCTCGGAGTCTGGTAAGTTTTCGCTTCAGAGGGGACAAAAGAAACAAGGGGTGCAATCAATATGACTACTAAAATAGCCCTTGACCGACAACACACACTTTTAGAACAGCTGGCGTGATTCTGTAACGCGAAGAGCTGCAGAACGATTTAGTTTTACGCGTTTCTTGTGGCACATCAGATTCATCCACCTAAACATTTCTACATATAACTGTCAATCACGACACGTGCAGTTGTTTAGCCTACATTTGATAATCATCATACAGATTGTAAGTGACAGTTTTGCTCAGGGCATTCGTGTTGATCTCGTCTTGTCTTGATAGCGAGGACGTGCAATGTCAGTCTACAAACAACCTTGAGGATACTTTGGCCAGCATTCAGCTGCAATTCAACAAACTACACTGCTCACACACTATTAGATTTTGAATCATCATGTAGTCAGATTGGAAGGTTATGTCACAATTTCTCCATTGTAAATGTAAATGTTATGCATAAGTTGTAGTCCACATTAACACTTTGGTTTCCTTCAGCTGATTTTTGGCAGCTCATTCAATGTATTCAAGGATATGTAAATGTGCTTAATAGAATAAACATAGGCTACTTGGTTTGGCTACACATGTGAAAAAGTGTCCATTTCTAGTGTCTCATTTATGGCCGAAAATGCTTTTTTCTGCTTTATTTAGGACTTTGTTATAATTGTGTATTTTACAGGGTTATAACAGCATGTCTCAGAGGCTCACAAAGGTCATTCAGAGGCTATATTGTGTCCAGACAAAATGAAATTCTGCATTTGAGGAAAATATTCCGTCTGTGTTTTCCATTGACAGCCTGCTTTTTAACTGCTCAGCGCTCTGCCTACAGGGATCAATAACCTACATTCTGTCCACCCACCTGGGTCTCATCCACAGGGATGCTTCCTATTGATTTTTCTGTCTTTCATTAGTTGTATATGTATGGGAATGTACCATTTTTTGTTTTGTTTATAATCACAATTACTGGGTACTTTTTGAGGATACGTATATTTAGACCATTCAGATGTCAACACATTTTAATTAATTTTATTATTTCATGTCATATGTAGATGAATAACAGAACACTACACATAAGTGAAGGAGCAATTCTGATGTAGGCTATATCTACTGTTTAAACAAACACAATAACAGGCATGAAGACGAATTAATCTTGAGACAGACTTTGTATTAAGTGTCTTTCACCAATGCTGGGTTAAAAACATCCCAAGTTGGGTTAAATATGGACAAACCCAGCATTTGGGTTGTTTTAACCCAGTGTTTTTGTTAAATGTTTGACCAACCTGCTGGGCAGTTTTATTTTACTCATCTATTGTTTAAAAAAATACTATAAGGCTGGCTTAAAATGAACCCAAAATAGGTTGGAAATTAAAAATCAGACATAATTACTAGAGGCAACAATAATAATCCAAAGGTGAACATTTATTAATAAGCAATTTAATAAAGGTTTATTATTTAATTATTATTTATATATAAATGTTCATTTCCAAACGATTTGGGTTCATTTTAAGCGAGCAATATAGTAATTTTTAAACAGTAGTTGAGTTGAATAAAACTCAAATTAAACAAAACAACCCAATTGCTGGGTTTGTCCATTTTTAACCCAACTTGGGTTATTATTAACCCAGCATCATCCTAATTCATTTAAATAGTTGCACTTTATTTTACAGTACATGCACTTACAGCATACTTACCTACAAAAGTACTGGTTAATATAAGGTAACTACATGGGTTAAGGTTAGGTTTAGGAGTAGGTTCAAGGTTAGTACCTAGTTATAGAAAGACTGTTCACTCCTCTTAGTTATGAATGGGAGAAACTGCAATGCGCAGTATGGCAGAATACATCATACATGTTCATACGCTTAGGACTGCACATGCGCGTTGGCTCATCTAGCCTGAAAAATAAGCTTTTTAACGCTATTTGAGCATAAGACATAACATTTATGGGACAGTTACTACGAATGTCATACGTCATAACCTGTGCTGATTTTAAATGTTATTTAATTGTGAGTTCGCCACGCAGTTTTTGAGATTTCAGGATTCCCCAATTCAAATAGATAGGACTTGGTCTTGGATGTCCGAAATAGCTGCCTGGAGGCGTTGCAAAAATGGCCGCCGATTGAACATCGAACTTTCTTCGAAAGGGACTTTGTTATTACTGTAATAACTATAATAAGTATGTCCATGGGGAAAAGGACTGTAAAATAAAGTGTTACCATTTAAATTAATAATTTGCTAAAATGCACTTATTGTGTACATATACACTACCAGTCAAAAGTTCGGAAACGGTAAGATTTTTAATGTTTTTAAAAGAAGTTTTGTCTGCTCACCAAGGCTGCATTTATTTAATTAAAAATACAGTAAAAACAGTAATACTGTGAAATATTATTACAGTTTAAAATAACTGTTTTCTGTTTGAATATATTTTATAAAGTAATTTATTCCTGTGATCAAAGCTGAATTTTCAGCATCATTACTCCAGTCTTCAGTGTCACATGATCCTTCAGAAATCATTCTAATATGATGATCTGCTGCTCAAGAACATTTATGATTATTATCATAACAGCATTTATCTGAAATACAAAGCTTTTGTAACATTATACACTACCGTTCAAAAGTTTGGGGTCAGTAAGAATTTTTATTTTATTTTTTTGAAAAGAAATTAAAGAAATTAATACTTTTATTCAGCAAGGATGCATTAAATCGATCAAAAGTGACAGTAAAGACATTTATAATGTTACAAAAGATTATATTTCAAATAAATGCTGTTCTTTTGAATTTTCTATTCATCAAAAAATCCTGAAAAAAAATATTGTACACAATAAATGTTTCTTTAGCAGCAGATCATCATATTAGAATGATTTCTGAAGGATCATGTGACACTGAAGACTGGAGTAATGATGCTGAAAATTCAGCTTTGATCACAGGAATAAATTACTTTATAAAATATATTCAAACAGAAAACAGTTATTTTAAATTGTAATAATATTTCACAATATTACTGTTTTTACTGTAATTTTAATTAAATAAATGCAGCCTTGGTGAGCAGGCGAAACTTCTTTTAAAAACATTAAAAATCTTACCGTGTCCAAACTTTCGACTGGTAGTGTAGGCAGACATGATTTTACATTGTACTTATAATTAAAAATACCTGCAGCAATTACAGCAGTAATTCATTTTTAATTAATCTAACCATAACATGAAACCTGTCCCTCACCTTACCACCTCAACAGCTGCAAAATAGTTTTGCAAAACAACAGTGGAGTTTAGCACAAGTACACTATACTTATTTTTATTTATTTATTTTTTTACAAAAGTACATTAGTTAAACACACCTAATATAAAGTGGGTCCAAATCTTGTTTTTAATGTTTTTCTGAAACATCTTGACTGATTTCATGCCTTTTGTGCAGCTAGTTTTTATGGCCTGTATCTTTGATGCACATAACCTTCATTCCTCCAAAGCAAAACTCTGAAGTAGTGACATCAGATGAGATCCAGTCTAGACTATTCACGTCCATGGGAAATGCACACATCTCAGTTACAAATGATACCCGATATGTCTGTTCCTGCAGATATAATGCACCAGAGAATAAATTTAGAAGCCTTTACACCATATACACTGCAAGAGAGCGAGTGAGAGAGGGAGTTGTGGGTGATAATTTAAACCCCTCACCTTCAGCTGTTTCCTCCCTCCACTGCCAGAACACATCTTCATTAATCACTGCATTCTTTTATTAGAACCTCCTCTTTGTATCTCCAGCACTGTGTTCATTTAAAAAACTCTTCTCTCTTGCTGTCATATACATTTACAGTCACTGATGACTTCTTTTCATCTGTTCTTCCTGCAAAACTCTCTCTTTCTTACTCTGCCTGTCATACTTAGCTCACTCTTTAGATTTTAAGCTTCTAATATAAATGAACTTCTCTTTTAACTATTCTCTTTTTTAAATCTAATATTATTGCTCTATTGTTTACCTCTCTGCTGTCCGTCTACTTAAATTCCCTCTGTTTGTTTCTGCTCTCATGACAGCATGGCATTTGGCCCAAGCAAAGCAGAGGAGGAAGATTATGAGGATGTCCCCATAAATAAAACATGGGTTTTATCACCAAAGGTCTACGAGAGCGACGTCACCCTTATCCTAAACAAATTACTGCAAGGTTATGACAACAAACTGAGACCGGATATCGGAGGCAAGTCATTTTTTTGTTTGCATGGTTATCCAGGCCAACACAGAATCTATACCCACAAATCAACACAAAAATTCTGTCTAGGCCTGTTTATGACCCTCAAACACAGTGTGAAAGCTTAATAAGTAACTGCAAAATGTTAATAATTATAAGATAATGTCATCATTATTATGAAGCCTAAGGAAGAAGAACACACTGTGACAATTAAACCCTCTGAGCAGTTCAGAGTTTCTACGTAATCATCATTTTTAAGATACCATCAGCATTTTTGTAGTATTAAATGAAGTGTTGTTTGGCTTTAGGATTTTGCTGATGTTTTTCTCTTCACCAGAGCTGTACAAGTCACTTTATTCTCAGTACATCAGTGTTCTGGAAGCGACGCAGCTGACTAGAGTTCAGTTATTTAAGAGGATTTATCTCAGTGGTGTTCGGGTACAATAGACCCAAATCACTATTGATCTTCCTTCTTTATCTGTGTTTCATGTCTGAGATAGAGGGAGAGAGTGTAAGTATGAGAAGAACGCAGTTAATCAGCGCAGAGCAAGTGCTGAATGATTGCAGGTGAACTAGCAGTGTTTGTGTTATTTGTCATGTCTCTGTGACTGGATTTCCTGTGACAGAAATATTTTTTGAACCCGCAAGGATGAGGATTCAGGCAGCTTTGAGTAATTTGTGTGGCTGTTATAGGAAATGTGATTGCGTTTGCAGCCCATTTCACTTCTGTGATGTGTTGTATTTCTGAGTGAAACAGGATATTCAGTGAGAAAATTTGATTTTATCCACTGATTGGGAATTGATTGGATGGTTACATGTTAGGATGGAGCCAGACTGAATGCGAGTTTGCTAAAAATAGCCATTTGGCAACTGGTGAACATTATTCAATATTCAATAGTGATGCAGAAAGAGAAAGGAAAAAGAGGACGAGCAAGCTATTAAATGTAATTTTTCCTTTGGAATAACATGCACCGGTATGTAAGATTCACAATAGAGATGTGCATTAAGGCAGGAACACACCAAGCCGACGGTCGGCCGTCAGGCAGGTTTTGTTCGTCGGCCGACTAAGTTTTCTCAGTGTGTTCCACACCGTCAGCTTAAGTTGGTCCTCATTGGCTTTTATCTGGCCAATTCGACATGTTGAATCGGCGTCGGAGCTCGTCGGTCCGTCGGGCCATCTGATCATTCTGATTGGCTGTTCAGCTACTGCCACCTGCTGGTACAGAAAGGCATTTCATCTTGCGCAGGCGCAGAACGGATGTGCTACTTGGCCGTCGGCTGTCGAGCGTCGGTTTGGTGTGTCAGGCCAACTTTGGACACAGACGCTGCCGACGTGAGCCAACCCCGCAGTCTGCTTTCGTCGCCACTAGTTCGTCAGCGTCGGCTTGGTGTGTTCCTGCCTTTAAGTAACTGTCACTTTCAATTTTATGAATGTAACAGAACAGCAGTGCTTTCTAAAATGCATGCTAAATACATGTTGTATATGATGTACATCTTTGATTAAATTACTTAAAGGATTAGTTCACTTTCAAATGAAAATTAGCCCAAGCTTTACTCACCCTCAAGCCATTCTAGGTGTATATGACTGACTTCTTTCTGATGAACACAATCAGAGAAATATTAATAAATATCCTGACGCATCCGAGTTTTATAATGGCAGTGAACGGGACCAACGAGTATGAGCTGAAGAAAGTGTCTCCATCCACATCCATCCATCCATCATAAACGTACTTCACACGGCTCCAGGAGGTTAAAAAAGGCCTTCTGAAGTGAAGCGATGCGTTTGTGTAAAAAAAATATACAATAAAATATCTAGCTTCCGCCAAACCGGCTTCCGTATTCAAGTTACAAAGAAAGTGTAAAACTCTTGCAGTTCAAAAAGCTTATGCTACGTCCTACGCTTTCCTTATTCAACTTACGGAAAAAGCTTTACTGACACAATGCCAGTTTTCTTCATAACTTGAATACGGAAAGCGGTCTGGCGGAAGCTAGATATTTTACTTCATAACTTGTTAAATATGGATTATCGCTTCGCTTCAGAAGTCCTTTATTAATGCACCGGAGCCGTGTGGAGTATGTTTATGATAGATGGATGTGGATGGAAGCACTTTCTTCAGCTCATACTCGTTGATCCCGCTCACTGCCATTATAAAGCTCGGATGCGCCAGGATATTTATTAATATTTCTCCGACTGTGTTCATCAGAAAGAAGTCAGTCATATACACCTAGGATGGCTTGAGGGTGAGTAAATCTTGGGGTAATTTTCATTTGAAAGTGAACTAATCCTTTAAATTACTTACACAATTGCAGTAGGTGATCTGAGAAATGCTAACGTTAGCCTGCTAGCATTGAAAGCATAGGATCCCACCCTCCCTGCAAATCGCCGTCCAAAGCCACGCCTCCTTCAAAACACTCTCGGCAAAGCGTCACAAGAGACGGCGTTAAACTACTGCATGTCTCAAAGAACATAACATCACAATAATAATGAACGTAAACAGCTTAGAGCTTGTACCTGACTGCTGCAGATTCATTTCGGTGTTGCTACTGTTGACATGGAAAAGCATAATTCCAAGTCTGAGGACGTGAACAGCTCCAGTTAGATCGTCACGGGTTGTCATCTCTTAATTATGGTAGTTGTGGCGTGAACGCAGCATAAGCTCGTTATTTTGATTCGGTAGGAACTGTAAAAGGTGGCTGCCGTTTTGGTTGCGGTGCTTGTGACTGGCGTCTGTCTTAACTTTTTTTTTTTTTTGCTTCTGTCTTAACGCTGCATTCACATACGCTGCATTAACATGGGGTGTCAGCGTCAACGCTTGACGGAGGGCGTGTCTGAAGCTTGTGTTGATGCGACCGTTATAGTGATAACATTTACATTTACATTTACATTTATTCATTTGGCAGACGCTTTTATCCAAAGCGACTTACAAGTGAGGAATACAGTAAGCGAGTCATCATGACGAGGCAAATAGGGACAAGAAGTGCTCACAATACAAGTTTTAGGCAGTGCTCAGAGTATCATAAGCTACAATAGAGAGAGATTAAAGGAAGTGAAGGAAGCAAAGAAAGGTAGGATAGAAAGGTATAGATTTTTTTTTTTTTTTTTTAAGATGAGGATAAGTGCTCACGAAAGAGATGAGTTTTCAGCTGTCTTTTGAATATTGCCAGGGATTCTGCATTGCGGATGAAGGCAGGAAGATCATTCCACCAGCGAGGGACAGTGAACGAGAATGTCCTGGAGAGTGATTTCGTGCCTCTCTGTGATGGTACCACGAGCCTTCGCTCCTTTAGTGAGCGTAGGCTTCTGGTCGGAGTGTAGACTCGTAAGAGTGAGTGGAAGTAGGAGGGTGCTGAGCCTGTGGTAGATCTGTAAGCAAGCGTCAACGCCTTGAATTTGATGCGAGCAGCAAGTGGTAGCCAGTGCAGAGATGAAGAGAGGCGTGGCGTGGGCTCTTTTGGGCTCGTTAAAGACGAGACATGCTGCAGCGTTCTGAATCATTTGAAGAGGCTTGATTGTGCATGATGGCAGTCCAGCCAGAAGAGCATTGCAGTAAAAGTTAACAGCCAATCACATTACTTTCCGGTGTTGCATGAACGCAGTTGGCTAGCGACTGCTCTAGAGTGTTCGCATAAAGTGATCTGATTTGCTGACGCCTGTGTTGGCACTTGAAAAGTTGAGAAATCTTCAACTTCTGCTGCCTGCAACGCGAGTGAAGCGACGCGACGGAACCCACAATTCAGTTCGGCAACGCATGACGTCACCCATTCAAAGTGAATGAGAAGCGTTAACGCCGACACCCCGTGTGAATGCAGCAATAGGGCATCGGCATCAACGCTTCATGGAGGGCGTGTCTGAAGCTTGAGCTGACGCAACCATCATAGTACAACAGCCAATCACATTACTTTCCGGTGTTGCATGAATGCAATTGGCTAGCGTCTGTGATCTGATTGGCTGACACCTGCGTTGGCGCTTGAAAAGTTGAGAAATCTTCAACTTCTGCCACGAGCAACGCGAGTGAAGTGATGCGACGGAACCCACAATTCAGTTCGGCAACACATGACGTCACCAATTCAAAGTCAATGATAAGCGTCAACGCCGACGCCCCATGTGAATGCAGCGTAACTCTGCATAGCATGAAACGCGCCGATGACGTATGATGTCTGCGCGAGGGTATGTAAAAACATAAGTTGACAGGCAGGTAGGACATCGTGTTATTTCATTCGGACTGAATATAATGATTGGATTTACATTTTATGGCCCTACGCCTTCCACAAACGATATATATTTATAAAAATACATTTAGACAGTGATTACTATCAGTATATGAGGAGATTTTCAACCAGTATAACAAAAATGTTTCTGTAGAGAATCACCTATTGCACCTTTAAATGAATGCATTATTGTACTGTTTTGATATTGTAACTGATTTTTATGTATTTTTATCTTTTTCTTTTTATTTGATAGTTATGATTATTAATGTAATTTGAATATATATTTGTATTTTAAATTATATTCCAGTGAGACCGACTGTGATTGAGACGGCAGTGTACGTGAACAGCATAGGCCCGGTAGATCCCATCAATATGGTGAGCAGAAATATATAATACATTATTTTCAGATCTGTAAACAAAACAGACACTGTAAACAACCTGTTTAGATCCATTTCACGACCATCATACTCAGTCACAAGCAATACCCACATAATTTCACAGTTACAAAAGAAACTTTAAGGCTCTTGACTTTTTTTTAGGAGTACACCATCGACATCTTCTTTGCTCAGACGTGGTACGACAGCAGACTGAAATTCAACAGCTCAATGAAACTCCTCATGCTCAACAGCAACATGGTGGGAAAAATCTGGATCCCTGACACGTTTTTCCGTAACTCTCGTAAATCTGACGCCCACTGGATCACGACACCGAATCGCCTTCTGCGGCTCTGGAGCAATGGAAGAGTGATGTATACTCTAAGGTGTGTCTGCGGTTAACATCATGAGCCGAGCGAATGCTGTTTATGCGACAACAGTATGTGTCCTTGTATTCCTGTCCCAGAACATTTGCTTTTGTACAGAATTACACCCACTGTCTGTTGCAGCACGTTTAAGCCATTACATCGGATTCACATATTTATGTCAGGGACTGTTAAATCAGACAGAGGGTTTGATCTCTGATGTCGTAGTACAAATATCAAAGCCTGCACAAATGCACTCAAAAATGTCACAATCAACATTTTTTGTTTGTTTTGCTATTGTCTATTATTCTTTTTTGTTAGGTTGACTATTAATGCGGAATGCTACCTTAAGCTGCATAACTTTCCCATGGATGAACATTCGTGCCCTCTGGAGTTTTCAAGCTGTAGGTGTTAAATTCTTATGTCAATCTGTCACTCAGCCTCAGTCCTGTCCTGAGTACTGCCGGGCAGCCAATCCCCACACATTGCCTCTGTCAGCCAACCATGCATTGCCAATATTGGCCAAACAAACCTAAACATTACAGCTGGCCTGTAGCAACTACCATCCTCCAACCTTGGAATGAGTGAGGACAGAACCCATCCTTCTCCAGCCCTCTCTCCAACCCCTCTCTCCTCTTCTCTCCACCACCCCTCCATCCGTTATTAGCACCATGCCTCAGCTTCTCATTTGTCATCATCCACTGTGGGCATGGGAAGGGCATGCCCCGCTTTCCACTAACAGAGTGCTACTCAATGCCATTCTGCCATCATTGTAACTTTGTCATTTACATACTGAAATGAAAGGGCACATGCAATCTGGTGGATGTGTTTTTGTTTTGTTTTTTTCCATTTGCAGATGGGTATCCAAAGAATGAGATCCAGTATAGATGGCAGCGTCGTTCGGTTGAAGTTGCAGACCAGCGGTACTGGAGGCTTTACCAATTTGCCTTTGTGGGCCTACGAAACACTTCTGATGTGGCAAACACTCAGTCTGGTATGAACATACAGAATAAATTAAAATAAGATTATTACTAATAGTAGATTTGAAGTAAGTATTAATAATAATAACATCAAATAAGCAGATATTAATAATAATAATAATCATCATTAATAACAGTAGATTTGCAGTAATTAAACAACAACAATACACTAGCAGTTATTATTAATTGTATTGTTATTCATAATAGTAGATTTGGAAAATTAATAATAGGAAGATAAATAGAATTTTATATTATGTGAATGAGCAGTTGTTAATAATTAGGGATGGGTAAAAAATCGATTCTCAGCCACCATTTAAATGTTTATATTTCAAAAAACTAATGGGGGTAGAAATATGATAATGTAATTGTAAACTTAGTATTATAACTTTATTATTATGAAAACTTCCCTGAGTGTAAC
Organism: Hypophthalmichthys nobilis; assembly: GCA_037950665.1. Taxonomy (NCBI): domain Eukaryota; kingdom Metazoa; phylum Chordata; class Actinopteri; order Cypriniformes; family Xenocyprididae; genus Hypophthalmichthys; species Hypophthalmichthys nobilis. Next base: position 29,702,886 of record CM075477.1, on the reverse strand, counting down.
TTAAAGGGTTAGTTCACCCAAAAATGAAAATTCTGTCATTAATTACTCACCCTCATGTCATTCCACACCCATAAGACCTTTGTTCATCTTCAGAACACAAATTAAGATATTTTTGATAAAATCCAATGGCTCAGTGAGGCCTGCATTGCCATCAAGACAATTAACACTTTCAGATGCCCAGAAAGACACTAAAGACGTATTTAAAACAGTTCATGTGACTACAGTGGTTCAACCTTAATGTTATGAAGTGACAAGAATACTTTTTGTGCGCCAAAAAAACAAAATAACGACTTTATTCTGCTTTACACTGCTTTACACTGCTTCATGAAGCTTCGAAGCTTTACAAATCTTTTGTTTCGAATCAGTGGTTCGGAGCGTGTATCAAACTGCCAAAGTCACATGAACCATTGAAAATTTGAAACGTTTCGAAACACTTATGACATAAAAAAGCCTTGTTTACTGAAATCACGTGACTTTCACGCTCCGAACCACTGATTTGAAACAAAAGATTCGTAAAGCTTCGAAGGTTCATGAAGCAGTGTTTTGAAATCGCCCATCACTAGATATTGTTGAATAAAGTTTTGAATAAAGTTTTTTTGGTGCACAAAAAATATTCTCGTCGCTTCATAGCATTAAGGTTGAACCACTGTAGTCACATTAACTGTTTTAAATACGTCTTTAGTAGCTTTCTGGGTATTGAAAGTGTAAATTATCTTGCTGTTAATGCAGGCCTCACTGAGCCATCGGATTTCATCAAAAATATCTTCATTTGTGTTCTGAAGATGAACAAAGGTCTTACGGGTTTTCAACGACATGGGGGTGAGTAATTAATAACAGAATTTTCATTTTTGGGTGAACTAACCCTTTAAGTGTTTGTATACAAATCAGGTAATTTTAACCTTCAATATAGTAATGTAGTACCAACCGACTCCCATGTAGTTTACAGCATTAGTTGAGAGATTTTTTTCCTCAAGAAATTTTGCTATGTACTGTATCTGATATACAGTATATCCAAAATAATCTATATCGAATCGCAAGCTTGTGAACCGAATCGTGAAATTTGTGTCAATACCCAGTCCTAACAGTTATTATAATAGTAGATTTTGATTATTATTTTTTAAATAATTTTAAGAAATATTGCATAATTATTGTACGTTAAGTGTCTAAAATGTATTGTCTCATATTAATAGGAGAATATGTGGTTATGACTATTTTCTTTGACCTGAGCCGGAGAATGGGCTACTTCACCATCCAGACCTACATCCCCTGCAGTATGATTGTGGTTTTGTCCTGGGTCTCTTTCTGGATTAACAAGGATGCTGTACCTGCCAGAACATCTTTAGGTAATTTAAAATGCCTCAGAATGAATACAAATTAACAGAAGCATCAATAATATTTTATAATATTATGTGAATGTATTACACATATTAAAATGAAAAGGAAATGCTTCAACTGCGGTGCTCAACTACTGTACATCATGATCGGCTTAGGAATCACAACTGTACTCACCATGACAACCCTAAGCACCATATCGAGGAAGTCCTTGCCGAAGGTGTCGTACGTGACAGCCATGGATCTATTCGTGTCTGTCTGCTTCATCTTCACCTTTGCTGCTCTTATGGAATATGGGACTCTACACTATTTCACAAGCAATCGACAGAACAAGAAGACCAAATCAAGCCATGCACAGGTGAATCAACTTCATTTGTTATTAAAGGGATAGTTCAAAATGTACATAACTTTCTGTGGAAAACTTTTTCTTTTCCATACAATTATAACTAATGGGAATCTGAGCTTTTAAAGGGTTAGTTCACCCAAAAATGAAAATGTTGTCATTACTTACTTACCCTCAAGTGGTTTCAAATCTTTATGAGTTTCTTTCTTCTGTTGAACACGAAAGAAGATATTTTAAAGGGGTGGTTGATTATGATTTCACTTTTTTAACTTTAGTTAGTGTGTAATGTTGCTGTTTGAGCATAAACAACATCTGCAAAGTTACGACACTCAAAGTTCAATGCAAAGGGAGAGATTTTCTTTTAAAGAATTCACTGTTTAAGGACTACAACAAATGGCTGGTAGGGACTACAACAAGCATCTTCCCGGGTTGGTGACATCACTAACCCTAAAATTTACATAAACCACGCCCCCGAGAACACGCAACAAAGGGGGTGAGGTCATGTTGGGCTGCTTTAGAGAAGAGGAAGAGTTGTTGTAGTAGAGTGTTGTCGCCATGCTGTCATTTTACACCGGACTGCTTCACAAACGAGGGTCAATTCAACACTGGATTTGCGCAAAAGATTAACATGACGGCACATGCTAGTTGATGAGTTGAATCAACTCCAAAGCTACTCAGCTAGCTCAGGAAGAAGTTACAACTACAAAAGTTGTAACTTCTTACTGAGTCTCTCCATCAGTGTCGACTCCGGTTTGAACAATGTAAGGCTGAACTCCGTTACTGACAATCCTCATTTTGGCTGTGTGAGATTCTCCAGCTTTGTTGTTGTTGAGCAACTGAAGCTGTTAAAGCTCCGCCCTTTTCTGGAAAGGGGGCAGGGAGCAGCAGCTCATTTGCATTTAAAGGGACACACACATAAACTGCATGTTTTTGCTCACACCCAAATAGGGGCAAATTTGACAAGCTATAATAAATGATCTGTGGGGTATTTTGAGCTGAAACTTCACAGACACATTTGGAGCTTATATTACATCTTGTAAAAGGGGCATAATAGGTCCCCTTTAAAGAATGTTGGTAACCAGACAGTTGATGGCACCCATTGACTTCCATAGTAGGAAAAAAATACTATGGAAGTCAATGGGTGCCGTCAACTCTCTGGTTACCGACACTCTTTAAAATATTTCATTTTGCGTTCAACAGAAGAAAGAAACTCATATAGGTTTGGAAAAACATGAGGGTGAGCAAATGATGAGAACGTTTTCATTTTTTGGGTGAACTATCCCTTTAAGCTTCTAAAAGGATCACCATAAAAGTGAAGCCATATATGCTACTTTTTGTGTGATGAACTGAAATGATCATTGAGTCAGTGAATTGAATTTGTGAACCAAATCAATGATTCACGAGTAAATCACACAGACCACTTGTGTGAAAGATCCAATTCACAAGAATGATTCACTGCTACTTCTCTCATGAACATGCTAAGGAGAACTGAAATGTCAAAATTTTCTGTGAATAACCACGTAAATCTGGTCTGTTCCTCACACAAATTCAGTAGTTACCACTTTTATGATGATTTTTACTTTCATTATATTGAAAAGAACGGTGAAGATATTATTTAAATATATTTATAAGTCAAACAAGGATGATCAAAATAATGACAAAATATTAAACTATGTTGCTTAGAACACAGAACAAGTAATTTAGCACCTAGCTGATCAATGATATGTACAATTATAGTACTAAGAAGCTTACCAATGTCTTCACAGCTCAGGTTAGAATAGGTCACATTGTACTTTTGTTAGCAGTTAATTGAGTGTGCTCTGCAGCAGCTATGGCATTTTGCTTTTGTACCGCACACTGTTTTTAGCAATGAAGCGGTAGTGACCTTGCTGTTCCTCTGTGTAGAAACCCAGCATGGTTAACATCAGACCAGGGACATCTCTGCTGCAGATGAACAATATTGCTCCCTACCATGAGGATGATGATTATGCGTATGAATGTCTGGACGGGAAAGACTGCGCCAGTTTCTTCTGCTGCTTTGATGATTGTCGCTCCGGAGCTTGGCGTGAGAACAGAATGCATGTCCATGTCTCCAAAATCGACTCCTACTCCCGAATATTCTTCCCAACCGCCTTTGGCCTCTTCAATCTTGTCTACTGGATTGGATATCTGTATCTTTAAAGATGCTGGGCAAGTGGGAGAGGGACTCAATTCTAGTAATATTCACAAATCATCTGTAAATTCTCCATCTGCTAAATCTGGCAGCATAAATCTTTGAGAGAAGGGGACGTGTGAGGCTTGAGTTGGATGTATTAATACTTAATGTGTCTTTAATTGTACATGAGATGTGATTTATTGCAGGATTTGAATCTTAGAAGGACAATGCATTGATGCCAACTGAATATCTCAGTTTTTGAGAAGGAAATGCTAAGTTTGATTGTTCATCAGCTACGCAGGCCATATCAAAAAGATCTCATCTACGTTGCCTAGTTTAAGATGATCTCTTGAATATCCACCAACATATCTGCAGATTTTTTTGAACTGCAATATTAGCATTACTAATGCAACTATGTTAACTTCAGGTTATTATCTCTCTGGCTGACGCATAATATGATTATTTGCACTGAAAAGTAGATATGATATTAGTCGCTTCGGATACTAATTTATAGCTAGCTATGTGTCAGAAAACTAATATTTACATATGGTAATCTCTCTGTTTTTATTTCAAACTTAAAGTAGCTGCATTTCTGTGTGAAATACCTGCATTCATTTGAGGACTAAACAAACCAAAGCATAGATATCTGAAGGTTACATGAATAGAATTTTGTTTTCTGCTCAAGAATTACCCAGAAGCCATTTACCTGGAATTAGCCTATAATTATACTGTGAAATGTTCTTGACTTGAACTAATAAGCTGTCTCTGCAATAGATGAAACAAAGAAATGCCAATGTGCCCAAGATAAAAGGGTTCATGTGTATTTTTATATACTGAACAATAGGAACAGAGCAGCCTTTACAATGCACAAATGTTCAGTGTCCTTTATTATAAATTAGAATTCATCACTCTCTTGTGCATTCTAGATTTCTGTGAGCGTAACTGCATGACTCATCTGAGCTCCTACGGCTAATCAACCCATATTTGGAAACCAGTCTGATGGACTTTCTTCAGCAGAAGAGCTCTAGACAGACCAGTCACATAGAGTATCAAATCTAAAGCATTTATAACACAGTCTTCATAACACAAACCATGGATGCCTTCTCTATTAGTCTAAATTAAGCGGCCATTTATTATGGATTTGTCTTACATTAGGTTTAATCTGATCTCAGAGAAGGTTTGTGAGAAGTACCGATTTCGGTACCAAGTCGGTATAGAAATTTTAAAAATGTGACAATACCAGCATTTCCCCCTAGCATTTTGAGTGCTGTTGAGTGGATTCTTAAAGAAGAATGTGAAGAGCATCAGTGATGCTATTTACTAGTGCTGCTCCCTAATAGTTGACTAATGGCTCGTTCACACAGAACGCATATTTGCGTCTAAAACGCAAGACACAACGCTCAGGAATGGTTTTTCAAAAAAGCACAGAATGCGAGGGTCTTGAGACGTGATGCGATAACGGCAATAACAAACAAATAAAACAGTTGCCATGACAATTTGCTACTGTAAACAGAAGCTGGTCACGCTTGCCCCGCCTCCGAGTTCTTTTGATTGGTCCACTGTTTTGGAACTGACATTCATGAGCGGCGCTGCGTGTAAAAGTTGAGATTCGTTTAACTTGACACAGTGTCTTAAAACGCGCTGCTCATGCGCGAGGTGCTGCAAAAGTAGCGCATTGGAATAGAAAAATGTTTTCTGTGATCGGCCCCTAACCGTTAGTTGACGAGAAGAGGCTTAGTCGACCAAAATTGTATTAGTCGCAAGAAAAAAAACTCTGCGAAGTCACGCGTCTGTGACGGACAGATCGTTAACGCTGCATTCACAAGGGGGCGTCGGCGTTAACGCTTCTCATTTACTTTGAATGGGTGACGTCATGCGTTGCCGAACTGAATTGTGGGTTCCGTCGCGTCGCTTCACTCGTGTTGCAAGCGGCAGAAGTTGAAGATTTCTCAACTTTTCAAGTGCCAACGCAGGCATCAGCCAATCAGATCGCCTTATGCAAACACTCTAGAGCAGTCGCTAGGCAATTGCGTTCATGCAACACCGGAAAGTAATGTGATTGGCTGTTATCACTATAACGGTCACGTCAACACAAGCTTCAGACACGCCCTCCGTCAAGCGTTAATGCCGACGCCCCGTGTGAATGCAGCGTAACAGCTGGTCTATGTGGTAAATACAGTACATCAGGCAGGATATCCAAACGCTTATTCATCGACCTCAATGGCTTATCATATCAAACATGTATGTAGTAACAACTTTACATGGCCGCTTGCTTTAACGTTAACCTAGAAAAATGTGGGCTATTCAAGTGTTTTTTCAGAGTGTGAAAGCTGAATAGTAGCGTGACAGCTAACATGGAGGCGCCAGTGCGATCATTTGCACTTAAAATACTCTTGTCATTTTTGGTCATACAGATAAGAGTAATACATCTTTTGAATCTGTAAAGAGTTTACATTTATTTGCGCGCACTCACAATAACAACAAAACGTACTTTTGTAAAATAATAAAAGCAAACAGGGTGCGTTTTCTGCCACTAGAAAACACTAGTTTATAAATTAATTATTAAAATGTTAAAGCAATCTCCTTGCTGTTTTTCCCAGATGCATTCATAATCATTACTTCTGTCGGTGCGCTTGAATGCTGATTAGGCTATGAAGGCATAAAAGGCTGTTTATTATAATTTATATGGTTTATTAATAAACGTGCGATTTGTCGACTAATCGCTTACAATGAACAGCTACTAGTCGACCAGAAAAATCTTTAGTCCAGGGCAGCCCTAGTATTTACAACATATTTTTGAAGCGTTGATTATTGTATATCACTGACATATCTGTTGAGCGGATGAACATAATGGCCAATCAGAGGTGTTTAAGAGTCTGCTCAAAAGCACTCAAAATGTTAGAGGGAAATGCTGGTATCGTCACATTTTTAAAATTTCAGTATGAAGTCGGTACTTTTCACAACCCTATCTCAGAGTCCTATTCAATTTGAGAAACAGATGAACAGAGAGCGCAAGCGAAAGTGCCGTGTCTTGACCCGACTCTCAAAAGTCTTTCTCAATTTCCTGTTGTGCTTTTGGCTTTTGCTTCTTTTATTTATTAATGCTTTCATGTAGTTTGTCTTTTGCTGGATGTTATCTTGATCATATACTGCTCTATTGTCTCCCTTTTTGAACATCTGTTATGTACTGTGTTGTGCCCTGTAGCTTAATATATTCTATACATTGTCTTTCATAATGACAGCCTCACAGTTTCAGACTCATGCAACAAGAGCAACCGCCAGATGATACTAAATATACAGACAGAAAATCTATTTATATTTTTGTATATAAATAGATGGTTAAAACAAGAATATCTATTAAACGCAATCTGTTTCAGACCTTTAATAATACAGTTCATCTGTGTGAGCGTGTGCATGTGTGTCTGTACGTGACTCAGTCTCCCACCGTTCATCTCTGTGCGCTCTGCTCTCCACTCAATCTAGGTGATGTTGTCGTGTCTTCTGTAAGTGCTAACCTTCATGCTATTTACGTGTTCATATGTTTTTGTAGCTCTGAACACTGTGAGTAATAAAACAGTGCCTGCAAAAAAAATTAATAAAATTCTACGCCCTCAAACTCTGTTGATGACTTCACATCTTATCAAAATCCCAAAGCGGTAAGATAAAAAAGATGAATGTATTTTCCCTCAGGCGGGCACTCTTGTAATATTTCTTTGTTAATACCACAATTAGCTTTATAATTATTGCCACAAGTGAACGAGCATCAACATTTTCATAAGCATAAATTTAATTTCAGGCATTTATGGATCTTAATTGTTATTTCACACATGAATGACGAATGTAAGATAAGTTACTCCATCTTAGAGACCACATGACTAAACATTTCATATATGATATATCTAGAAAATTAAAAAAGTGACTTAAAGGGCTAAATCACCCAAAAATGTAAAACACAAAATTAAAATTTCTGGGTAAACTATCAGAAATGAAAATGAAATTGCTTATCATTTACTCACCCTCATGTCATTCCAAACCCATAAGAATTTCATTGATTTTTGGAACACAAATGAAGATCTTTTTGATGAAAACTAAGAGCTTTCTGACCCTCCATTGACAGCTACACAACTGACACTGCGACGCTTCAAAAGTTCATAAAGAGATCGTAAAACTAACCCATATTAATTGAGCGGTTTAGTCCAAATTTTCTGAAGAGACTCGATCACTTTACATGATGAACAAATTTAATTTAAGCTTTTATTCACATATAAACATTGATCAGTTAAACATAAACAGAAGCTCAAATGTGTTACGTAACACAAGAGAACGAACCTCTTTGGTTCTTGCGAAAGCTCAAATGTGCTGCGTAACACACAAGAACGAACCTCATTGGTTCTTGCTGAAGCTCAAACGTGCTGCGTAACACAAGAGAACGAACCTCATGTGCTGCGTAACACAAGAGAACGAACCTAATTGGTTCTTGCAGAAGCTCAAACGTGCTGCTTAACACAAGAGAACGAACCTCATTGGTTCTTGTGGAAGCTCAAATGTGCTGCGTAACACACGAGAACGAACCTGATTGGTTCTTGCGGAAGCTCAAATGTGCTGCGTAACACATAAAAATGAACCTCATTGGTTCTTGCGGAAGCTCAAATGTGTTGCGTAACACGAGAATTAACCTCATTGGTCCTTGTGGAAGCTCAAACATGATGTGTAACACACGAGAACGAACCTGATTGGTTCTTGCGGAAGTTCAAATGTGCTGCGTAACACATAAAAACGAACCTCATTGGTTCTTGTGGAAGCTCAAATGTGTTGCGTAACACGAGAATTAACCTCATTGGTTCTTGTGGAAGCTCAAACATGATGTGTAACACACGAGAACGAACCTGATTGGTTCTTGCGGAAGCTCAAATGTGCTGCGTAACACATAAAAACGAACCTCACTGGTTCTTGTGGAAGCTCAAACGTGTTGCGTAACACACGAGAACGAACCTGATTGGTTCTTGCGGAAGCTCAAATGTGCTGCGTAACATAAAAACGAACCTCACTGGTTCTTGTGGAAGCTCAAACGTGTTGCGTAACACATAAAAACGAACCTCATTGGTTCTTGCGGAAGCTCAAATGTGTTGCGTAACAAGAATGAACCTCATTGGTTCTTGTGGAAGCTCAAACGTGATGTGTAACACATGAGAACGAACCTCATTGGTTCTTGCGGAAGCTCAAACGTGTTGCGTAACACGAGAATGAACCTCATTGGTTCTTGTGGAAGCTCAAACGTGTTGCGTAACACGAGAATGAACCTCATTGGTTCTTGTGGAAGCTCAAACGTGTTGCGTAACACATAAAAACGAACCTCATTGGTTCTTGCGGAAGCTCAAATGTGTTGCGTAACACGAGAATGAACCTCATTGGTTCTTGTGGAAGCTCAAACGTGTTGCGTAACACGAGAATGAACCTCATTGGTTCTTGTGGAAGCTCAAATGTGTTGCGTAACATGAGAACGAACCTCTTTGGTTCTTGTGGAAGTTGAAACGTGTTGCGTAACATGAGAACGAACCTCTTTGGTTCTTGTGGAAGCTCAAATGTGTTGCGTAACACGAGAACGAACCTCACTGGTTCTTGCGGAAGCTCAAATGTGTTGCATAACATGAGAATGAACCTCATTGGTTCTTGTGGAAGCTCAAACGTGTTGCGTAACACATAAAAACAAACCTCATTGGTTCTTGTGGAAGCTCAAACATGATGTTTAACACATGAGAACGAACCTCATTGGTTCTTGTGGAAGCTCAAATGTGTTGCGTAACACGAGAATGAACCTCATTGGTTCTCACACGCTTCAAGCAAACATGCTTGAGCTTCCGTTTACCACAACTGATGTGTGAGTTGATGAATGTTTATATGTGAATAAAAGCCTAAATTCAGTCTGTTCATCATATAAAGTGATTGTTTCTCTTCAGAAAATTTGGATTAAGCCGCTCAATTGATATGGATTATTTTTAAGATTTCGTTATGAACTTTTTGAGGCGTCAAAGTTTCAGTTGCATAGCTGTTAATGGAGGGTTTCTTTAAAAAGATCTTTAATTGTGTTCTGAAGATGAACGAATGCCTTAAGGGTTTGGAATGACATGAGGGTAATTAAATAATGACAGAATTTTCATTTTTCGGGTCAGCTACCTCTTTTATTTAGTGATTATTTGTGAAATGCTTTTTACTTCTCACACATTTGCTAACTTGTGTTTATTAGACTCAATTGTCACAAAAATAGAAAGCCTTTTATTTATGAGGGAAGGTCCATTCTCTCTCTCACCCTAACTTCACTCCCTCAGCTCTTTTCTTTAAGTTCTCTCCCTTCTTGACAGTTTAAACACACTCTATATACTTTCCTTCCATTCCCAGGTAGCCATTACAGGCTCTGTGATTATCTTACTTCAGAATGAAGACTGCTGTTTAACTGTATGGGAATAGAACAAAAGCCTGCCGTCATGAGGATAGACAGTGGGCTGAAGGATGAAGAGAGAACTAAAAGATAATTTTCCTGAGAGTTTGGAACTACAGACCATTTTTAAGTCGGGTCTCTTCTCTATATGCTCAGCTGTGATAAGCTCTATCCTTATCAGTGCACTGCGAGACGGCTTTGGTTTAACAGTGTAGCTCTTCTCTGCTGAGTAATTGTTTTGTAGCCTCTCTACTTATCGAAAGCAGCGTCAGAACTGAAACGTGCTGCCTAGTGTACTGTACTGTGAATGACACAAATGAAAAGGTATACAGGACACAAAGCTGAGAGAAATATGCTTGAAGAGAAGACAAGAAAAAAGTTGTAGCTGAGTGAGATATTTGCATAGGAACAGTCACAAATCAATATCTCCTTGCAGCAACAGTAGCTAAAACAGCATGCATAAACCATCTTAAACAAGGTGTTGTTCAGTACACACTGCAGATGGTCACGTTATGATTTTTTTATGTCTCAAACTGTCCTGTACCCACTTAAAAGGATGTGCTTGTTTCTTCCATACATGAGGACATCAATGCATTTCAAATCCAAGCAACTATTCACCAATATTTCATGAAGAAAACACAGATGGAAAGTATTTTTAGCATGAATACAGAGACAGAACTGAACTTTTAACTCTTAAAATAAGCTGAAGACGTAGCGAGTCCGAGTGTTTATAAAGAAAGGAACGCAAAAACTGCGTTAACCGGCCCAAAAGAAAACCTTGCTTAAACTTAAGTAAACCCATTGGAAAACTTGATAAAAAAGCACTTACCATTGATTATTTTACGAGAAAATGAGCCCTTGCCGAGTCGCCGTCTAATTATGTACATCACTTATTGCGTGATTGCGTAACTCAGGATCCGCACATATCTAAACGTCCACACACACCATAAAGCAATTTGATTGGCAGATAAATCTGTAAATCTGATATTGGATTCTAATTATTTGTACTGTAGAGGGATTCACTTGTGATTCTGAAGACTCACACTTATATAGTAAATGTCAATGAAAAAATTCTGATCATTCTACTTCAAGGAGAGAGGTTTAACTGCAGTAAAGATGGCGTTATGACATTCCAGATTGTTCCAGATTCCGAAGACTATTGGACAATGGCCTGGTGTCAAGAAGGGCAGAAAAGAAGCCACTTCTTTCCAAGAAAAACATCAAGGACAGGCTGAAATTCTGCAGGAAGTACAAGGATTGGACTGCAGAAGACTGGTGCAAAGTTATTTTTGCGAATGTTTGGGAATTCTGCCCAAAGACTTCCATGCAGGGCTTGACATTAACACCCGCCAAACGCGGGTGGATTTCAGCAGTGGCGTGTAACACAGTCACTCCTACTAGCCACTTCGGTGGCTTGAATTTTATATGTAATACATACATTTTTCAGTTGTAGTCTTTAAAAGGCATCTGAAATTTCAAAAATATCAATTTCTCGATAATTTCTCGGCAGTTTTCCCCCATTCATCGAATGTCAAAACTGTGGCTAGTGGCTAGTAACTTTGGAAAACCAAAGTTGTTGGTGAGCAAAAAAGTTAATGTTTAGCCCTGCTGAATGGTATCCAAACATCCTGCAAGAGCAACTTCTCCCAATGATCCAGAAGCAGTCTAGTGACGATTCGTGCATTTTCCAGCATGATGGAGCACCATGTCACAAGGCAAGTGTGATAATGAAGTGGCTCGGAGATCATTACATTGAAATTTTGGATCCGTGGCCAAGCAACTCCCTGAGAACCTGTGGTCAATCCTCAAAAGGAGAGTGGACAAGCAGAAGCAAAATTTATGTTACTGCCGATACTTTTGGCAACGGCTGTAGTATTGGGGTAGTATTTGCCTCACTGGCCAAATTTTCAAATCACCGGGACATTGTGAACATCAGAGAAGCAAAACTTTCATCTTTTGATAAAATGTTCCAAACCATGCAAATTTCAGGGGTCTTGAGAAGCGACAACCTTCTTCGTACTACATGAAGTGAGACTGTTTATGTGCTAGTTCGATGATGAAAGCTTTGTTTGGCTGAATTCCTCTTGCCCCCACACATCTGTGCAGCGATCACACACACTCTGAGCACTGTGGGTGGGCTTTCCCTTTCCACTTTACTCCACTTATCCTTTTGAAGATGGTACACAGAAACGCTTGATGAGAGAGAAGAAAAGTGCAGTTTAACAGTTCTGACAGCAGACCAGAAAAGAGAAGCGATGCCCACTAATGAAGGAGAGGATGAGAAGGATGTTATTTAGGGAATAACTAATCATGCCATGCCAAGTCTGTACAGCAAGACCTACGCTGGCTTTTTTTATCCAACATATACCTGACAGCATATATTGAAAGCATGTATTTGCAAGGGCATATTAATGTTTATGTTTGTTTATGCAATTATTTGTCCTTTATGAATTGAATGGTGTGAAGCTCAGTCTAAAGAGGGCAACATCACTCACTTTTGTAAGAACAGGCCAAGAGCTTTACAGCTGTAGTAAATTTGATATGTGATCCGTTATATTTTACTAGCACAGGACATAAATCATGCAAGAATGGCTCTTATCATTGAAATAAACCAAGGATGGAGGCTAATGCTAGCCCTTAATCACACTTTAGTATTCCCATAATCTTTGTTGAATCCTCAAAATCATTGTGATACAATAAGTTTGCTGATACATGCATTACAGAATGTAATACTATATGTCTGTTACGTAACATGGTGTGTAGAAACTCTCACGACGAGGAATAATACTAGAAGGCAGTCTTTCATAACAAAATACTCAGGAAGCAGGAGAAACACAGGAAAAAAACAGATTACCATCAAACGGGAACCGACAGAGACTGAGGGAGAACACAGGGTATATACAAGAGACAAACAAAGGACCTTAACAAGATAATTAACAAGACACACCTGAACTGAAACTCAAATCAATCAGTTACTATGACAACTAAAGAGTGGCGGGAAAAACTGAACAAAAGGAAGACATGTGACTAATGAAAACAAACTTTAAACATGTACAAATAAACCTAACATGTGACATTACTCCCCCCTCCCCAAAAGGCACGTCCTCACGCCACAAACTGGGTGGGCGCCCTGGAGGCTGACTAGGAGATTCTTTGGCAGGACAGGAAGCCTCCAGGGCAGTGCCGGCAGCTCAGGGAACCAGGGCGGAGCCGGTAGTTGAGGGGGCCAGGGCGGAGCCGGCAACTCAGGCGACCAGGGAGGCTCTGACAGTTCAGGGGGCCAGGGCGGAGCCGGCAGTTCAAGGGGCCTAGGAGGATGGGCCTTCGTGGCCTTCTCCCGGACCCCAGGCTCAGCCACTATGGCCACAGGTATATGGCCCCCCTAAAAAAATGTTCTTGGGGGGAGCTAGGTTTTGTAGGCCAGGAGGGATTCTGGAGCAGACTTGGGAGAACTTTCTGGGTACCAAGACATTCCCTCATACTCAACCAGTACTCCTAGGGGTATATATTTGATATTTGATGTGTTTAAGCTATTTTAAGCTACTTTTCTTACTACCTTGATTGTATGTTAACATCTACCGTATAATTCTAATAGCTTCATATTCTTTCTAAAATATAGTATATGAACGTTATGGAAGTGTAGTAGGCCCCCTGATTATGTAAACCATACACATATCAGCAGCACGATCTTCATACTCACCACTTCTCATGCACACTCATAGTAGATCCTATGTCAAAACAGCAACTCTCATCAGAGCACTTCACTTTCAGAGCAGCAATCTTCATTAACCTTTGACCCTCTAGACAACTCCTCAACAAGTTAGACTCAAACCTTGTCACTATTAATCTAATCTTATAATGGAATAATATCTTCAATTATTACTTAATTTATAGTGTGCATTCACCTGCAGCGCAAACATGCAAGTGTGTGTTTGTAAACCACTTGGCTGAGGTTAAGGTAGAGTCTTTCTTGTTTTTAGTCTATTACGATAATGCCCGCCTGTCACTGCAGTGCTCCCACAGGCAGCTCACTGGTAATAAAGTCAACTCTGATTAATTACATGTGTCAAGTCAAACGTGTGTGTGAAACAGTAAAGGTGTCAGAAGATAAATGCAATGTAAGAGTGAGCAGCATATGTTGCAATAGAGACAAAGAGGTAGCATACAAATGCAGATATGGGTATGGAATCGGGTTAGAATTGAATAATGTGAGTGATTAAGATTCTTTGCCATTCTCTGACATCAGTCTGCACATATATTTTTACATCAAAGTCCTTGGGCTTTTTTTGGGTCAGAAAGTCTCTGGCTGGCCCATAAATCTTGATAGGGCTCCTCCACACTCAGGACTCCATACAGATCTTTAATTATTTACACTTTCAGTTCTGATCACCCAGAACTAATTCATGGCAAGATGTAGTGTGTGTATAAGTGTGTGTGTGTGTGTGTGTGTGTGTGCATGCATATGTCTGTTTATGTGAGGGTCACAATGGCTGCATATAAATATTACATGAGAACAGGCCTTTAAATATGAATCCAATCCAGACAGATGGACTCTCCTCTAGTCATGCATCTGAGGTCCATTTATCACCACAATGCTTTCAGAATGGCAAGAAAGAAAAGACAAAATGGAGGTGGTATAACAATGCTGTTATAGATATAGCAAGAAAGAGTGAGACTGTTTAACATCCACCTAATTTACAAACATATCCTGTCTCAAAATAGGGAAAAAAGCAATTCAACTCACTGGTTTTTCTACCATGGCTAATATGACATGAAAAGAAAGAAGTTTGCAGTGTCAAAGTGTGGTATATTTGCATGAAGGCAGCACAACCATCTTATAGAAGCACCTCTGCCATTGGCTGCCCTCCCATCTGTAATTACACAGTAAGTGGGTAGAAAGACTCTCATTTGGATCTGTGTGTATGTGCATCCGTGTAGCTCAGACACAATTTCTCAGTGAAGATTAGAGCACAGGAGAGGGATGTGGTGGATTTCATGGTCTGTACATGTTGACTAGGATACGCTATGGTTAAGAGAATTTGCTTAGTGAAGAAATGTGGAATAATGTTTTCAGGATTACAAATATGCAATTTAGCTTTAACTGTAAAAAGAGATATCTACACTTATTAAAAATCATTTTGATACATTATAATGATTTGATACATTTGATTGATTGCAAGTGGGATATTGCAACTGTAAACAACAGTTATTAAGACAAAAAAAAAAAAAAAACTATAAGAAAAAGAAGAAATACTGAGTAACACAGATTATATAGATAAACACAGTATTGCTAGTAACTTTGTGTATTTTGGTCCACCCACAGAAATATACAAAGTAGAATTATTCAGTTAGTGTCTCAGAGCAACAAGTTCCTAAATGAATCAGGGTTTTTGAACAAATAGGTTGAGTGAATAATTCAATTATTTTTTAATAGACAGTTAGGCCCTGTTGCAAATTGCACCCTAAACACTTGCGGTCTTCCTACGAGTCAGCACTTTTGTGATGTAACGCCCCTTTGATTGTTGGGTAGAAGTCTAAAGCCTGGTTTATACTTGCCATGTCTACACAAGCGCAAAGGTACGAGCAGCAAAAATAGCGTGAGTGCATTGTGGCAAGTCGTGTGCGTTGAGTGCGCGAGACCCCATTTCGCGTGGCAGTGTGCACGGCATTTTTTGTAACTTTCCGCATGGCTCCGCTTCCAAAGATGCACGACTCCGAGGCGATTCTGGCCGAGCAGGTATGTCTGTACCGGCATCTTAACAGTACTCAGTTTGGGCTTGTCTAAATTAATTGCTTACATTTACAAAATGAGCCAACAATAGCAGAAACAAGCCTTTTTAATGAAAATAAAGGTCCATATTTAATAAAATTGTTCACGAAATTGAATGAAAATGGAATTAGAAAATATTTAAGAGATTGTTGTTCAATTTAGTTTTGTACATATGTTTTCATATCCATATATTTGGTTCTAATTTCACAAATCATAATCTCAAGGTTTACTGGGTTTTACACTTATTCTTCTTTTTTGGTGTGAGTTTGGTGAAGTGTAATAAAAACAAACATCATCACGTCCCATGGTTCCGGGGGGTAAAACCTACTTTTTGTCAGGGTTCCTCCTTGTTCAATTTGCATTCCAGGGGTTAAATATCATGTTATTTGGGGTCACATGAAAAACAACCTGCGGCAACAGTGTTAAAGTGGTCCAATTCTGCGGGAAAACCGCGGACTTGACAACACTGCTTCCTGATGGTTTAAGAGGACAATTGACCCTTCGCCGGGAGTTTGATTGACAAGCGATCTAACCAATCATAATCATTTTGTCCGGTAGTTAGTAGATTAACCTCGGTGGACTTGAACTTGAAAATGTTGTGTACTGACATCTTTCCGCGTTTGAAACAACATTCCTTCTGATGTTCATTCATGTTTATTTGATGCTATAAATTAACTAGTAGGAACAGATGATCGGTTCACGAGCCGCTTGAGCTGGCACTACAGTGATCTGTCACGACACATTAAAGAGCCACAAAACGGTTTTTATTGTTCAAATTTCTTAAAAAAATGACACAGACTTTGAGACTTTGTTTCATATCATAAGTAACCTGCTCTGTCTTGTCTGTCGACGTGTTGTCAGTGTCCTCTTTGCTCCGCGATGTATTTTTCACTCTGTGTGGCGTGACAGCGCCATGGCTTACCGGACAAAGCAACAGTAACTAAGGGGGGGCGGGTCTTTGCGAAGGGTCAATTACTCCAAGTCGCCCCCTGTCATTTCAAAGAATAGAACAACGGTGAACGGTGAAGTATAAACACCCAGTCCGCTTGGGAAGGTGCACACGCAGTCAGCGGAGGCTCGCTGTGCAGAGCCAGGCAAAAATATAAATAAGGCTTAAAAGTGTGCACCAAGGGCGCACCCTTTTGAAAGCTAAAATGACAAATGGGACACCCTACGGTCTCATGGACTTCACAATCACGTGCACGGGGTGACCACTGTATGTCCACAAGACCATAAGTGCATATGAAGTGTGTCATTTGGGACAGGGCCTTACTTGTTTCGTCCCTGAATGAATTACTCATAAAAACAGTCCCTTGTTTCCACCTACTGGTGTAACTACTGTATGTAACCTGCACAAACAGTCACTGAATTAATCAATATTTTACATTTGAAAAGGTTCCGTAAATGATTCAATGACTCACTCATAAAAAGAGTAATTTTTTCGCCACCTAGTGGTATAACAATGTAACCTTCAGAAACAGTCACTGAAAAATTCCCACAACACAAACTGACAGTCTGTCTAGAACCAGTAAACAAGGACAAGCGGAGTGATTCAAACAGTGAAAAATCCCTTCACTGTATGGAAAATATCAGAAGATATTATTATTATATTTTAACCAGAACAAATCCATAATGTTATCAAAGTTAGTAGGAAACACTGTGATTCGTACAATATTAGAATAATAATCTACTTGATTCTTATAAAAATGTTAGAATTATCAGTGCATAGTGATATGCTTTCTTTGGTATAAAGAAGTATTTTTCTGTTTTGTAGTTTTTCATAAATATTCATTTTTGTATCGATGTTCGTGAGGCTGTTCCAATCTAATCTCTTATTATCATTCCTCATAAGCTTCTGGCAGATCTGAAGAAGAGAATGAGAGCTTTCATTACAATTCACGGGGGTAACACACAGCATAAGATAATGTTCTGATGTTGCTATGGTGATATCAGGCTCTGAGATCAAAGGTTTTAGGTGACATTTGGGAAGTCCAAATGGTTGATTCAACACTGTTAGAGGCCAGCAAAATCTGAGATATTAACAAATGTTTATTCAGCCATCACCAAAACCCGCATTGAGATATCTCAGAGGATCAAGGTTCATTAAGCATTTAGCCTAGAGAGAAAATGAGAGTGAGGATTGATGGGGGTGGAACAGTCTGTGAGTTGTCTTTGAGGTCAGGTCACTACGGTCCATGGGTCATGATTAGTCAGGTCAAATACTGATTAAAGTTATACGGAGAGGAGCATTTTACAAAGAATTGTTTTCAAAAAAGAGGCATATCTATATTTATACCAATAGGAGTCACAAAAAAGAGTCACAGCATATATATATATATATATATATATACACACACACACACACACACACACACACACACACTACCAGTCAAACGTTTGGACACGGTAAGATTTTTAATGTTTTTAAAAGAAGTTGCATCTGCTCACCAAGGCTGCATTTATTTAATTAAAAATACAGTAAAAACAGTAATATTGTGAAATATTATTACAATTTAAAATAACTGTTTTCTGTTTGAATATATTTTATGAAGTAATTTATTCCTGTGATCAAAGCTGAATTTTCAGCATCATTACTCCAGTCTTCAGTGTCACATGATCCTTCAGAAATCATTCTAATATGCTGATCTGCTGCTCAAGAAACATTTATTGTGTGCAATTGTATAAAATATTTGTGTACAATATTTTTTTTTCAGGATTCTTTGATGAATAGAAAGTTCAAAAGAACAGCATTTATTTGAAATATAATCTTTTGTAACATTATAAATGTCTTTACTGTCACTTTTGATCAATTTAATGCATCCTTGCTGAATAAAAGTATCAATTTCTTTAATTTCTTTAAAAAAAATAAAAATAAAAATTCTTACTGAATCCAAACTTTTGGACAGTAGTGTATAATATTACAAAAGCTTTGTATTTCAGATAAATGCTGTTCTTTTGAACTTTCTATTCATCAAGGAATCCTGAAAAAAAAAGTACACAACAATGTTTCTTGAGCAGCAAATCAGCATATTAGAATGATTTCTGAAGGATCATGTGACACTGAAGACTGGAGTAATGATGCTGAAAATTCAGCTTTGATCACAGGAATAAATTACTTTATAAAATATATTCAAACAGTAAACAGTTATTTTAAATTGTAATAATATTTCACAATATTACTGTTTTTACTGTATTTTTAATTAAATAAATGCAGCCTTGGTGAGCAGACGAAACTTCTTTAAACATTAAAAATCTTACCGTGTCCAAACTTTTGACTGGTAGTGTGTATATATATATATGTAATAGTCAACATTTGAAGTGGATCAAAAAAGTTCATCAAAGTTGTTCTAAGAACTAGTTGTCCTAAGAATGGATGGCAGGACCCAAGGTTTCCCAGCAGAACATTGCCCAAAGCATCACATTGCCTCCGCCGGCTTGCCTTCTTCCCATAGTGCACCCTGGTGCCATGTGTTCCCCAGGTAAGAGACGCACACGCACCCGGCCATCCACGTGATGTAAAAGAAAACATGATTCATCAGACCAGGCCACCTTCTTCCATTGCTCACTGGTCCAGTTCTAATGCTCACGTGCCCACTGTTGGCGGTGGACAGGGGTCAGCATGGGCACCCTGACTGGTCTGCGGCTATGCAGCTCCATACGCAACAAACTGTGATGCACTGTGTATTCTGACACCTTTCTATCAGAACCAGCATTAACTTCTTGAGCAATCTGAGCTACAGTAGCTCGTCTTTTCGATCGGACCACACGGGCCAGCCTTCGCTCCCCACATCCATCAATGAGCCTTGACCGCCCATGACCCTGTCACCGGTTCACCACTGTTCCTTCCTTGGACCACTTTTGATAGATACTGACCACTGCAGACTGGGAACACCCCACAAGAGCTGCAGTTTTGGAGATGCTCTGACCCAGTCGTCTAGCCATCACAATTTGGCTCTTGTCAAACTCACTCAAATCCTTACGCTTGCCCATTTTTCCTGCTTCTAACATAAACTTTGAGGACAAAATGTTCACTTGCTGTCTAATATATCAGGTGGTGGATGAAGAGATAATCAGTGTTATTCACTTCACCTGTCAGTGCTCATAATGTTATGCCTGAACGGTGTATAGTATATAGTATATATATATAATAGCTGCCCGACGCCCCAGAATGTATATATATCTTATTCATCAACTGTAATTTTCTGCAGCAGCCGAACAAATAGCCAGGGAAGAACCTTTTTCATTGAAAAGAGTCAATGAGATTTTTATTATGATGTATACGTTTTAGAGTAACACTTTGGCACTCAAATCAATGTAATATGTTTATATTTAAAGCAGCTTCATTAAGCAATGATATATCATTGTCCTTATGTGAGGAACAGAGATAAAGAGATTTCATTTTTTCACTTCCCATAGCTGCCAAAAACAAATACAAGGCCCTTTTTCTGACAACAAGGCTAATGAAACCACTTAAATGCATGTCATCACACCGGGTTAGTCTCCGAAACCGGCTTCATTCACTCAAGCTGCTCTGCACTCTGTCTTTATGAAGGTCATTTGCTCTTCTATATCCAGACACTTGACCTTTCTTCGACCCAAATAAAAGAACAACTTCACAAAAGACAAAAAATGTATGTGTTTTTTATGTTTCTCAAGTAAATTCACATGTTATCTGAACATGTATCATAGTGGTCTCAGTGCAGTACAAAGTTGTTAATTTGCAAAGAGTGGCTAAATATTACTTTATCTAATAAGTATCCTGGAGTGAACCTGAACAGTAAACTGTTTTCGACAGCCAGTAGCTACACTGTACAATAAAGGGCAGAGCTCTTCTGTCTGTTTAAAAACAGCATTACAGTGTGATGTAATGAAGAGCAGATGAGCAGTGATGTGCTGGATGGCTGCAGGGTGTGAATCCGCAAGACTGACAGGTGAGTTGATCTGTGTTAGTGCTTGGGTCATTGATTTGGGGGACAAATAATTCATTTGGGAACAACTTCATAGTGGCTGTCCAATTCAATGACTCATATGCTTAGAAGAAACGACCATCAGATCCTCTCACTTCTCAGTTTCTCCTCCCACTCAAACACCCACAAGGACATGGGCATTTTTGTAATTATGACATACATGTGTGCTCTAACTGGTGTGTGTTTTGTGTATGTTTATGGGTATTTATTGTCTAGGGGCTTTCACACCGGGTAGTTATAGGAATATAGGAACTAGCCACCAGGGTGGTTCCCCTCGAATTTTTAAGGCTGACTTATACTTCTGCGTTGGACCTATGCCGGAGCCTCTGCGCCGTATCAAAGACTATAGATATAGAAAGACGGTTTGCTCTTATTAGTTATGAATGGGAGAAACTGCAACACGCAATATGGCGGAATATGTCCCGCCTTCTACGTAAAAGAGCCAATCGCTGATTGATAAAGTCATTGCATCACTGCAGCTGCCATTAGAGGCTCTGGTTCCCATAGAAACCCGAGACTCGCACTTAGGACTGCACATGCGCATTGGCTCGTCTAGCCTGAAAAATAAGCTTTTTTAACGCTATTTGAGCATAACGCTTTTTCATTCCTATGGAAATTGAAAGCGTTCACTCTTTTCCACTCGCTCCAAGCTTTTTTTTTTTTTGACCTAAGGGAGGGGTTCTAACAGACCAATCACAGTGCTTGCGATCCGCGTAGAAATGACGCGGTGTTACATTTTTGGAGAGGTGCACAGCTACGCATGCTACACACAGCCTACACCATAGCTACGCCATACACTCGACGCAGATGTATAAATCAGCCTTTAGTTCCCCTAGGGCCATTTTTCTGGTTGTGTTCTCACCGCCAGAACTCTGAAGTGACATAAGCAGGCCGACAGTGGCATAATTTAAGCGTGGCATTCAACAACATCAACTTGAGAACAGAGTACGCTGTGTTCTGAACTGTGTTTTTGTTGTGTGTCGTGGGATTCATGATAACGGAGATGGAATGTAGACGTATAAGTTAGGCGATGGAAAGAGCAAAATGGAGGGCTAAGAGATGAAATCCCCTACAACAACTTGGGGTACTACATATCATCGAGGTTGAGAAAAGCAGACAAAGGCGACAGGTAAATGCCCATTAACATTAGCTTTTTAAAAATGGTGGTTCCTGTTCTGTATGGCATGCGTTCAACCAATCAACATACACTTACTGTAGATCACTGGTAGTTCCTATTGTGCTGGGTTAGAGTGACCCTACTCTGAAATAAGAGCTAATTTATTTCCCCAAAAGGTTTTCCTAGAACTAAATTCATTCCCAGTTCCTGCGGTGCGAACGTGGCAAAAGTAGAGTAGATAGATATCTTCAGCCATTAGTTCTAAGAAAAGGTTCCTCTGGTGCGAAAGCCCCTAATGTCTGATTGGTGCTGACGTTTTGGGAGTCATGGTGATCAGTACGCCTCACCTGATGAGTCATACACCATCCTCACTCCCCGATCTATTCACCATCCACACACTCTCAGTGTCAGATGAAGACTAGTAAACATTATGAAACCCCATGACGGTTATTCTGATGATGAATAAGAAACAAAAATAGACATTGATGAGATCCAAGGACTTCTTTCATCACATTTATTACAATGTTCCTTGAATGAATTCCTTCATCTTTTAAAAAACTCACCCTTGTGTTTTTCCAAACCCGCTTGACTTTATTTCTTCTGTAGAACAGAAAAGGAGAATCTAAAAATAGTTTATTCGACTGGTGCAGTACACATTAAGTCTTCTGAAGCTGTACAGTTGTGTGAGAGGAACAGATCAAAATCTCAGCATAGCTATCAAATTTCATTCCACATTATGGCTAGAAATAAATAGAAATAGAAATAAAGTTGCAATTAAAAGATTAGTTCACTTCAGAATTTAAAGCTCCTGATAATTTACTCACCCCCATGTCATCCAAGATATCTTTCTTTCTTCAGTCGAAAAGAAATTAAGGTTTTTGAGGAAAACATTCCAGGATTTTTCTCCATATAGTGGACTCCAACAGTAACCAATGGGTTGAAGGTCCAAATTGCAGTTTCAATGCAGCTTCAAAGGGCTCTACATGATCCCAGACGAGGACTAAGGGTCTTATCTAGCAAAACGATCATTAATTTTCTAAAAAAATAAAATAAAAATGTATATACTTTTTAACCACAAATGCTCGTCTGATGCGCTATGCATTACGTAATCATGTTGGAAAGGTCACATGTGACGTAGGTGGAAGTACCGCGGTAGGGCAAAAAACTCCATCTAATTTTCTCCTCCAACTTCAAAATCGTCTGACATTGTTGTTTTACCTTTTTTTGTAAAGGGTGTTTGACCTAGTCTTTGCACATTCACTTTGTAAACACTGGATCGGTACTTCCACCTAAGTCACGCGTGACCTTCCTAACATAATGTGTGGCGCATCGCAGAGCTAGTGCAAGACGAGCAATTGTGGTTAAAAAGATCAGATGATAGTGTCCTCCAGAAGTACCCCAAACACACATGGGGCCATTACTCTAGAACAGAATGAAAAAGGTGAGCAAAGGGGCATTCGGTTGTTTGGATAAACCTCCTGAAGAGATCGAAATGCTGCGACACACATTAATATGGCAAGCACAGTGTGAACTCATACACGCACACTTTAAACATTTGTTCCCCTGCTCATTGTCCCAAGAGAGCTCTGTAGTGGATAAGAGGCACAGATGGCCACTGTCAAGAGTGCTGATAAAGTGAAACGTCAAGAAGTGTTTCTCATCACACACACGCAACATTTTCGGAGCATTTGCTATGGAGTTCACACAGGATTATCAACGCCTCTTTGGACTTATGATGCACATTCAGATCTCCTACTCTGCTGACTGCTTCAAAACTGATAATACCACAGCAATTTAATAATCTTTAAAGAAATGTACAGTTATGGTATTTATATATTAAATTCATATATTGCAAAACATATAAATTTATAGCTAAATCTAGACCTTATTGGAGAAATAATACAGCCTAAAAAAAGGAAATCTTGGGGTAAATTGTGAAGGCATGTCCATATTGCGCCACCCCAGGCTAAAAAAGTAAATCCATATGCACAGATATAATCATGTCAGAGATAAAGACATGGAATGAGCACACACATACTGTATGCATATATATCAACACATCAAACATAAGCAAAACACATCATGTTCATAATGTTTTTGGTAAATTCACTCACGTGAAAGACTAGATTCACATCACATCAGGCTTAGATGTCGAAAACAGACCGCTGCAGGCTCCGGAGGACTTTGTGATTCATACTAGACTCATAGTACATACTATGTCAAGGCATGAATCACTAGGTTAACTCCTTTAACATCATGTTTGCTTTTAAACATATTTCTGATTGTCTTTAGAACCTTAGTTCTGTTTTATTAATACATTTAAAGACCCCTGTGGTGAAAACCAAGTTTTAATGTTGTTTATATGTCTATGTGGTGTTTTAATATGTATTTAAGATAAACCATGTGCAAATTCATAACTC
The DNA here is from genome assembly GCA_037950665.1 of Hypophthalmichthys nobilis. NCBI lineage: Eukaryota > Metazoa > Chordata > Actinopteri > Cypriniformes > Xenocyprididae > Hypophthalmichthys > Hypophthalmichthys nobilis. Next base: position 29,678,346 of record CM075477.1, on the reverse strand, counting down.
AACACCATTGCTAAGTATTTTCTCTTTAAAACTGCAATGATCTAAAGTCAGTTTCAAAAACACGGTTTGAAATCGCTGGTGTTTTACGTCAAAAACTAGCTTGTAACCAATCACAACAAAGTGTGGGCGGGCTTTAGCATTTCATTAACTATTAAAGGAGCTATATGTAAGATTTTTACTTTAATAAAGCATAAAAATACCCCAATATGTTTACAGATATTTAGGAAACATGCTAAGTTCTCCTACTTGTTTCTCAGAAAAACAATTCTACAGCCAGATATTCTACTTCGAAATGCGCGTTCCGTGTCGGAATGTCTGTCTTTGTTTTGGTCTGTGCGAAACCGTGTGCTGCCAGTTTATCCAATAGTATTTCGACATCACAGGTTGCCAGTTAGCGGAAAACACCGCGTATTGCAGTCATGGAAACCAGCAAACAAACTGGGTGAGAGAATCGCAGATTCTACCTGACCTAAAAAGCCTCTGCATCCATCTAAAAATCTCTATGAACGACAGCATATTAAAACACAGATAAATCATCTCATCAGCTTACAGTGTGTAAGTCTCCTCAGCTTTCATTGTCAATCGCGCTCCCTCTTGATGCGTGTTCTCAAGCTGGCCACCCGCATCTTTGAAGGAGGGGGCAGGGCAAACAATATTTTGAATTTGGACTGCAGTACCTATTTCATTCCTACATAGAGCCCCTATAACTATAGTCTCAAGAGAATATATCCCACTTTTCTGTAGATATGAAAATCAGATCGGGTAGATTTAGCAATATAGTATGATGTATATTACTATGTTATGATATACTTTCTCCACTAAAGTTCTGAGTCGTTCAAAGCATTTCTAAGGATAACGTTACTAATTTTTAGAAGGCAGCTGACTCTGAGATGGCGAACATGGTTTGTGTAACATTAGCTACACATTATTAACAGCTGTTTGATAACTTAGTCAAGCAAAAGCTAAAAAACGTAGTCAAGCTAATCATATATTATATACCGTTATGTGCCCGATGTTGTAAAAAGCGATACACTGTGCAGCATTTACCTCAAGTAGGATTGGATCTCTGAGCTTGTGCGAGTGAGTGGAGGCTAATTAGCATATTCATAGATTCGCGTATACTAAATGAAGAAAGCTTAGGCATTCAAGCTATTTTAAGGCATGAAGACATTTTTTTACACAGCAAAAATGTTTATATATGTAATTTTGGTGATCAAAGATAAATTTTAAGGGATAAAATTATTGACTACATAGGGACTTTAAATATTAAAAACATGCAATTAAATAATTTTACTTTACTGACAAATGGAAAAAGAAAAGGGATTGGCAAAAAGATAAAGAAAAGCAATTTGGCCAAGGTTTGTCTGTTTATTTATTTAAATGCTCTTAAAAAGTTGCAAAATTGATGCATTATTTTATTGTTATAGTAACTAACACTTAATTTTTTTATTGAATAAATAAGTAAATAAATAGAAAATAGAATTCAAGATTTATTATTTTAAAAAAGCCATTGTTTATTTACATTTTTATTTTTGAATTAATAAATTGACAATTGATTTCTTCATTTTATTTCAAACTGGCACTCCTACTTCCAGTAGTCGACTGACTGTGTAAGAGAAATGGATGTATATGAACCCCGCAGACGGATGAATAGAGTCAGGGATTCTTCTATAGATAGAAATGGTGTCCATTTGTGGTGAGCCATTTTGAAGCCATCAGCCTGAATAAATGATGGCTTGATGACAGAAGAGTGCGGGGCTGATAAAGATTTCAGCTGAAAATCCTCAGTTCTTTTGAGGGTGAGAGAGTGAAGATAACTAGCATGCATCTTCATCAAGATGCAAGTTTAATCAACAGCTTCCTCAGGATGTAATTTTATACAAGTCTCTCTAAAGCTGATTTGACTGCGGATATGAAGGACTCATCCTGCATTGCTCTACTCTGAGAAAACAAACAACTTTAATCGTTACTTCTGTTTATTGCCATCTCAAACGGATTTGGAATTCCACAGTGGCAAAACACTGCAAAGTCCAATAATCTAGTGCATCTGACTCATAACATGAGAAGACGTAAGCGCCGAAAGACACTTTGGTTGGAATTGAGCTCTGAATTTGAATAGTCTCTGATTCACCATGAAGATTTAAGAGCGACAGTGCACTGATTCTTATAGTACTGAGACAAAAGAGGCTAAAAGGTTTATGTATCAAAGAATTATTTATGATTAAACTCTCCAACCTGTTTAGAGGCTTTCACCTGTGTGCATGCAGTTTTCTCCTGTTTTCCCTTGCTTATCGCTCAGTCAAAAAAGAAAAGTTGAGTAAATATTAAGTACAGTTTAGACACAATATTGCCAGTTACTTTGTTTTCTTCCTTGTCAACTAAAATACACTGCTCAAAAAAATTAAAGGAACACTTTGAAAACACATCAGATCTCAATGGTGAAAAATATCATGCTGGATATCTATACTGATATGGACTGGGTAATGTGTTAGGAATGAAATGATGCCACATCATTTGATGGAAATGAAAATGATCAACCTACAGAGGACTGAATTCAAAGACACCCCAAAAATCAAAGTGAAAAAATGATGCAGCAGGCTAGTCCACTTTGCTGAAATTTCATTGCAGCAGCTCAAAATGGTACTCTGTAGTTTGTATGGTCCCCACGTGCTGTATGCATGCCTGACAACGTCGGGACATTGCTCCTAATGAAATGACGGATGGTGTCCTGGGGTATTTCCTCCCATATCTGAACCAGGGCACTGTCTGATGTGCAACCTGGCGGCGTCGGATGGACTGAAACATAATGTCCCAGAGGTGTTCTATTGGATTTAGGTCAGGCGAGCGTGGGGGCCATTGAATGGTATAATTCCTTCATCCTCCAGGAACTGCCTGCATACTCTCGCCACATGAGACCGGGCATTGTCGTGCACCAGGAGGACATGTCCCACTGCACCAGCATAGGGTCTGACAATAGGTCCAAGGATTTCATCCCGATACCTAATGGCAGTCAGGGTGCCATTGTCTAGCCAGTAGAGGACTGTGTGTTCTCCACAGCTTCTCCAGATCCTTTCACGTCTGTCACATGCTCAGGGTGAACCTGCTCTCATCTGTGAAAAGCACAGGGCGCCAGTGGCAGACCTGCCCATTCTGGTGTTCAGTGGCAAATGGCAATCAAGCTCCACGGTGCCGGGCAGTGAGCACAGGGCCCACTAGAGGATGTCGGTCCCTTAGGCCACCCTCATGAATTCTGTTTCTAATTGTTTGGTCAGAGACATTCACACCAGTGGCCTGCTGGAGGTCATTTTGTAGGGCTCTGGCAGTGCTCATCCTGTTCCTCCTTGCACAAAAGAGCAGACACCGGTCCTGCTGATGGGTTAAGGACCTTCTACGGGCCTGTCCAGCTCTCCTAGAGTAACTGCCTGTCTCCTGGAATCTCCTCCATGCTCTTGAGACTGTGCTGGGAGACACAGCAAACCTTCTGGGAATGTGCCATCCTGGAGGAGTTGGACTGCCTGTGCAACCTCTGTAGGGTCCAGGTATCGCCTCATGCTATCAGTAGTGACACTGACCTTAGCCAAATGCAAAACTAGTAAAAAAAAAAAAAAAAAACAGTCAGAAAAGATGAGTAGAGAAAAAAATGTCAGTGGCCTCCACCTGTAAAACCATTCCTGTTTTGGGGGTTGTCTCATTGTTGCCCATCTAGTGCACCTGTTGTTAATTTCATTAACACCAAAGCAGCTGAAACTGATTAACAATTTAACTGACTTGATGCTATTCTTTGATTAAAAAGTGTTCCTTTAATTTTTTTGAGCAGTATAGTGCATAACAGTCACATTGGAGTCTCTGAGGAACACAGTAGTGGTGTTTTGTTCCTGAATGAATCAGCATTTTTGAACAAATCAGTTGTGTGAATGGTTCAAAGATTCACTCATTAAAGGGATAGTTCCCCCAAAAATGAAAATTATCCCATAATTTACTCACCCTCAAGCCATCAGTGTATATGACTTTCTTCTTTCAGGCGAACGCAATCGGAATTATATTAAAAATATTCTGGCTCTTCCAAGCTTTATAATGGGAGTGAATAGTAACCGTGATTTTGAAGCCCAAAAAAGCACTTCCATCCATCATAAAAGTAATCCATACGGCTCCAGGGGGTTTAAAAAGGCCCTCTGAAGCAAAAGGATGCAAAAAATATCCATATTTATAAAATTAAAAACTAGAATCGCTGGCTTCCGTACACGAGTCGATTCCGGGGGAAGAGTGAACTTTGACCTGATATGGATTTAAATATGGATTTTTGTCACAAAAACACATCGCTTCACTTCAGAAGGTCTTTATTAACCCCCTGGAGCCGTATGGAGTATGAATGGGTTTTGTTTCACAATCCTCTCCAGGGTGCAGTTATCCCTATTGCTTGTACGCTTTTTTCTACCACATCTTTTCCTTCCCTTCGCCTCTCTATTAATGTGCTTGGACACAGAGCTCTGTGAACAGCCAGCCTCTTTTGCAATGACCTTTTGTGTCTTGCCCTCCTTGTGCAAGGTGTCAATGGTCGTCTTTTGGACAACTGTCAAGTCAGCAGTCTTCCCCATGATTGTGTAGCCTAGAGAACTAGACTGAGAGACCATTTAAAGGCCTTTGCAGGTGTTTTGAGTTAATTAGCTGATTAGAGTGTGGCACCAGGTGTCTTCAATATTGAACCTTTTCACAATATTCTAATTTTCTGAGATACTGAATTTGGGATTTTCCTTAGTTGTCAGTTATAATCATCAAAATTAAAAGAAATAAACATTTGAAATATATCAGTCTGTGTGTAATGAATGAATATAACATACAAGTTTCACTTTTTGAATGGAATTAGTGACTTTTTGATGATATTCTAATTATATGACCAGCACCTGTACTTCTATTTGTTTTTAACAAAACATGAGATTTGGGGATCCCAGATTTATGCATGTAATGAGACAAAATGTTCACATGTTCCCTCATGGGAATAAGCACAGTGACATGACATACTTATAAAAACAGAAGATGGGTTTTAAATGTAAGTGGTTTGACTTGTGTGTTCTTGTAGAGGTTTGGGTTTAGCTTTTGGCCTGACAGTCCCAGATGCTCTCATGTCTTATTCATGTATCATTTGGTTCTTGAATGATGCTTGACTTAAGTGTCTTAGCCTCTACTTTGTGTGTGAGACATCACTTTTTAATCTCACAGGGCGATTTTTCCACCAAAAAAACCAAACCATGAGTAGCTTGAACAACTTGAACATCTAGCCTCAGGGTCGTCAGCTGAAGTACTTCTTTTCAGAAGTTTTCTTGAACTCCATGCCTCCAGTTCTGCTTCTATAGTTATACATGGGCTTTGTAAAAGGACACAAAACTAAAATGACTGAAAATATACACACAGAACATTGGGATACAGCATGATGTTGAACTGCAGAGACTGTGTGGTGTATGCTGAGAGTGCAGTGAGTCATGGGTCAGTAAATGTACTGCTCTTGTGGCATTTGGAATTGTTTAGTGTTCCTCTTTTTCTCTTTGTCCCTCTCACCACCCATTTCTCCATCACTCAGATTGAAATTGAAGTAGTAAAGACCTTTTCCGTCCAACCTTTAAGTACACAGTACTATTCACTGTGGACACCTTAACAGCACAAATGTTCTACAAAGATTCATCTTAACATCACTGGGAACCTTTTTACGTACACATACATGCCATTTACAGTGATGAAAAAAAATGTGTGAATTACACCAATGTTTGATGATCAAAATGGCTTGTGCAAAAAACACATAAAAGAGACATAAAACTGTGTGTCTGAGTCTCAGTGAGGACACGTCTCATTTGTCAATTCAATAACACTGATTAAAGCTAATGTCTCTCCCCTTCAGGCTTAAACTATTATTAATAAATTAGACATGAGACATTTCTAAAACTGGACAAGCTCCAGTTTTGGTGTGAGCTTTTTCAAGATGTATTCAATCATTTTTCCCCTCATTAAAAAGTTTTACACATCACTTTTTTAAAATGCATAAAATGTTGTTTACTTACTTAAGATCCACGCCACTAGGAGTCAAGTCAAAGTCCATTCAGAAAAGTGGTCCATATGGCACGTGTTCAGTATGTCTTCTGAAGCAAGTGAAAGGAGAAATGAAGCCCTTCGAAACTCTCAATCATTAAAACCATTAGACACTCGGTCATGGATTCACCACATCAATGCCCTCCAGCTGTGTTTTGAAATTCAAGGATTTTGAAATGTTTTCAAACCAAGGTTCGAAACAGAATGAAGTCTCATTTGCTGAAATCATGTGACGTGGCAAGTTTGATACAACTTCTGAACCTCTGGTTCAATACAAAAGATATGTGAATGTTTTAAAGCTTCATGAAGGAGTGTTTCGAAAGCGAACATCACAAAGATTTGTGTGAATAACAGACTGAAATTTAAAGGCCCACTGAAGAGTGTTGGAACGCGCAGCATTATTCAATGTGTTGACGTAATTTCAACTGAAACAGGAAGACAGGGCGAACAGCCCCGCCCCTTTTTTAAAACAGCCAATAGCTTTTCATTTATGTAACAGCTCGGCCAGAGCCATTAGACTCTGTAAAACCTCAGTTTCCTTCTAATCTCTAACCGTTTCTCCTCCGAATGTCCTTTATATTGCTTTAATATACAGCATTCTGTGCATAATTCAAATGGGTCCGATACCTTTTGTGGTCTGTGCCGACTCGCGCATATGATCCGCTCTGTGCTCTCGTGTCTCTGGACCAGACCAGACTGCTCGCGTTGCGGCAGTTCATGTGACACTAACGACTTCATTCGCATCAAAGGTAAGCATTTTTACACTGTCTGAATCGTTCCCTATTCTCTATATAGTGCACTATGTGCCATTCACCATGTAGAAACTAGTAAATGTGTGAGCAAGTGACTGATTTCAGCCGCAGCTTCAGCGTCTGTAAGAGTGTAGGAGGAGGCGGGACTTCAGATTCTAGAGAGCATTTGATTGGACCAAAGATTTGACGAGAAACTGTGATGTCATGAAATTCCGTGATCCATTTTAGCGGAAGTGAGAGACTGTACGTTTTGAATGCTTATATCTCCTAAATGCAAATTTTGTCATTGTTTTGGAACACACCAGCTTATTCATAACATTAAGCCTAACATATTCATACTAAAAGCTAAAAAACTTGAATTTTGATTTCAGGGGGACTTTAAAGGGTTAGTTCACCCAAAAATGATAATTCTGTCCTTAATTACTCACATGTCATACTAAACCCGCAAGACCTTCGTTCATCTTCAGAACACAAATTAAGATATTTTTGATGAAATCCGAGAGGTTTTTTTTTTTATCTACCATAGAAAGCAATGAAATTACCACAATCAAGGTCCAGAGAAGTAGTAAAGACAAAGTTAAAATAGTCAACGGGACTACAGTGGTTCAACCTAAACCTCTCGGATTTCATCAAAAATATCTTAATTTGTGTTCTGAAGATGAACGAAGGTCTTAGGGGTTTAGTACGACATGTGAGTGAGTAATTAAGGTCAGAATTATCATTTTAGGGTGAACTAACCCTTTAAGTCATTTAAAATACACCCTAGCTTTAATTAATGTCTTCGTGTTCATGAGTTCAGAGTTCATGAGTAGCAATGTCTGTTTTGTTAATTAATAATCCCTTTAAAGGGTTAGTTCACCCAAAATGAAAATTCTGTCATTAATTACTCACCCTCATGTCGTTCCACACCCGCAAGACCTTCGTTCATTTTTGGAACACAAATTATTTTTGATGACAGAATGCTATCAGATTTCCTTCCATAGACAGCTACATAACTTGATCTTTGACGCTTCAAAAAGTTCATAAAGAGATCGTAAAACTAATCCATATGAATCGAGCGGTTTAGTCCAGATTTTCTGAAGAGACTCAATCGCTTTTTATTATGAACAGACTGAATTTAGGCTTTTACTCACATATAAACCTTGATCAACGAACATAAACAGACGCTCAATGACGCACAAGAACAAACCTCTTCCAGAAGCTCAAACATGCTGTGTAACCAATGAGGTTCATTCTCATGTGTTACGCAGCATGTGAGCTTCCAGAAGAGGTGTGCGATCAAGTCACTTCAGAAAATTCGAACTAAACCCCTCGATTCATATGGATTAGTTTTACGATCTCTTTATGAACTTTTTGAAGCGTCAAAAATCAAGTTGCAAAGGCAGTCAATGGAGGGACAGAAAGCTCTCAGATTTCATCAAAAATATCTTAATTTGTGTTCTGAAGATGAACGAAAGTCTTACAGGTTTGGAACGAAATGAGGGTGTGCAATTAATGACAATAATTTTCAATTCAGGGTGAACTAACCTTTTAAGTTTTGAATCTTAATAAATCAGTTCACAAAACGGTTTTGAATGATTCGTTCACAAATCGGACTAATAAATTCTCAAGTTCAACTCATTTAATGATCCGATTACAACGATCTTTTTTTTTTTTTACACAAATGTATCTTTTATGACTTGGAATATAATTAAAGTCTTATCGAGTACTTTTAAGATTCTTGGAGCTTTTGCATCCTTGAAGCTTGAAAGCGTCTGTTCGTTGGTCTTTACATTCTCTCCTATTGTGTTTTAAGGAAGATGGAGACTCGTACATGTTTGGAATGACACAAGGGTGAGTAAATGATGACAGAACTGACTCACAAGAGTGCATTTTTGCATAAAACGATAAAGTTCTTCCTCAATCTAAATCATAATAATGGCTTTATGGAGGTACGTGCTTTATTTAATCAGACGCAAGAGTAAAAAAATGCAATACATATTATTTATTTTAGGCTCAGATGTGCAATTCCATTGCCCTCTGCATGATGTGTCCTCTATGTTTTATTTATTTATTTTTTTGGATGTGACCCAGCAAGGCAACATGGCAGCCATCCCATCTGACTAACAATCTCAACTCTGGGATCCAGGTCTATATTGTAGACTGTAAAAAAGAATAAAGTCTATATATTGCAATTTTCATCCATTTGTTCCGACCAAGACAGTTTAGTAATTATGCTGGTGTATTTAGAGCAGTGAGAACATGGCAGTGTGTTGCATGAGTGATTTCATATTACGAGGCGAGTAATTCATCTCGACTAAGAGTCTCATTTACTTACAATCCACTATTAGGAATGATGAAGCATGCGATCTGATCCTTTATTTGAAGATGGAGATGTTTGATTGGGGGTAAAAAAAAACAGTTTCTATTAAAAGCAAGCACAACTATCAATCTGAAGCTTTGGCGACAGCTTCCACACACTCATTTGCCATACCAAATTAGTTTGATTTCCATTTGTTCCAGCCAGGGCACAATTTAATCATATCACATCATTTATCCAAAACATGTTTTGATGCTGGATCACAGCAGCAGTATTAGCAGTATCATACAGCTTCATGTTTTATGAATGTGCATGTGTGTATCTTTATGCATGTAATAATGGTTTATCTGAAATAGGGTCAGACAGCCCCTAAACAGACCACTGGCACTGTCACCATAGCAACAGCCGGTCCTGCCATCCCCCTGAACTATTGCCAACACATAATCTGATGTCTCTCATAAGACAAACAAACACAACACTTGTCCTTTAAACTCAACAGGGGAGGTCTAGAATGATGGATGGCACATCCAAACCTCGACCCAGGCCCTACAAACCCGGTCACAGGGGGTCTGTGTAGTCATCTTTTCAAGCAACACGGGCTTCAGAGGCAAAACATGCACAGAACAGCCAGAGGCCTACTAGTGTCCAGATCCCACCTACTGGGTCTTTATATACCGAGTGAATGCCTGAAGAGCCCGGTGAGAACAAACCACACAATAACAAGTCTAGTTGAAAGTTGTGTTGAGTTTTAAAGGCATATTATATCTCATTTCCTATTCTTTTCTTACTGTTCATTGCAGTTGTATCCTTAAAGGGTTAGTTCACCCAAAAATGAAAATTCTGTCATTAATTACTCACCCTCATGTCGTTCCAAACCCATAAAACCTTTGAACTTTCTGTCCCTCCACAGAGATCCAACACAACTACTACTTTCAAAGTCCAGAAAGGTAGTAAAGACATCATTAAAGTGCTCCATGTGACTCCAGTGGTTTAACCTCAATTTTATGAAGTGATGCGAGTGCTTTGTTTGTGCAAAAACCGTAATAGCCCAATGCGATTTTCTCGATTGTGCAGCCAAATTCTCCTCTGAATATGTACATCTGGGGGTGTTTTGGGGGTGTTGGAGAGCCAAAAATGTACGTACGGGGGTGGAAATCAATCCGCAGAAAACATTTTTACCCACGGCAACCAGATAGTATATATCAAAGACTATAGAATAACACAAGACGAGTCACTCGTATTATTATGAACGGGAGAAAGTGCAGCACGCAATATGGCGGAATAAGTCCCGCCTTCTAAATAAGAGCCAATTGCTGATTGGTAAAGTCATCGCATCACTGCAGCGGCCGTTAGAAGCTCCGGTTTCTATACAAACAGTCAGACGCACGCCTCCGAAATAAGGCACAAGAGACGCGCATTTAGGACTGCGCATGCGCATTAGGTTGATCCAGCCTGAAAAATAATGTTTTTTGTCATGATTCGAGTGTTTAGAAACAAAATTTATGTGACAGTTGTTGTCAGATTTCATTGATTTCAAATATGAAATTTAATCGAAAGCTTGGCAAACAGCTTTGATGTTTTCCCATTCAAAGAGATAGGAGCTGCACTTGGATGCCCGGGAGGCGTTTCAAAGATGAAATGACTTGTCTTAAAGAGACTTTGGTATATATACATAGATGCCTCATTAGCGGCCGTTTCAATGGGCCATTATACGCAAGCTGTCCGCCATATTGGAGCAGTCCCTGAACATTTGAGAGCAAGTTGACTGAGCGTCTGCAGCCGTAGTTAAGACGCATGTATGAATATCTATATATGAAACAGACTTCAGCAGATGATTTAGCTAAACTAAACAATACAACAAGACGAAGGCATCAGCTGACACAACATTAAAAAGTTACCATAGTAAAAGAAAAAACATTAAAAGTACCATAACATGTAATATTGAGTTAAAGGATTAGTTCACTTTCAAATGAAAAATAGCCCAAGCTTTACTCACCCTCAAGCTATTCTAGTTGTATATGACTTATTCTTTCTGATGAACACAGTCGAAGATATTTTAATAAATATCCTGACGCATCCGAGCTTTATAATGGCAGTGAACAGGGGTCATGAGTATGAGCTGAAGAAAGTATCTTCATCCACATCCATCCATCTGTCATAAACGTGTACTTCACACGGCACTGGGGGGTTAATAAAGGCCTCCTGAAGAGAAGCGATGCGTTTGTGTAAAAAAAAAATCCATATTTATGGCATAGCGTCAGTTACACTTTTTCCGTAAGCTGAATAGGGAAGGCATAGGACGTAGCGTAAGCTTTGTGAACTGCAAGAGTTTTACACTTTCTTTGTATGTTGAATACGTACACATGAGGGTGAGTAATTAATGACAGAATTTTCATTTTTGGGTGAACTAACCCATTAAACTGAATTAACAACTGTCATCATTTACCGTGATTGCTCTCCAAACCTTTATTCTGTGAAACACAAAGGAATATATTTTGAAAAAGTCTTTATTTTTGTCTATGCAATGAAAGAAATTGAGGTCCAAAGTTCGAAATATTTAATGTTTTACAGAATAAAGACAGGTTTGGATCGACATTTTAATTTTTGGATTAACTATTCCTTATATAGCCATAGTAATATAGAGCTAGTTTTAAATGACGTATTTTCAGATTTCCCACCTTAAAAAAAATATCTTCTAAATTTCCCATCTGTGGCATATTTGCTGAAGCATTAAACACAGCTGAGTACACAACTGTTAATTTCTTTCTAAGCTCAACATTCTGTCTATGTGTTTGTACACTACATAGCCAAAAGTGTGGACACCCCCTTACGGGTTTGACTATTTAATTGCCACAATGCTCTCAAAATCTTAACAGTAGACAAACAATGTTTTGACCCATTTTGTTCTTTTTTAAGACCTTCTTGGATGTTTTTTGGTCATGCACCTGCTCTAAAGTGTGCACATACCATTTCATTTTATTTCAGCTATGCCCATTACTGGCTGGTGCATAAAATCACACATACTGCCATACAATCTTCTTCTTTGACATTTTTTTTCAGTGTAATGTGGTGTATTAAAGAGCGCACTAGGATGCCAAAGAAAGATGGCCTACACAAAACCCAGACCTAACCCCTTTAGGACAAATTTGAATGTCGACTGGGAGCCATACCTCACTAATTGAATTTACTGATGCTTGTGTGTGAATGGGAGCAAATATGCACAACCATCTTCCCTGAATAGTGGAAACCATTAAGGAACCAAAGGGCAGACCAACTTGCTATTGTATTTAATGGCCAAACTAGTCTCTGTTCTATGGTTTACTAAATTACAAATTCAGTGCAACTCATCGTCTACATTGTTTTTTCTCTTCTCTCTTACACTCAGTGTCTGTCTGAATCTATTATTTTTGTTTCTAAGACATTATTTAGTTGGTAGCGCCCCCTAGTGCCACCACTGCTGAATTACAGTAATGCAAGCTGTGTCTCCTAGGGTTACTGCCACCATCTGGATCATATTTTACCCTCTCCTTTTTTGTATTGATCGACAAATCATTGTATAGTGCATACATTTTTTTTCTTTTTCTTTTTTTTAAATAGGAAGACTTCATGATTTGTCATATGTGTGAAATGACCTGTTAGGTTTATCATCCTGAAAATCTCCCTAAACTGCCATTTCTTCCACAAGCAGTGAATTTTTGATTAAAAACCTGCCAATGAAAGTGCCATCAAAATAGATGAATACTGACACTGACCTTGCTGTGAACCTTTAGCTTTTTATAGAGTGAATCCTCCAGTGATCCCAGGACTGGTGTCCCTGAATCTGTAACACAACAGCCAACTGAAAGCCAATAAGGAGAAGCAGCAGGTAAATGATGAGGATGGTATTTTTCACTCACTCACTCACAGGGTGCCGTTATATTTGTGGTCTGTGGTTTTCACAGTATGAGAGCCACTTCTCATTAAGGCGTGATGGACACACACTGTGAGGAATAGGAGGTGAATGTGACTCAGTATTGATTCTTTGCTCTTGTTTGGGTTGATGAGATGTCTGTGTGTGTGTGTGCATGTGTTCAAATTGGTGTGGCTACCTATTCATGATTTGTTTTTTTGGTGTGTAACTAAGTATATCACAACAAATTCAGAATGAATTATAGTCACCCTTTTCACGTCATTCAGTACTCTTTACTCTTTTATTAAGTACAGTGACGTGTGCTGAGTATATCTGCTGCTCTAATTAGCAAATTTTGTGAGGAATCAAATGTGTTGGACTGTCTTCCACAAAGTGTCACTGGTACAAAAACCTAGAGGTGGTGGTGAAATAGTGGTTAAAAATTTATATGGTAATCTAAAAAATTGACGGTTCGGTATGTACCTCGGTTTTGAAGTCACGGTTCGGTACGGTTCAGTACAGCTGGGCTAGAAAACTACTTTTTTTTAATTAAACAGTAGTTTACTGAACACTACTAATTGTGTCTCTCTTTAAATGAATTCAATTATAATTAAAAGGTTCTTAAGGATAAAAAAAATTATCTCTGCTAATGAGACCTTACTTTCACATTACTATAATATTAAAGGTTAACAACAGAGCCCAAACCATTAGCCTAAATCCAATTGCTATTTATTTTTAGATATAATTATCAACACTCAAATAACAAATTGTATGCAAAGATGTAAACTGCACATAGGGCAGTTTTTCAATTAACTTCTAAATCCAATTATAAAATTATGTTTTTACTCCAATTCGTTATAACCATTTACACAGTGGCTGTCATTTTCATGACTCATGATTTTTTTAAACATACATTAAATAATCAAGACATCCCTAACAAGTAATGAATATATATAGGCTAATATAGTGCATATATTTAGCAAAAGAGTTAATTTCTCTGGCGAACTAACAAGCTGTGGACTCGCCTGAGGTAAATGCTAACGTTACGTGACAGTGTTTACAAGCTGTTTTATTGACGTCTTTCCACCGTTGAAACACTGATTGAGCTATTACATGAGATAGATACATTTCAGTAAGCTGTACTGTGTCTTTCAACATACCTTCAGATGTTCATTCATGTTTATTCTGTAGATCCTTTTAAAGAGGAAGAGATGTCGTGTTCTCTCGTGCTCCGCGCTGCCGTTTGATCGCGGTTTTTAGGTTCAGTTTGAATATCATTACACCCCAGTCTACTTGTAATTTGGTGCCCTTTCCTTGAGATTCTTAAAGTCACAATTAACAGGAGTGAGTGACACATCATTTCTTCTGTATTGTGACATACATTAGAGTGAAACAGATTATCGAAAAAGAAATAAATGTAGGGCAGGGACTTATCTATCGGTTGTTGATTGGATGGAGGCTGATCTCAATGCAAGCTTGTGGTAGGAAGAAAGATTGTAAGAAAGCTTAATGAGTTAGTTCACCCAAAAATGAAAATTATGTCATTAATTACTCACCCTCATGTCGTTCTACACCCGTAAGACCTTCATTCATCTTAGGAACGCAAATTAAGATATTTTTGATAAAATCCAATGGCTCAGTGAGGCCTCCATTGCCAGCAAGATAATTAACACTTTCAATGCCCAGAAAGCTACTAAGGATGTATTTAAAACAGTTCATGTGACTACAGTGGTTCAACCTTAATGTTATTAAGTGACAAGAATAGTTTTTGTGCACCAAAAAAACAAAACAAAATAACAACTTTATTCAACAATATCTAGTGATGGGCGATTTCAAAACACTGCTTCATGAAGCTTCGAAGCTTTACAAATCTTTTGTTTCGAATCAGTGGTTCGGAGCATGTATCAAACTGCCAAAGTCACCATTGTCAACACAACCATTGAAATTTCAAAACACTTATGACATAACGAAGCCTTGTTTACTGAAATCACATGACTTTCACGCTCCGAACCACTGATTCGAAATAAAAGATTCGTAAAGCCTCGAAGCTTCATGAAGCAGTGTTTTGAAATCGGCCATCACTAGATATTGTTGAATAAAGTCGTTTTTTTTGGCGCACAAAAAGTATTCTCATCGTTTCATAACATTAAGGTTGAACCACTAACCACCTTACTCTAAGGCAGTGGTTATTAACTGGTTTTGCTTTAAGACCAACATTTGACATCAAGTAGCGACCCTACAAAATACCCCCAAAAATGTATTGCACAAAATTAAATGTCTTTAAAATCATTGAAATTAGTGTAATGAATTGCAAAGCATATGCAAAATTATTAATATGACTAAATGGGAAACTAGTAACAAAGTGTCAAAGCCACAACGAATTCTGGCATCACATTCTGTCAGCATTTCTCTGAATCACTTTGTCTTTTTACTTTAAATCTGTATTGCTTTGAAATGTTTGGCATTTGTGAATATTTTGTAGCTGGATCAAACTGAGCTCCTTATCTGCACTGTTCACTCCAGTGCCCACTTACACAGATCCTTCTGCTGTTCCAAGACCTAATTCCCCACCAGGCTTGGACTTTGTGCACTTGAGGATTTAAAGATCCCAAAAACCTACTTTCCTATACCAAGCCACTTCTTCATGATATCTCAGGTCAGCTCAAAACAGTCTTTATTGAGGGCTCCTTACAAAGCCTATACAGTATGGTTGAGCATTCAGGCATACTGCTTAATGTCCAGAGGGGAAGAAAATACAGCAGCCTGTCATCGTGTCTCAAACTCTTTGCTCCACTAAACAATAAATCTTCTTCCCACAGGACCTGACATGCAGTTTAGTTCCTGTCAGGCCTGAGAGCAGTAGTTTTTTATACTGTAATTTAGCAGACACTTTCGACTGAAAGTTTACCTGCTACAGGGAAACTCTCCCTGTTGTATCCTCCATGTACGAATCCATACAAACTGAATTCAGTAAAATCTCCTTGAGAGTGTGTTGAATATTTTCATGCTACCTTGTTCTAGTTTTTCTGATTCTATGTTATTGTTAGCAGTGTTGGGGGTAACGCATTACAAGTAACTTGAGTTACGTAATCCGATTACTTTTTCAAGTAACTAGTAAAGTAACGCAATTACTTTTAACAAAATATCGAAATTACTTTCTCAAATAAGTAACGCAAGTTACTTTTTCACATTTATTGACTGACAGTTCTCCTGCCTCCATGTTGACAGAAATAAAGTTCAGAGGTGTTGTGTGCGCTGTGTGAACATGATGGTTATTGTAGTTCTAGACTAAATGCGAACATGCATTTACTCATCTCACTTACACGAAAACATTCAGTACTCCTCAAAATTAATAAAAACAGCGAAATGCAATCTCAGAGTTTTATGCAAACATGTAATAATTAACTATATTAAATTACACAAATATACTTTATGTATTTAATCTCACTTTTTTAACCAATGTCTGTGATGCTGACCTTCAGTGATCAAATTCAACCATACTAATAAGCAAAAATTACTTTAGATTATATATATGTATATATATATATATTTGTTATTAAAAAACAAACAAGCAAGCCCTTTTTTTGAGAAAAAGTAACGCAAAAGTTACCTAATGCATTACTTTTCATAAAAAGTAACTAACGCAATTAGTTACTTTTTTAGGGAGTAACACAATTTTTTAATGAATTAGTTTTAAAAGTAACATTTCCAAACACTAATTGTTGGTCTGTTTAATGATGTAAAATAACAAACAATTGAATTTAATTCAATGGGAATTCGCAGGATGCCACCACAGTAGACGATTAGGCCTATTTCTAAAAGAAAATATAGGCTACTTAAAATAACTAAACCACTTGTTTGGTTACTCCTTGATATTTTTGCTGTTTATCTCCCTTTATCATTTAAGAACTTTAGGTTCCTGCTCTCAGTTTATAACAGGTAACGACTATTATAGCAAACATCGTCTAAATTATTAGTTAGTTTGACTGTTTGAACAGAATATCTCTATAGCTACTTTAAACGCAGGGTCAGCTGTTTTTTCCTCACATCAGCGGTCCTTCCCGACACATTAATTATTCCCAGATATTAATGCGTTTTTCGCGGCGCCCGCTGTTTTAATGCGTTTTCCGAGTTTCTAACAAATAATTCACTCTGTCTCGGGCGCGTGATGCACGGCAAATTGAAAGGTGGCGCGAAAGAGCTCTTGAGCCGGCGCGCGCGTTCAGGTGCACACACACCTCCAGCAAAATCTACGCACTCAGCTCTGTCTGCCTCGGATTGAATAATTTTAGATGCACGGAAGAGACAGGCGCATAATCTCCTCAACGCGACTGTACGTTCAGCTTCTTTTCCAAGGGAGACACGCAGTGGACTGCCATGAGCTGTCGTGTCCAGTGACCCGCTGGCGATGGGATCTGACCGGCATACTGATACGCTCCGCCAGCAGCGTCAGCACCGGGGAGAGCGACAGACGCAAGAACACCTCGCGCGCCACTTTGGTTTTCGTTAGAGTTGCTCATTTCTTTGCGTTTGTAGTATTTTAATGTTGGTCTCGTCGTCGCGCATGCGTTGCTGTGTAGTTGACGTCGCTGAAGCGCTTCTTCAGACTAAGTTTGGACTACCGCTCGGTCGATGATGAGAGGGATGGTGATCGCTCGGGATCACTGGCGCGCGAGGATCTTGTGTCTCCTCGTGCTCGTGGCTTTGACGGGTGGCCGTAGCCCGCCGGCGCACAGGTAAGACAGAACGTGATCAGTCTGACTGCATTCCCTGCTGAGCCATGTTAAACCATCTTTGCTGGTCTTAGCTGGTCTCACAGCCTGGTTTTAGCGCGGTTTTGGGCACTTTTCAGATGGTCAGGATGAAAGCCAGTTGAGGACTAGCTAGGGACTATCTAGAGCAGACTGGTAGACCAGCTAAGACCAGGTCGCCCAGGCTAGAAAACAGTTAAACCAGCTTGGCTTTGCTACAAGACCAGATTTTAGGCTTAAGATGGTTTGTTTCCACACAGTTGAGTCAGTTTCTTAAATATCAAACTACTCTTCCTCAGTGTAAATGAACCAAGCAACATGTCATACGTCAAAGTCACCGTGGATAAACTACTCAAAGGCTACGACATCCGTCTCAGGCCTGACTTTGGAGGTAAAGATGTTATATTGATTTAAAACATTTTTCCATTCTCACTGATGGATGTGACCATTTTGATGGATCATATGAGACCATGTTAGAGAAGATTGTGGTGTCTGTTTGCTTTGCAGGTCCTCCGGTTGATGTTGGTATGAGTATTGACATCTCTAGTATCGACATGGTGTCGGAAGTGAACATGGTGAGTCCACAGGCTGCTCTGATTGTTTAATAGATGGTGGGCTATGAAGCAAGTGGAAATCTCTGTCAGCACAACCTATTAAGGCTACAGTGAATAATGTCTGCTGTTGTAGTCCACTCAGGGAAGAGCTACAGGCTGTTTCTCTTTCTTTCACAAGCACAGCTGACTGTAAGATTAGAGAGGCATTGTGTTCGTTTTGCATTATGATTATTTTGGCATTGGAGCTGAACTGACATAATCTTTTACTCTGACTCAGCAAAGAAGACCAAAATAAGCATTTTTGTGAGTAACATGCACACGGGACCCCATATACGCACACTCACAGGTTGGTGTAGGTTGAAATAATGGATGTTAAAACACAACAGTGATTCTAATGTCACCCTGAAATAAAAGAAATTATGATTTTGATGATCACCTAGTGGAATTCGCTTTGACCTGTTTAATTAAGGTCTAGCCTAAATGCAGTGAATTTTGGCTTGCACTTCTGTAACCGAAGCTGAATGTTTTTCCCATGTAACACGTGGTCCAATAGAGTAGTGCAAGGATCACAATTTTTGTTGGACAAAACCTGGAAACAGTTAACATTTTAGCAGTTCCATCATCCTGAAGTCAATGGGTTTTTTCTTATGGGATTTTGGTGAAATTTTTGAAGCAAGGACCAAAATATTTTCATGTTTTATTCTACAATATAAAATACATCAGTAATACTCTCTTGTGATTTTTGTAAAGCCTTTACTTGTCTTGTAAAAGGCAATTGCTAACAAGTGTCTAAATGGACTACAGAGGTTGTCGGGGATATTAAATGTCATCAGCCGAACAGGAACTCATCTACTCGCTAGTCCGCTTTCACAGCCTTGTTTTGTTTATAATGGCGCTCTTTTATAAGAGCGCAAACTATTATAACTCGAACTTTCAGGGAAAATGTTTTTAAACAAAGACTGAAAGAGTTGTCGGAAGCTTAGTGATGGTGACGTTAAAATCATGAGACTGTGGTGTAGTTTGTTTATAGCCTACGTTTAGCTTTTGACATCTGCATTTATTATGTAAAGCACACTTTAAGTACTTCGATACCACAGCAAAAACTACTAGCCTAGTTAATAAAGTTCAAACATTATTAAAGGCAAATGAACAGTCAGTAATAAAATACACTAATTACAGGCATAGATAAATACAACACAAGGAGTTACAAATAAAGTAAGGTCTAACTTGTATTCAGGTAGATAAATGTAATAATTAGGCACAGATAACAGCGCATTAGTATCAAATTAAATTTTTGTTTGCCTCTTCTTGCACTGGAATGGTTTAAAATCACTTGTATGTGTACATTGGCAACACGTGCAAATGATAAACTTTCCCTATGATGGTTAAACTTTGCAATTAATCCCCGAATCATATGCGTGCTGAACTGTGGGGCCTACGATCCCTTTAACCCCATATACGAATCTTGCATACTTCACCTTTAAAGGGGACCTATTATGCCCCTTTTTAAAAAAGATGTAATATAAAGCCTCGTACTACCGGGGCGAATATCCCGCGCGTTTATCGCCAGCGTTTTTCGAGACGTTTTTTGTGTTCACAATTTTCACTGGCGATGCGCCGAGTGAAAGTGCAAATTCACTCCCTGACAGCATATGGCGCTTGTGTTGAACGGTAGTGCAAATAAACATATTTATGATATAAAATTAGAGAAGATAAAAATACAGATATAAAATGGCATATATGGCATATACATGACATGAGGAGATGGTAGTCAGAAACGGTAGTGCAAATAAGTCACAATGAGAGTAGTGCAAGTGAACGGTAGTGCAAATAAACAAATTTATGAAATAGACATTCTCAACTATATTTCTTGAATGTAAAAGAAAAAAAAACAAAAATACAGAAATAAGATGGCATATAATACACATCTATTGGTGTGGCCAAGAACTGGCAGAGCACCCATAGTTTGTAGGGGTCTTCCTCATCTGCTTACTTCCTCTTCGTCGTCTTTGTATCAATGTGTGCTCGGCAAGACCGGTTTGTGCTTGAGCGCCACCAAGTTGTGTTTTACTGTAACTTCAGCAGCTCCAGGCATGTGAACAAAAGCGTCAATCTCATTGGTCGGCCAGTTTTTAACGCGGCGCGTCAAAACAAAAAAACGAACCCGAGGCGTTTTTTTTAAAAATTATGCTTTTATGCCTGGCGTTTTTCGCGTCACACATTGGCGCCCTTTGTTTAGTGGCGTTAAACGGCGCCAATAATCGCGCGTGTGTACAGGCCTTTAGTCTCTGATGTCCCCAGAGTGTGTATGTGAAGTTTCAGCTCAAAATACCCCACAGATCATTTTTTTATAGCATGTTAAAATTGCCACTTTTTGGGGGTGAGCAAAAACGTGCAGTTTTTGTGTGTGTGCCTTTAAATGCAAATGAGCTGCTGCTCCCATCCCCCTTTCAAGAAGAGGGCGGAGCTTAAAGAGCTCATGCTTCAGCATACCAGTGTAGGACAGATTGCCAGAACACAGGCAACAACAAAACAGGACAATCTCACACACTGAAAATGTCAGAAACTGTCACTAGCAGTGTTCAGACTTACATGTTCGAACCGGAAAGACCTTCGCTTGTGAAGCAGTCCGGCACAAAATGATTAGCGTCATTGTAGGGGAGAATCTGAGTCAGCTCGTTTGAAGAGACTGCTTCTGATTTATGGCAGTTATAAAAACAATGAATGACTGGATTTTTACCATTATAGGCTGGTTGTTCTCACACACTGCGGACACACATTAAACACCTTAAAAAGTGAATTTTGCATAATAGGTCTCCTTTAAGAACCACTGCTATAAAGTACATTAGTGAGCTCCTCTTTTCCCACTGATAATGGCCCTGGACTGGAGATTAGTACAGATCATTTTCTTTTTAAAATGATAAAATAGTTGTATAAGAATAACAGTAAAATGTGTTCTGAAATAAACCTCCACTCTGAAGACGGATGCACTCTGTGGGACTTCTAGGATACTCGGGTCTAAGGTTGAGGTTGTCACTTTTGTTATGACAAGGTGTCACATTGCTCATGCTGGAAAAAGCTTTTTTTCGTGAATTATGGATAGTGGGCCTGAACAAAAGCCATTTCTGTGGTGATTTGTCATACATAAATTATTTTACCGAGTGGGAGGCCTTTCAGGGAGGACACATGGTGGAGGGAGTTAGTGAGGCACAGCAGAGAGATAGTTAACATTTGGAGCGTCTTCCTCAGGACTCACTCTTTATAGAAATTCTGTTTCTCTAGAAATATGCTTTTAAAATAAATTCAACATGTATGTGATCAGATTAAATGTATGCAGGAATACCATCTGGACCTCCCTTGTGGCAAAGTCAGGGTAAAAGAAACCATCCCAAAAGTTATTGTGGAGATGGAAGTTATGATTTATAATGTACAGTTGATTATGGTGGCTGATTTAATTTACTGTTCAAAGGACGAAAGGATCTGGCATATTATAGCGTGTTCTTATGCTCTGTTTTGAATTTCTTTATCTAATCAGCTTCTCATGATTGCTTTTAATACTGGTCAGTGGTGAATTTCACCAGAATTAATTTAGATTTGTTTGAATGTGATATGAGCAAAAGTCAAGTTTGGTTAGATAGTTGCTGTCATTTTTGTGTTGTATCTGCAGAGACTAGCATTAAAAAGATGCAGTTACATCCAAATCTGTTGTGATTTTTAGGTAAGTAGGCAGGGAAAAAAATGTGATTCATGTGGCAACTCTATCTATGTGGTATATAAATTGATTTTATTCAACTTAATATTATTTAAAATCATTGAATCAACCTAAATTCATTAGGTTACACCTACAGAGCTAAATTTAAAAGGTAGAAATAGAAATAGCAGGTTACCACTTTAACAGAGTAGCCTAAATATCTTGTCGAAATTCTAATTATTGGTTGATATTGAATATATTGGCAGATATAATTGTGCATGCTCCTTTTCTTCATTTTTACATCTAGATTACCTTGCATGTAATGCATACTTAATCTAGAAACACTAATATTGTTTTTCATTCTGAATATTAGAATGTGATGCCTAAATTTACTTGTAGTATTTAAAACTCTTAATTTATTTCTAATTTGTTTTTTTTTGTTTTTTTGTTTTTTGTTTGACATTATAAATATAAGGATATAATTTTAATAACTGACTTATTGGTTATGGACCATTCAATGAAAGTAATTATCAAGCTTATTGCTATCGGCCAGAAGTTTAATATCAGAGCATCCCAAGTGCTTTTAGAAAATCAGATATTGAACTGCATTTGTCCCCAAATAAACTCTCTCATCCTATTTTCTCCTCTTTGTTTGTCTGAAATAAACAGACACACTCCGACGTGATTTTCATAACACTTCAGGATTGAAGCGGCAGATATCGACAGATGTGTTTTCTGTTTCTTTGCTTTTTATAACAGAAAATCACAGGTTCAGAGAGCACTGTGGAAGGTGATTTGGCGGAGGAGTGAGAACCCGAATTTAAATAGCCAATTTAGAAACAGCGTTAAACTAAAAGATCTACTTCAGCTCCCCTAAGAATATTGCAGAAGGTCAGCTGTTCTCAGTGCTGTCACAGCTTCATAGCCAGCTTTTATACACTTCTGCATTGATTGTTAATGTACACTGCTGTTACCTCAGTTGCCCTCGCTCACCACGTCGTGACTGCAGTGTGAGGATACATGTTAAGTTTGCAGTGAAAGACGCTTGATGTGAGTAGTGGACTCTTGGCTGCAGCATAATGCTGGTGTTTTTACTAACAACTGTTGTGGATTTCAGAAACAGAGACTCTGTGTACTTCATCAGTCTTGCTGTAATTGATTAATCAGTTTATTCCAAAGAAACAAAATGGGTGTTTATAATATTAACCAGGTTATTTTAATGAAAAAATAGGTGTTCATTATAACAGATATATAATCTTCCTCTGAAGTGACTTTACTTTTCTGCTGACGTCACTTAGGCCATGGAAGCTAATGGATAATGTTAACCAATATATGTAGGCAGGTGGCTAGCTCCTACTAGCCACTTTGGCAGGTTGAATTTTATATATAATATATATATACTAGGGGTGTAACTGTTCATGTATTCGTCCCGAACCGTACGGTACAGACGTCACGGTTCGGTTCATGCAGTTAGACGACGAATACAGTCAGTCACAGGCGATCCACACTACAATCCAGAAGGGGGCGCATGTGGTAATACAAAGCTGTTTGCTAACTGCAACAACAGGAAAAGAGCAGAAGAAGACCAAAACAAAGTCCACAAGATACTAATGTGTTCAAAATGAATGAAAAGAAACCTAGCATTGTGGATTTGTTCCTTTGTCCGGTAAAACTTTAATTTTTCCAATTCTCACTATGAAATAGTTGCTTATTAGTATGCATATTACTAGGATATTGGCTGTTTATTAGTATTTATAAAGCAGATATAAATGCCTTATTCTGGATGACCATATTCTACATCCCATTGTCCTACCCAATAACTAAACTCAACAACTACCTTACTAACTATTAATAAGCAGTAATTAGGGGTTTATTGAGGCAAAAGTCATAGTTAATAGTTAGTTAATAGTGAGAATTGGACCCTAAACTAAAGTGTGACCATTTTCCTATTGTACCAAAATCGTACCATGACTTCTGTATACTGTTACACCCCAACATATGCATTTTGCAATTGTAGTCTTTTAAAAAGGCATCTGAAATAATAAACTAAAGTGCAATGTAGTGTTGTCAAAAATATAGTTTTTTCGATACATATCAATACTGAAATATCTGAAACGCTTCCAATACTCATTTTCCGCAGAATAGATTCACGATTCGAGCTGCACTTTCTCGCTCTCGCATCTCTCTCACAGCAAGTTGAGACACAAACCCGCCTCCCGTCACTCACTCTTTCATTTGTTCCGGATGAATATTGTTGATGTTACAGGGCTTAAATTTTGGTGTGGGATTGCACGTATTGTGCATAATTTTACTCATTCCAGCATATTTTATGCTTACACCGAAAGTGTGCGCACATAAAGCCACTGCTTTTTCACTGCTTATTGCACTTGAACAGTCAAATACACACTAAATAATGTCAAAATGCTGGTCTTGGCGAGTATTCACGTAAACACAGTTATGTTTTAAGTGAATGTAAACCGTAACAGTATATTGGATCCGTGCGTCAGGTCTTAAAGTGACAGCTGCCTAATATTCCTGCTGCCAAATTATGATATTATAATATTAAAAATATCTATATGGCAGTTTTCCCCCTTGGTATTGATGTCAAAATTGTGTCCAGTGAAAATGCTGAGTGGCTAGTAACTTTGGAAAACCACTAGCCACAGTGGCTGGTGAGCAAAAAAGTTAATGTCAAGCACTGTATGTAGGCATTGATTCAGTAAACTTGCATTTGGTTTAGCTTCATTCTGGTTTGGGCTGTGCCTATGCAATCATATATCAATATGCATTTCTTTTTCCCACAATGCTGCGTTTATACTTCAGGTCTGTGTTGATTCATATAATTTCCTAAGGTTTGTCTAAATAAACAAAGTCTAAATTCATACTGACTTTAATGCTGCAGCAAGCTGAACCAAACCAAATTAGATTGTTTTCCAGTGATTTTTCTTCCCAGCTTTCCTTGTCCTTGACCTCATAGTTTCATTTCTTTTTCAATCTTTGTTCTTCTATTCGCTACTTTTAATCCTGTTGTGTCCCTCTCAAGTGAGTGTCTCTCTCACCCTCTATTCTTCTGTTCCTCTGTGAAGTCTTCAGTGTGATGGTTACAGAGAAATGAGTTCATTTTAGACCGCACTGTGAGATAGCGTGTGTGACTGTGATAGGTATGGCCTCCATTTGTGTGTATATGTGTGTGATGTTTCGTTTGCTTAAGTATTTGTGTTTTTGTTTTGTGTGTGTCATGGTGGTTTGTGAAGAAGTTGAGGTGCTGGAGTGATGATTTTAAGCGGTTGTCAGGGGCAACAGCTGCTTCTAATAATAGAAGCTGAAGGAGGCATTTGTCCTAAGCGAACCTGAGGCACACCCATCCTGTCTCTCTTTCACATTTCTCTCGCTTTCTGATTCGGTATTCGCTTTCTCTGCTTTTCTGCTGCACTCACATGAATACACTGAAATGTTGTCATCTTCATGGGACGGCACACTTCATATCTGAAGAGTAGTTATGGATTTTATGAGAAAAAAATGCCCTTGATCTTTTGAAATAAAAGAATTCATGGTGTTTTAGTCACAAATACATCACTCTAAAAAAAATCTGGGTTAAAAACAACCCATGTTGGGTTTGAAATGGACAAACCCAGCGGTTGGGTTAAATGTTTGCCCAATCAGCTGGATAGTTTTATTTAACTCAACTATTGTTTAGAAATTACTGTATTGCTTGCTTAAAATGACCCCAAAGTATGTTGGATATTAACATTTATTAATATGTTTAATAAATGAACATTTATTAATAAGTTTAATGAATACTAATTAAACAATAAACATTTATTAAATTGCTTATTAATAAATGTTCACCTTTTGATTATTGCTGTTGCCTCTAGTAATTATGTGTCTGATTTTTAATTTCCAACCTATTTTGGGTTAATAGCCATATAGTAATTTTTAAACAATAGTTGGGTTAAATAAAACTGCCAAGCATGTTGGGCAAACATTTAACCCAACTGCTGGGTAAAAACAACCCAATCACTGGGTTTGTCTATTTTCAACCCAACTTGGGTTGTTTTTAACTCAGCATTTTTTAGAGTGCTGGTATTATGTTTCAGAACTCAAAACCATCCTCAATTTAAAAAAAGACCATGTCATTATAATTATTATTAATTATAATTGTTATTATAATTATTTTTTTTTTTTTACATTTTATTTTTGAATAATAATTAACAATGAATTCATAAATTAAAAGGTAAAACAAATTAATAATGATATGAATAATAATAATTATTATTATTAGTTTAGTAGTAGTACACAGCTGGTCATGTGATGTCCACAGGGTGGTCTCCATATGTGGGACAATCTTCTTCATGTAGAATAAAACAACTTTTCCTAGCCTACTGTTCTTCCCTTCCGTTTGGCCTAAAACACTGTGTTCACGGTCATCCATTTTGAAATGTTGATTGCAAACACAGATGCTTTTCAGATTTTCCGTTGCGGCGTTCTCTCCATATTTACGATTCTTTGCGGCCTTTAGCCACTGCCTACAACTCGCTGGATCTTTCACTGGAAACTAGGGATGTACCGATACCGATACCAGTACACACAACACACACATTGCGAACTGCATGTTTTCAATCACAATTCGTTATCGATTAGTGAAGGCGGGATAGGCGGAATCGCACTGAATGACACAGACCAGAAGCGCTCTCTCTCTCTCTCTCTTTCTTGCACGCGATCCCAGTTCTCTCAGACAGCGCACGATCAGTTCTCCTCGCGCCTGAATGGTCAAATGCACACATAGTTGTCAAAATGTCCATCGTGTGGAGTATCTCATGTAAATACAGTAGCTTATGGCTTAAGTCGACGTAAACATTTGGGTGAAAACAGGATATGTGTCAGTATCCATGGATTCGGTCTTAAAGGGACCGTAGCCTAATTAAATATATGTCATTAATGTTAATAAAACAACAAAAGATGTTAAATAAATGTATACATGGTAAATAAACCTACTGTATCTGAAAAATCTCTATAGTATTTGTTGTATTGTTTGTAATTTGTTTGTAAATATCTTTTTATATAACCTCAATTATATATATGTTGGTTATTATGCCCTTTGAAGGTTATTGGACACTGTGAAATTTTTGTTCTTTAAGTTTGTGACAAGCATGTAAAAATTATTACTTTTTTCATTAAAGTAATAATAACAAAGCTACTCATTCTCGGTCCTTAAAAAATGGTATCGGTGCATCCCTACTGGAATCCAAAACTAACTCACTCCCGCTAAACGTTCACTCTTTAAATTCTTACACCTGGGAACAATATAAGACAACATTATTATAACTAAAAGTTTGCTAAGAAGTATTTCCTACTAAAGCAAGGTGGTTTTTGACTCTGGTAAGTGTTTCAATTTCTGATTGGTGGGAGTGACCTTGGATGGCAACATGCCAAGTGCATTATAGGTGTTGAAGTTTTCCTACCTATTTGGCAAAAGGGAAGACAACAGCCTTTTTCCTTTGTTTTCTCTAGTTAGGTAACAGCGATTTGAGTTTTTTTCACCTTTCTACTAAATACCAAGTTTTATTGAAAAGCCCATTTTGCCAGTGTACCCCTTTAATCCTGACAGAAGAATAACAATATGTGTAAAATATGGGCAAACCTGCATGTATCATCTGTCCGTCCTGAAGGATCCCAAAGTTAAAAAAGAACACCTGTTATTTTTAACAAGATCACAGTAGCAGTAGCACTCAGTAGCATTTACAGTTTTCCGTTTAAAGGGTTAGTTCACCCAAAAATGAAAATTCTGTCATTAATTACTCACCCTCATGTCGTTCCACACCCGTAAGACCTTCGTTCATCTTCAGAACACAAATTATGATATTTTTGATGAAATCCGATGGCTCAGTGAGGCCTGCATTGACAGCAAGTTAATTATCACTTTCAAATGCCCAGAAAGCCACTAAAGCCATTTTTGGGTGAACTAACACTTTAAGGTCATGCATCCATACAGTACATCATCTCAGAAAGGCATGAGATGCATGTTATGAAGTGATTGCATAGACATTTTTTAAATCTTCCAAGTTGGCTGGATGATGATGTGTGTGTGTGTGCTCTGAGAAGAATCTTAACCAAGTCTTTGCAGTCCAGATGAGTCTGGAGAAGCAGTAATGCCGGGACAGAATCTACCTACACCCTTCATTAGAGCAACTGAAACATTTTATAACATCACACATATGGAGAATAATTGATCAAAATTATGTTCAATTTTCCTCACTGCTTTTTCTTTCATTACTGAAAAATGTTGCATATTCCATTGGTTAATATTGACAGGATCAAATTTACTGCATTGCAGCAAACAAGCTTGCTAAGAATAGAAACATGACTGTTACTATCCTAAAACACAAGGGCAAATATCCAGATCTACTGCACTATTCAAATGCTTATGAAAACGATGGAAGAAATTAAATTGCTTAACATTTTTAAAAAGATTTATTCAATTGATTGTATTCTCAAAATTTTATTTTTTGCTACAGCAGGATAGATACTCTTTAATTTGTTGTGTTATGTGTTTACACAGTTTGTATCTTATCCTGTTGGACTTGAGCACCAATTTCATGCTTTTCAACTAACCTAAAACTGTGGGTGATGCAGCTGTCCTGTTTTGGTCACAGCAATAATCACAACATGGACAGGTACAAGGAAAATATTTAAGGGTAAAAAGTGAATTTTACATTTTTTTTTCTAAATCTCCTGTGTATGATTTAATAGATGCGAGATGATAGTGATGATAGGAGATGATAATGAAGCTAGTTAAGTTCTTGTGCTTTTTTTCAGTGTTTGTTTTTAAAGCTGCATAAAGTTGTTTCTGGACTTCATTAGCTTTACAAGGTTTTCTGCCCATCAGACATAAAACAGACCTAGACAGATGCTGTGATTGTTTTAAAGGGGTTTGTAAGTGTCTCTGAGAAGCAGGGCGAATCCACTCTGTCTGTTTAACATTCACTCTCACTTATCATGTTGGTTTAATGGAACCTTAACTTAATTTGCTTCACCACTTATACAGCTGAGAAACATGGCAGCTGGGGGGGTGGAGTTTAAGCAGAAGCCTCTGTGCAAATGACTTAGTTTTTCAGTCTAACCTTTGACTTTACAGTTAGTCCCAACACATTTGGGTTCTTAAGAGACCCTTTTCTTTTCACTAAATAAAGTGCACAGTCATGTAAGTGGCAATTACTGAGAGCGGACCAGTGTTTGAAATATGGATGTACTGTTGGAACGGGATCTCATTTGGTTCCATTTAATTTAGTGATTTAACTCAACTTGACCTCAAAGCAACTTTATTTTCCTTATATTGTGTATAATGAAGCACACAGTTGTTAAAATGTTTTGTCTGCAAAGGAGAGCTTGTCATCTTAGATGATGCTTTGTGTTTTTACACATCTGGAGGCAGTGGCTATCTGACCTTCAGCTGAGAAAAACTGGGAGATAGAGGTCTTGGCTGATGGGAAGGCAAGCTCAGCCTCGAGGTGGTTGACATCCACTTTGATATGTCAGAGCAGGATGCAGATGCCCTTCCTGAGAGTACAGATGCAGACGGAAAAGGAAATGAGATTGATAGCAGTGATAAATTTTAGCATGTGACATTTTCTTTGAGTGTTAGTGGGGTCTTTGCATATAAGCAATAATAAATAAATAAAATCACTGAGAGCACGCACAATTTTAATGTAGTGAGCATTTTTGATTTTTGCACATTTTTGAGACTAAAGTTACACTAATAATTTAATAAAAAACAAATTTCATATTGTTAGATTGTGTTGACTTCGTACTGACAATGCCAAAATGTTAGATGGGATAGAATCCTCCACACGTCAGAAATACAGAAATATCACATGTGACTCCAGACGCCAAATCCCTTTCAGAAGATATTCAGTTTTGTCTGGTATCCAAACCCAGTCAGCTGAGCTTGTCTTATACCCAAAACCTGTTAACAGCAAGTCTTATCTGGTACTCAAAACCAATGTTTTGTCTGGTACCCAAAACTATATTAACAGTCTTCTGTCAGCCTGAGAGTTTGACTGAGAAAGCCAGAGAAGAGCAGAAGCAGAAGATGAAGTAATGATAATAAAAAGAACAGTTTATTGAATAATCTTAGTTGTGTAAGGCAAGGCAAGGCAATTTATTTCTAAAGCACATTTAAAACAGCTCCTGCTGACCAAAGTGCTGTACAATCTAACGTCACAAAAAGACTGCAATACAATAAAATACATAGACTAACAAGAAAACACATTGATTCACAACATTACAATGATTCAAATGCCAGGAGAAAAAAGATACGTCTTCAGTGAGGATTTAAAACCATCAACATTGGAAGACAACTTAATGTGAACCGGCAAATCATTCCACAGACGTGGAGCGGCAACCGAAAAGGCACAATCATCTTTTAACTTCAAACGAGACCGTGGCACAGTCAGCATCAACTTGTTTGTGGACCTTAAGGGCCTAGAACATTGTCGGTGGAGGAGAAGATCAGTAATATATTGTGGAACCTGGCCATTTAACCCCTTATACACATACAATAAAACATTAAATTTCACACGATATTCAACCGGCAGCCAATGAAGTGAAGCCAAGACAGCCGAGATATGTTCCCTCTTTCTGGTTCCAGTAAGAAGCCTGGAAGCAGCGCTTTGTACTAGTTGCAGGCGGGACAGAGAGGATTTAGCCACACCTAGGTATAGTGAGTTACAGTAATCCAGCCTGGAGGATATAAAGCATGGATTACTGTCTCCAAGTCCTTGACTGTTAAAAACGGTTTCAATTTAGCGATGGATCTAAGATGGTAAAAGCTACCACTGAATTCTTCACCACTGAACTCTTCACCACTGAATTTATTTGTTTGTCAAATTTAAGGCTGTTATCAAAAATCACTCCCAAATTTTTTGCATAAGGATGGGAATTCACAGATAAAGGACCCAATTGGTTATTTATCTGTGTAACAGCAGCCGGTGGTCCAAAAACTACAATTTCAGTTTTTTAGTGTTAAAAAATTGGCTGCCAACCAGCATCTTACCTCCGTGAGACAGTTCAATAAAGTGTCAACATCATAATTATCTTCGTGTTTCAAAGGGAAGTACACCTGAGTATCATCTGCATAAAAATGATAGGGATAATTATGCTTCCGAAAAATCAAGCTTAGAGGGAGCAAATAGACTGAAAACAAAAGTGGGCCCAGAATTGATCTCTGCGGTACACCACAAGTTAATGGTACAGAAGAGGAAGGGAAATTGCCAACCTCCACTGAAAATGTTCTATCACAGAAATAGGATTTAAACCAATTTAATGCAGTACCTTGAATACCTACATATTTACTCAACCGTTCAAGCAAAATAGCATGATCGATAGTGTCAAAAGCTGCACTGAGGTCCAAGAGGACCAGAATTGCACAGTTACTTGAATCCACAGCTAACAAAAGATCGTTCAACACCTTCAGCAAAGCTGACTCTGTACTATGATGTTGTCTAAAACCAGACTGAAACTTGTCTAATAAGTTATTCTCATTTAAAAATACAGTCAACTGATGGAAGACAACCTTTTCCATTACTTTTGATAAAAGTACAGTATGTTTCAATGCTCAGACTTTGTCTGAATGTTTCAATGCTCAGGCTTTGTCTGAACATTATAAATCCAACAAGTGTTATTATAACAAAGCAAAACAATTACTGCTTTAGAACTTTGTATTGTGATTTTAAAATCCTTGAAATGGAGACATTCTCTTATCTCTTACTCATGAAGACAAATATCCAGTGAAACCACACAATAATAAGATTAAACAACAATAACAAGCATTGCAAGAGCAAGAACGACAGAAAGGAATAATAATGGTAATAAAAGATAAATCATATAAATCAAATAATAATATGAATAAATGATTAAATGATAAATCATGACAACTACATAAATGACTAATGATTATAAATTATTATAAAATTAAATTGAATAAAAAAAAAGAAATAAAACAACACAGATGGATGGTTGCTCTCATAGAGTAATGCACACAAGTTGCTATTGAGAATCCCTAGATCTTTCAATATCATGTGAAGTTAGTGAACTGAAAACACAACAAACAAACAAACAGCAATAGAGCTTTTCACAGAACAAACTTCACTTTTCTGAGTTGTTTTGCAGTGACTGAACCAACTGGTCTCAGGGTGATTTGTAGCGGATGTGAAGTCAGTTCACAGGTGTCATGGTGAAGTTTATCTCATAAACTATATGGACATGATGTGCCTTTCAAGTGGAGTCAGAAATATCATACTTACAAATTCAGAGCACATTAATGACTGAGCTAAGTCATATTTGTGATTGGAAAATTAGATGATACATGAGTTGCAAAGTGTTGTGACGTTGGATGGGGCATAAAATACAGTAAATAACATTGTTGTATAATATATCTATAATAGATAATATATTTGTGTTATACCTATTTATAGCTATCTATAATATATCTTTATAGAGAACAGTGAGCAGAAAGCTAGGCTGTAGCGAATTCTGTAATGTAGCGAAATATATTGAATGATTTTGCAAGTTATTTTAGTTTTACATGCTGTATTTTAGTCATTTAATGGTACGGAATAGATGATAATTAGCAGTTAATCAGTCAACTTTTATAGTTGGCTATATGTAACACAAACATTAACTTTTTATACCATGTATAAATGAGTGATAAAAATGAATAATTCTCATCCTTTTGAATTCAGATGTAGTTGGGTTTATTGTTTGAGTTTTCCAGGGGCACT
The DNA here is from genome assembly GCA_037950665.1 of Hypophthalmichthys nobilis. Classification (NCBI taxonomy): domain Eukaryota; kingdom Metazoa; phylum Chordata; class Actinopteri; order Cypriniformes; family Xenocyprididae; genus Hypophthalmichthys; species Hypophthalmichthys nobilis. The sequence continues at coordinate 29,645,554 of CM075477.1, read as the reverse complement.
TGAAGTCAGTGTGATCCACCAACATTTGACAACCAAATATTTTTGGTCTTCATTTTGAACTGTAAATTTATAATTTATTTTGGTGTGTGTTTTTCAGGACTATACCATCACCATGTATTTCCAGCAGTCCTGGCGTGATAAGCGTCTGTCCTACACAGGGATCCCTCTCAATCTTACTTTGGATAACCGAGTGGCTGATCAACTCTGGGTGCCTGATACTTACTTCATAAACGACAAGAAATCTTTTGTTCATGGGGTCACAGTGAAGAACCGCATGATCCGTCTGCATCCTGATGGGACTGTGCTCTACGGCCTCAGGTCAGAGAGTTTGTGTGTGTGTGTGTGCATCTTGTTTTTTTTTTTTTATTTGTACTTTTTTAAAGTATTTTTTGTCTCACTTTTTCCCTCTCTCATGCATTAGATTAATGTTTGTCTCTTTTGCGTGCGTGCATCTATACATTTATCTCTGCCTGCATGTGTATGTTGTATTTTTGGCTGACCCTATTCCCCTGGCTGTCCTGATGTTGCTTTTTTAGAATTTAAAGCCCAGTGAGAGATGCGTATTCTGTCTCAGTCAGGGAATATGGGTTCTGTTTACCAAAGAAAGATGAGGCTGTCTGTGTCCTGGTTGAACCAGGCTATTTGTTAGCATTCAGTAATTAGCAAGAGCACAGTCCAAATCTGGACCCTGGAGTCGTTTCATCCAGACAGTATTATAATTATAACATGTAAAGAGAACAAAAAATGTAAGTCGTGAATAAATTATGTACTCTACTATTCATATGTTTGGGGGGTGTAATCAGCAGTCAGCAGTGGTGTGTAACGCAGTCACTCCTACCAGCCACTTTGGCGGGTTGAATTTTATATGTAATACATTTTTCAATTGTAGTCTTTTAAAAGGCATCTGAAATAATATACTAAGTGCAATGTAGTGTTGTCAAAAATATAGTTTTTTTTTATCTCACAATTCTGACTTTTTTCGCAATTGTGAGTTATAAAGTCAGAATTTTGTGATATAAAGTCAGAATTGTGTCTTATAAAGTCAGAATTGCAAGATATAAACTCGCAATTGACTTTTTTTTCTCAAAACTGTTTATCTTGTGATTCTGACTTTATAACTTCCAATTGCTAGTTATAAAGTCAGAATTGTGAGATATAAACTCGCAATTCTGAGAAAAATCATCTTTTTTCCCACACAATTGGACATTATAACACACAATTGTGAGTTTATATTTCGCAATTGCAAGAAAAAAGTCAGAATTGTGAGATAAAAAGTCGCAATTACCTTTTTTATTTTTATTTCATAGCGGAAACAAGCTTCCATACAAACCCTCCTCCCCTCATTTATCATTTCATTTGCTCCGGATGAATATTGTTGGTGTTACAGGGCTTGAATTTCGGCATGGGTATTGCATGTATTGTGCATAATTTTACCCAAAGTGCGCACATAAAGCCACCTCTCAGTACTAAATTGAGTTCTTTTTCGCTGCTTTTTGCGCTCAAACAGTCAAATACACACTAAATAATGTCAAAATGCTCTTGAGAAAGAAAACGTGTAGCAGTATAATGGATCCTTGTGTCAGGTCTTAAAGTGACAGCAGCCTAATATACAGTACCTGCTTCCAAATTATGAGATAATAAAAAAAATACCTATATGGCAGTTTTTATCCATGGTATCAATGTCACAATTGTGGTCAGTAGGGATGCTGAGTGGCTAGTAACTTTGGAAAACCACTAGCCACAGTTAATGTCAAGCCCTGATTGTCATTGTACTGGTCTTCAGTGTCACATGATCCTTCAGAAATCATTCTAATATGCTGATTTGCTGCTCAAGAAACATTTCTGATTTCTTATTATCAATGTTGAAAGCAGCTGCTTAATATTTGGAAACTGATTCTTCGATTTTATTCAGGATTCTTTGAGGAATAGAGAGTGCATTACATTATAAATGACTTTACTGTCACTTTTAATCAATTTAATGCATCCATGAGGAATAAAAGTTTTAATTTCCTCCCAAAAAATAAATCTTATTGACACCAAACTTTTTTGAATTCTTTTCTTGTTTTTAAACACAAAATTTCTCTACATTCTGTTAGATTTATGCTATTTGAAGAAAAATAAACAAGCCTTAATATCTTATAAATTTTAGCTTCTATTATTGTTACTGTAAACAAACAACAACAAAAAAACTTTCAGTAGTCATTGTTAAATTTACCAAAACTTAAAAGGAAAATATAGATTAATTAAAGTCAAGATTCATGTCTTCCTGCAGAGGAAAAGCTGCAGTCCTACACAGTGCAGAGTTTGATATGCAGGTTTGTCTGTCCGATATTCCCTCTCTCTCCATCAAGCTTAATACTGTATAATTTATATCTAATGTACTATGCCTGAGAGATATGGACATGTGCTGCTCTACAGCGGTGTGCACCTACGAGTGCGTGTCTATAAATATATGTGGTCACTGATTAGATAACCAGAAAAACAATACGGAGCATAATAAGGTGTTTTTGTGGGGGTGGATGTACCTGTACGTGTATACATTGTGTTTGTGTTGCGTTTGTCAGGAAAAAAGTGCTTTATACCCATCCAGGACTGCAGAACGAAGAAGCAATTCCATCATAAGTTGTCAAAAAGTGCGGCAGTCACGCACTGAAAGGCCACCGTGTGTGTTTCTGTGTTAATTAAAGCTCAATGTAATTAAGATCCAGCCAGAGGCATTTCAGAGAGGGGCTGCAGACATGACTGAGACAGCGTTAAGGCAATTACACAGGAGAGGAATATAACACAAGAGTGATATAAGGAACACAGTGTGTCTGCAGTGTTGTTTCACCAGCAGCTTGTGAGAGAACCTTTAAATGACACGTGAATGAACAATAAGCAAATATTACTGTGTATCACCATGCAATTACTTGCTACATCTATTTTACTTAATGGTGGTGGATTGGGAGATGATTACATTTGTTATTTTGTTATATGAATAAGTACACGTGTGCTTGTCAAATTGATATTAGTTCAGCTTGAATTAAAGTTCTGCCAAGCTTTCCTGAGCAGCCATAGCTTTGAATATAAATCTCATTACAGGTGGAAGCAGGTCGATGTAACACCATCTGCTCTTAAATGTTTCACTTACCTCTTCTGACATCTGGAGAAAGTCATTTTTTTTCTAAAATAATACAAGTATGTTTGATCAGTCAAACTCACAAACAAACTTCCTATTACTGTAGACCTTCTAAACAACTGCTCAATTGTAATAGTTTCGTGTTGTGTTGTTTTTTGCTTCATATCTGTAGGATAACTACCACAGCTGCATGTATGATGGATTTGCGCAGATATCCGCTGGATGAGCAGAACTGCACGCTGGAGATTGAAAGTTGTAAGTGTTGTTCATGACCAGCACAGATGGCTTGATTGCATATTCACAATTAATCATGTATATGAGTTAATGTTGTCAAAAGTACCGACCGCAATACCAAGTCGGTACTGAAATTTTGAAAATATGATTCTTTGAGTGCTGTTGAGCAGATTCGTGCGGATCACGTGCTTATCAGATATGTCTGTGATTGGCTACAATGATCAACGCACAGGAGCATTTGAAAGCACATGGAAATGGTTGAATTTGAAAGTGTTTAAAAAGCGGGAGTGGGAGCGTTTGAAAGACGGTCCGCTGAACTCACATGAACTGTTTCAAATATGTTTTTAGTACCTTTATGGACCTTGAGATTTTCAATGGCATTGCTGTCTATAGAGGCCTCACTGAGCCATCGGATTTAATCAAAATATCTTAATTTGTGTTCTGAAGATAAAGGTTTTACGGGATGTAGAACAACATGAGGGTGAGTAATAAATGACAGGAACTAACCCTTTAAATAGACTAAAAGTGGCTTTTCAATTTTTTTTAAACATTTTTTTAGTTTTCTTATCATTGCACACAAGCCTTTCACTGGTAATTTATTTTGCAATTGAGTTTGTTAAACTGTCCAGGGGTGCGTTTACCAAAAACATAATTTTCTCAAGTTCAGTAGTTACCAATATAGTTCAAAGATTCAACATTTCCCAAAACCAAAAGTCCAATGATCATTTACAAACAGCATCGCAAAGTCGCGTGATTGGAACTACAGCTCTTGGTTAGGTGCATAGTTTATATTTAGTATGGCATGTGGACCTAAGTAGATCATGCTCAAGTACAATCTTTCTTTCATATATGCAAATTACATTCTACGTCTTTTCGTTTGTCAGAAGAATATTTTTGAAGAGTGCATTGGGCGATTGTGCTCTAGAATACTGGGGAACCCTGGAGTGAACCTGCGACTGAATCAAACATCTGGAATTAAAGCAAAACAAATTGGCGAAGTAGTACAGCAATAATCTGACAATAATTCAACTCCACCACCTGCATGACTATGTCATTAAAGACAGTTCTTTATTGAACTACAGATGTGCGACAAAGTTACTATGGTTTCAGGAAAATGTTTTGACTGGCTACTGTACTTAATTTCAGCAATAATTAATCGTACTATGGTAGTTTAAGGGTTAGTTCACCCAAAAATGAAAATTCTGTCATTAATTACTGTCATTATATCAGTAAGACCTTCGTTCATCTTCGGAACACAAATGAAGATACTTTTAATGAAATCCAAGAGCTTTCTGTCCCTCCATAGAGATCCAACGACAGAAACCTCTTGGATTTTATTTAATTACGTATATGTGCAAACTGGCTTTTCCATCACATCCTCTTCAGCATCTTGTGCCATGATTGTCACATTTTTAAGACATCATGTCAAGACACACGTCTTGAGCATTGAGCATGTCTTCTGCATTTTGCAAGTTACATGTGTTTCATCTCATCGTTTTCTAACTCAAGATCACATCCTTTGTCAATGGCTTCACATGAGAGGAGGTAAATAAAGTTAGTAATTTCTCCTCAGGTAGGAAAATGGGTCAGGGGCCATGATTAATTGTCTTAAGTTTGTTTTCGCATTTTTCTTTATATTTAATACCATTAAATTAATATAAAACATTGACAGCCCTAAAAATATGTATAGAAAGGGTGAATGCAAAAAGTCCACATTTTCACTAAAAGCATTAAATAAAGATGAATTTCTTTATTGCATGTAGTTGCAAGTAACTGTTGCATGACAATGCAGCAAAAAAATAAAAGAAAAATGGTGCAATTAGTTATATAATGCTCATCATTAATTTATCAGGAAAAATACCTGCAGAGAATATAGCTGTGCTGACTAATCTCTCTGTTTCATCTTTCTCAGTCTCTGCTACTGTCTAACTCTCTGTCACTCTTTCTTTTTGCTCTCTTTCATCTCCTCTCATCATCTCTTTTGCACTTTGTCTCTCTTGGAGGTGACAGACAGTGTTTGTAATTGGGCGTCTGCTCTGTTGGGCAGACAGCTGTAGGTCTGTGAGGCTGCTGTCATGTCAGAGCTCTGAGATGCATCTCACAGCATGAAGGAGAAATTTCAACACCAACATCACAGCAGACATAAACCATATCGCTTTCACGTGGCAGACATAAATCATGTCACCCTCACCACATTCACATCATCCATGGGACTGGACAAGATCAGACTCACTGTTATGTAGACAAAATACTTTCCACAAATAAGTTATTATTAGTAGTTAATAGTTCACCCAAAAATTAATATTGTGTCATCATTTACTCACCCTCATGTTATTTCAAACCTGTATGACTTTTGTTCTTCTGTGGAATATAAAATAAGATATTTTGAAGATTGTTGGTAACCAAACAATTTTGATTTTAATTGGTACAGTCAATACAGTGGAAGAAGAACAGGCCAAAAACCTTTTGAACAGTCATGGGACCTGGTATTAAGATGCATTTTGGTTGATCGGATCACAAGAGGACGAAGGGGAGACATTCCCGTTTACACCTGGTATTTTAATCAGTCTCTTTTGTCCACTTTCAACCACTTTCTGTCCTGATTTCTTTGTGTGGAGAGTCTATGGGCAGGTAAATGTAGGGGCTTTTTCAGATCTTTCGATCTAATGGACAAAATAAGCTTGTGCAATTTACATATTAATGCACCCGAAGATGACGGAAAAACATATGGAGAGCTGTGAGTGTGTGTTAGAAATCAGGAATGGTTAGATAACATTGTGCTTGATATGTTTTCATCTTCAAACCAAACTTGGGTCTTCAGCCGACAAAGTTTAAATCCCGTCTGGCTAGCGCGCTTCCCATAATGTTTATGGGAAGGCTTAATATTTACGCATTAAATCAGTAGGCGGTCTTTGTGGCTGTTCGAACACATTCAACCACATGAGCGTTTACACTACGAAAGCAATACAGTCGAATGCATTTTCGACTACCTCTGGAAGTGGTCGAAAGTGGACAAGGTCAATGTTTTACACCCTGTTTAGTGTCATCTACTTGTGATCCAGTCGTCTTAATGCCAGGTGGAAACAGGGCCAGCTGACGTGCAATTTCAGACTCAAACATTAAAGAGAAGAGGACCGGCAAGAGTAGACCTTCATGAGGATTATCTCTGTGCTTCAGTCACTCAGGAGTCTAGACTGATGTTTCTTTTGATTGGACTTAATGAAGAACAGGGAGAATTGACTATCGTAATACTTTATCCTCTAATTAAGCTTTAATGTTCTGCAGTACTGTGCTCTCCTGGAGATAAGCGCGGAGAGTCTGCAGGGACAATCTTGTCAGTTAGACCTGGACCTCTCAGAGAAGTGTTCTTAATCACATGCTGATTTACACCACTGACAACACAGACTGTGGGAACGTGAGAGAGACAGCTTTCCCTTTGAGCCAGCATGCTGTTTTGTGAATATATGTGTATTTCTGAATGTTTCTCTCCTTCTTTTGTTTCTCAGATGGCTACACTACAGACGACATTGAGTTCTACTGGCAGGGGGGAAGTTCAGTGACGGGGGTGGACAACATTGAGCTGCCGCAATTCTCTATTATTGATTATAAAACACTGTCTAAGAAAGTTGTGTTTGCCACAGGTACAGTGCGCTCCCTTGCATATTCATGAGATGAATAGACTTTGTTTTGAGATGAGTCAGCTCTCCTGTGTACTGTATGCCAAGTTTCTTTCAGTTCACGTCAGTTCAAAAATGATTCATTAACATATAGTTGTTTTTTATTTGTAAGCACAGAAATTCAAAAGTGTGTACCTGTAATTAGGGCTACACAGTATATCGTTTTAGCATCGTTGTCGCGATGTGCGCATCCGCGATAGTCACATTGCAGGATGTGCAATGTCAAGTACAGGGATTGTATAAATTCTGAACCCGTGTACACAGAAAACACAGAATTTCATTCTCTTACGTGTGTATTTGTGCTTGAATGGACACATATACACAAAATTATGTCAAAATGCCCTTCTCTGCGAATGTCATTGTAAACACAGTCACGTATGGCTTATGTGAACTTAAACAATTGAGAAAGAAAATGGATGCATATTAGATCCGTGCCTTAAAGTGACAGCGGCCTAATAGTCTTGCTGCTGTCTGTGTCATTAATGTTAATCAAAGAGAAAATCACTTTTTGTAGCTTTAACAAAGATTAATTATATTTAATTTATGCAGTGAAGACTATGCAGTGCTATTTTTCATTTGATTATTCAATTTCTGTACCTGAATGCTGCTAGACTTACCTGAAAGACTTACCCTTGCTGTAATACTGTTCTGATGTGAACGAAATTATGCAGTTCGTTGCTACTAATGTCTGGTCCAGTTTGCAGCTTATTTTCATCAAGACCCGCCCACTTAGAAATTGGTCTGACTGACATGCTAAATGATCAACCACAGTTTGTTTAAGTAAATCTGAAACAGATGATACCACATTAATAGACCAGTGCAGAAAAAGCTCATTCGAAAATGGACTGACAGTCTCCACAGTTTGTTAACAAATGCATGCATATACACCATTGAGTTTGGGGTCGGTTAAAACATTTTTTTGAAAGAAAATACTTTTATTGACACTGAAGACTGGAGTAATGGCTTCTGAAAATTCTGCTTTGCTATCACAGGAATAAATTACATTTTAAAATATAGTAAAATAGAAAACAGTTATTTTAAACTGTAATAATGTGTCACAATCAGTGGTGGCGCTAGGCCGGGGCTTGCTGGGGCTATAGCCCACCAGAAATGTGCTTAGCACCGGCGCATCCCCCCCCAAGGATTTCCTAATGATTTTCCTGTTTTTTACTCTGTGTCACTTAAAAAAAGTCATTAAACACCTAAAAATATAATAAAATATGAGTTAATAAATGGGGAGTAGTCATTGCACGTTCAGGTACAGAGCGCGCGTTAGGAATAGCGGTCAAGCGGTTCGTCAACAGCCATCATAATGGAGAGCAATGAAATATGAAGCACTCCACTCACTCTTACGAGTCTACACTCCGACCAGAAGCCTACGCTCATTAAAGGAGCAAAGATCACAGAGAGGCATGAAATCACTCTCCAGGACATTCTCGTTCACTGTCCCTTGCTGGTAGAATGATCTTCCTGCCTTCATCCGCAATGCAGAATCCCTGGCAATATTCAAAAGACAGCTGAAAACTCATCTCTTTCGTGAGCACTTATCCTCATCATAAAAAATAAAAAAAATCCTATACCTATCCCTTCACTTCCTTTAATCCCTCTCTATTGTAGCTTATGATACTCTGAGCACTGCCTAAAACTTGTATTGTGAGCACTTCTTGTCCCTATTTGACTCGTCATGACGACTTGCTTATTGTATTCCTCACTTGTAAGTCGCTTTGGATAAAAGCGTCTGCCAAATGAATAAATGTAAATGTAAATGTAAGATTGCAGACTTCAGACACATCTCGGAATAGTTCAGAAGAAACAGAGATATTGTCCTCATGTAATCTGCTATTGGTGAGTAGCTACCCTGATCTTTTTGAATATTCACTCACGTTATAAACGTCAAATAATATAGATTTTATTATAAGTGGACTTTAATATAGTTGACTTCAGGAGAAACCCCCCTGCACTCCCCCCACTTAGCATCATGAACAGCACTGTGGAGGCAGTGGAGTCATTCAGGTTCCTGGGCACCATCATCTCTCAGGACCTGAAGTGGGACAATCACATTGACTCCATTGTGAAAAAGGCTCAGCAGAGACTGTAATTCATTCGCCAGCTGAGGAAGTTCAACCTGCCACAGGTGCTGCTGACACAGTTTTACTCAGCTGTTATTGAGTCAGTTCTGTGCACTTCTATAACCAACCTTCAGGACTTGTACAACTCTAGAGTGAAGAAACGGGCAGGTAACATCATCAGACCCCTCTCACCCCGGAGACAACCTGTTTGCACTTCTGCCGTCAGGCAGACGTTACAGATCGCTGTGCACTAAGACATCTAGGCATAAGAACAGTTTTTTCCCCTATGCTATTTCCATAGCAATTACCCCAGTTTTTAGTATTCACTTTTAGTACTTGAGATTTGATTATTATTCATCCTGCTGTATATACAATACATATTGCACAAATCTGTCTTCTGTTCCAGATGTATACCACATTATTATTACTTTTTATTTTATTTTACTTATTTATTATTTTCTTAGTTTTACTTTTTTAAATGTTCTTTCTGTTCTCATGTCATATGTATGTGTATATGTATGTACTCCTGAAGAAAACCACAACAAATTCCTTGTGTGTTTGTGCACACCTGGCGAATAAAGCTCATTCTGATTCTGATTCTGATCAATTCTTGCACTTTGTTCACCCTAGCTAGCCTAGTGGTGATAAAAAATTAAAGAGAAAATGTAGTTTTCGATCTAAACATATAGATTAATGCGTTAAACAGGCATCTTTGACCGTTACATCTAGTCTGCTTTTACAGTTTCTCGCACTGCGTTTTAAAATGCTGTGTCAAGTTCAAAGTTCAACATCTGAAAACACCTTTTCCTTTTCTTAGCACCCCCTTTGAACTATTAAGCCCCCCCTTAGCATCCCCAAGAAAAAAATCCTGGAGCCGCCACTGGTCACAGTATTACGTTTTTTTATGGAAGCTTGTGTCTGCAATTGAATTATAAATAAATAAATAAATAATTGCAACATTTTTTCCTCACAATTGTGAGATATAAACTCGCAATTCTGACTTTATAACTCGCAATTGCAACTTTATATCACGCAATTCTGACTTTGTAACTCGCAATTGCAACTTTATATCACGCAAATTCTGAGTTTGTAACTCTCAATTGCAACTATATCACGCAATTCTGACTTTGTAACTCGCAATTGCAACTTTATATCACGCAATTCTGACTTTGTAACTCGCAATTGCGACTATATCACGTAATTCTGACTTTGTAACTCGCAATTGCAACTATATCACGTAATTCTGACTTTGTAACTCGCAATTGCAACTTTATATTACGCAATTCTGATTTTGTAACTCGCAATTGCAACTTTATATCACGCAATTCTGACTTTGTAACTCGCAATTGCAACTTAATATCACGCAATTCTGACTTTTTTTCTTACAATTGCGACTATATCACACAATTCTGACTTTAACTCGCAATTGCAACTTTATTTTATGCAATTCTGACTGTAACTCGCAATTGCGATTATATCATGCAGTTCTGACTATACTTCGAAATTGCGACTTTATTTTATGCAATTCTGACTTCGTAACGCAATTGCGACTATATCACGCAATTCTGAGAAAAAAGTCAGAATTGTGAGATTTTATTTTTTATTCAGTGACGGAAACGAGCTTCCATATTTTTTACTGTATTTTTGTTCAAATAAATGCAGCCTTATTGAGCACAAGAGGCTTCTTTCAAAAACATTAAAAAAATCTTACCAACCCCAAACTTCTGAATGAATTATTACTGTGTGATTAAATTACTGAACTGTGTGTGTACAGAACAGAATTAAGCACTAAAGGTGAAATGACAACCAAATTTAGCTGCAGTGTGTAAGTGTCGTTTGTGTACCTCACTGATAAAAAGTACTTTTATTTCTCACTTTCAGGGTCATATCCGCGTCTGTCTCTCAGTTTTAAACTGAAGAGAAACATTGGGTATTTCATCCTGCAGACCTACATGCCTTCAACACTGATCACCATCCTGTCCTGGGTCTCCTTCTGGATCAACTATGACGCATCAGCTGCAAGAGTTGCTCTAGGTGTGTGTGTGTGTTTGTGTGAGACCACCTAATACTTCACAGAAACTAAAGACACGTACATTCAGTGCACTTTTTCAACACCTCACTTTCCCCACTTCTTAAATTTACAGTTGATGTCAACCAGTTTCTAAATAAGTTTTTTCAAACATTGTAATACTGACTCTTTTTAGGAATCACCACCGTTCTGACAATGACTACAATCAACACTCATCTTAGGGAGACTTTACCCAAGATCCCTTATGTGAAGGCCATTGACATCTATCTGATGGGCTGCTTCGTCTTTGTGTTTCTGGCTTTGCTCGAGTATGCTTTCGTCAACTACATATTCTTCGGCCGTGGTCCACATTTACAGAAGAAAGTGGCAGAAAAAGCTGCAAAAAGCAACAATGAGAAGAGTAACAAAGTTCAGGTGGGTTATTGACCAGCTCTATGTTTACACTAAGTATTTTCTTTAATCGATACAGTAGAGGTCTTGGACTTCATACTGTCTTCTATTATTATATGTAGATTACCTTTGCCGTCATCTAACATTCACAAGTTAACTCTTTCCCCGCCATTGATGAGTTATCTCGTCTTTTATGAGAAAACACTTTCCGTGTTTTCATTGTTATAAGGTAGGGGGCGCTATTACGCATCTTCTGAAAGAGTACTGAATCTCCTGATCAAACACAGGCGAAGAAGATTCAGAGACATGCGACAGCACATGTAATCACATGCATATTTAAAATAACATGATCATCAACATTAGACAGCATATAAATCAAAACTGTCTAACGTTACCAAATGAAATGTCGACCCAGGATGAGCTATAGGACTGTGAAGCTTTGATGGACTCAATCTACTCCATCTGTGTTTTGATCATCGTTCTGAATCTGATCCGGATGTAGTCTTTGACAAAATGTTATTTTCTCAGCTTTTTGCTCAAAATGTTTTTTGTTTTTTTTAAATGAAACTTAACCATATTCAGGTGTTGATAAAAAAAAGTGCATGAAGCTAGAATAAAACGGGTTTTTTTTTGTTTTTTTTGTTTGTTTGTTTAAAATCTTATTTTTATTTAAAAGCTTGTTTTTTGATATATTGTTCAGATATTCATACAACAAAATATTCTGGGGGCCATGAAATATTTGTGAAAATGATCAAAAACGCTGGCGGTGACTGGCAACTTTAAAAAATAAATAAATAAATAAAAACTGATGGGGAAAGAGTTAATTTTAAAAAATAATAACACTTTAATAATATAATAATAATAATATAATAATAAATTTAATAACACTGCTAAATGTAATCTTTAACAAATCTGATATGTATTTTCATTATGTTTTTTATACAATATAATGTGGTGATGTCTAAATTTACTTTCAACATTTGAATTTTTGTTTTTAGCGTTTTATTTTTAACATATTTCAACAAAATTGTTGGCCAAATTGGCCAAAACATAAAAATATTAATGTCTTATCAGCATTGGCCAGAATTTTGATTAATCTCTAAATTCTATTTATTTCTTTTTATATAAAACTTTTTAGTGAGAAAAATCACTTTTATTTACTAAAACGCAGTTTTATTCCTTCTTTTATATTAATAAAGGTTGATGTCCATGGAAACATTCCCCTGACAAACCTTGATCTGCGCCTTAGCGGGGCAGAGATGTTAGGTGCTCTTGGAGACCCGAGGAACACCATGTTCTCCTATGACAGTGCCAGCATCCAATACCGTAAGCCCCTTACAGGTCGGGACCTCTATGGCCGGCCCACTGCCTCTCTCGAGAGGCCAATGGCACGAAAAAAGAGTCATCTTAAGAGGCGAGCCGCTCAGCTGAAGGTGAAGATTCCAGACCTGACAGACGTGAACGCCATTGACAAGTGGTCACGTGTCATCTTTCCAATCACCTACACCTTCTTTAACTTAGTATACTGGCTGTATTATGTCCACTAGGGAGCAGCACTAACTCGACCCAGCCATTCACACATCAGGTCAGGCTCTCCTACTCTCCTTGAGGTTTTGACTGTCAGTCAGACAGGAGGAAGAGGTGCTTTCTGTAGGTAGCCCTTCTCTGTAAATTATTAAACTATAAAAACTATATAATATAAACCTGTATTATAATTTTTAAATAAGAGAAAAAAATTAAGTTAAAATGACTGCCAAACTTTTACTGCTTAATGTAGATTGTCATAAATATTCATTTAAAATTGACACTGGATTTTTGCACTTTGCTTCTGTAGGATCCATTTCACTGACTGCAGGAAGTGCAACTTCACAATGGAGAGAAAATAGGCTTTTCTTAGCTAACGACTGCACTGCACATCTACTGTTTGTCAGGCTTGAATCTGCAAAACAATATTTAGAAGTTGTTTTCATCCTTCATCTTGCATATATGAAGGTCTTAAAAGGATTTTCTGGGTCTATTACAAGCTCTTTTGACATTTGTGGCATAAATTTTATTACCACAGAAATTAATTTTGACCTGTCAAATGTTTGAAATAAATAATTTTAAAAAAGCTCTTAAAGGGTTAGTTTACGCAAAAATGAAAATTCTGCCATCAACGACTCACCCCCATGTTGTTCCACATCCGTAAGACCTTCGTTCATCTTTGGAACACAAATTAAGATATTTTTAATGAAATCTGAGAGCTTTCTGTTCCTCCATAGAGATCCAAAGCAACTACCACTTTCAAGGTCCAGAAAGGTAGTAAAAGTACTTCATGTGACTTCAGTGGCTTAACCTCAATGTTATGAAGCGACGCAAGTGCTTTGTTTGAGAAAGAAAAACACAGTTTACCACTTTATTTAACAAAAAAATTGAAAATATTTACTGTTTAATATTTGTGGTAACTCAAATTGGCGTAATGTAACGGTTAAGCACTGCCTACGTAGGCCAAACGCCACCTACAGGAATTAATGTGCAGTATAATTTACTAAATATATGTTCATTCCCCTAAAAAAGTAGTTTCTTTAGTAAATTACATTTTATAGTTGGTCGATGGAGCTTAACTTGAATTAAACCCTGGAACATTTCTTTAAAACAAGACCTTCATAGTATATATTGTTAAAGTTTGTTGATGAAAGCCTTGCCCCAGTTTAGACACATCACATACTGTAGATTAAACTGGTTCTTCTTAGTAAGACCTCAGTAACTTTGCTACCAAGAAATGGGCTCATCATTTGGGTTACAGTATTAATAGGGCTTGGTTAAGACTACACCTCAAAAAATCATGTCTGCAGCTGTTGTGCGTCTATTTGTGGCCTAACACACTTTCTGTTCTCTATAATCAAATGTAGTCAAGCTGCCAGGAATGGATGTCCTTAGATCAATATGACAACACATGATGACAAGCAGGATGTTCAGGAGTTCAAAGTCTAGACAGTGTGTAAATTTGTACATTAAAACATATCAGGTATTGGAAGATCAATGATGTCATCATGTTTTTCTGTACTTTTTCTTATAAACCAATGAATCCTGCATATTTCATTCAAAGCAGCAGTTGTATTTTCCGGCCCACTTTATATTAAATGTCTTTAACGACCGTATCCTAACATTTAAATTAATCATATTTAATATAATGCACTTATTGTGTACAAGCATGTTTTGTTTTGTTTTTTTTACACTGAACAGGTATACCTGCATGTAATTACAGCTGTAATTAATTTTATCTAATCTAATTGCATCAATAATTACACGGTTGGCCTTCCCTTACACCGTACCTGACCCATAAACATACCCATACCACCAAACCTGTCCCTAACCTTACCCATATCCCACCAAAATAGAAGCAAAAGTGTTTTGGGTAGCACTTTATTTTACTGTGTCCTTGTTACATGTAGTTAATATAGTACTTACATGCAACTAACCCTTAACATGAACACAATCTATATATATACAATGATCAGGCATAACATCATGACCACTGACAGGTGAAGTGAATAACACTGATTATCTCTTCATCACGGCACCTGTTAATGGGTGGATATATTAGGCAGCAAGTGAACATTTTGTCCTCAAAGTTGATGTGTTAGAAGCAGGAAAAATGGGCAAGCATAAGGATTTGAGCGAGTTTGACAAGGACCAAATTGTGATGGCTAGACGACTGGGTCAGAGCATCTCCAAAACTGCAGCTCTTGTGGGGTGTTCCCGGTCTGCAGTGGTCTGTATCTATCAAAAGTGGTCAAAGGAAGGAACAGTGGTGAACCAGTGACAGGGTCATGGGCGGCCAAGACTCATTGATGGATGTGGGGAGCGAAGGCTGGCCCGTGTGGTCTGATCCAACAGACGAGCTATTGTAGCTCAAATTGATCAAGAAGTTAATGCTGATTCTGATAGAAAGGTGTCAGAATACACAGTGCATCACAGTTTGTTGCGTATGGGGCTGCATAGCCGCAGATCAGTCAGGGTGTCCATGCTGACCCCTGTCCACCGCTGAAAGTGCCAACAGTGGACACGTGAGCATCAGAACTGGACCACGGAGCAATGGAAGAAGGTGGCCTGGTCTGATGAATCACGTTTTCATTTACATCATGTGGCCTCTTTCAGCAGGACAGTATGCCTGCCACAAAGCAGACATGGTTTAGGAATGGTTTGAGGAGCACAACAACGAGTTTGAGGTGTTGACTTGGCCTCCAAATTCCCCAGATCTCAATCCAATCGAGCATCTGTGGATTGTGCTGAACAAACAAGTCCGATCCATGGAGGTCCCACCTCTCAACTTACAGGACTTAAAGGATCTGCTGCTAACATCTTGGTGCCAGATACCACAGCACACCTTCAGGGGTCTAGTGGAGTCCATGTCTCGACGGGTCAGAGCTGTTTTGGCAGCAAAAGGGGGACCAACACAATATTAGGAAGGTGGTCATAATGTTATGCCTGATCGGTGTATATACAGAAGTTAAAGACCCCTAAAGAGTCAATAAAATCCAGGCTTGATTCATTAGCAAGAGGTTTAAAGAGGTTAAAAATGATATATAGCTTAATTATGTTAGTTTCTATTGTTCAATATTTGACTCAGCACTCCTAACACTATTGCAGTGGAAATGTAGTTATGACTTTAGAGATGGGCTTTGTTTTAGGGATGTAGTTCTAACTATTTATATAGTAAGTGGCTTAGGTGATAGTAAGTATTTACCTTACAAATTTGTATTTAGCTTTAAACATATTCACTGTGAGTTATATATTATCCAAGCTCACCAAAATGGCAGATAGGACTTACTAACAAATTAGATTTTTCCTCTATGGCTGAACTTGTGCCTTTTAAGAAAAAAAAAAGGACATTTTACAGGGTTTAACATACAGTAGCAGGGTAGAAATATTCTGAATGGATTTCCACTTTTCTATAGAACAAAGATTACTCAAGGGTACCAAACGTAATCAAAATGAAAGGTACTTTCAAGGGCTTTTCCAATGCCCTGCATTAATATTCTATATAAATACATAAAATGCATTTGGCATGTAAATAAATTGCTTGCACTGCAACACTCTTTTTGTTTCAGTGTCAATATGACTGGGACATGAGCAGCTCAGTAACTGTATATGAGTGAATTAACTCCATTAAAGATTATCAAAGAGATCTCAAGAGCGGCAGTGTAAAAACACACTCCAGCCAGAATCAGCATGAATACACAAACACGTAAAGACACATATTTAACTTAGGGTTGTTCTCATATCACTCATACAACAGCAGATGCCAAAAAAGGGAAAAAAAAGTATTTTTTAAACGGTATCCGATTATCCGTGTATGATTTCTGTAATTGCACTCATGCTATTGGCCGATGCAATCTTGTGCAGATGCAGAGTGTGTTGAAGGAGAATGTGTTGTCACAGATTGAGACTGATGAGATGATTGTATTTGAGTGTATGTATGCATTTAAGCCTAGGACTGCAACCACAGTTGTACTTTATTTTAAATCATAGACATTTTGAATGAATTCAAATAAAATATCTCACTAAGTATAATGTGAAGAGCTGATTATTGCGTTGTTGTTTCATTAACACATGGCATAGGTGTTTTTTTTTTTGTGAGCTGGCAAGTCTGGGAATCATGATGGATAGTGGAATGGATAAAAAAAATGGTTAAAAGATTAGTTCACTTCAGAATTAAAATTTCCTGATAATTTTCTCAGCCCCATGTCATCCAAGATGTTTATGTCTTTCTTTCTTCAGTTGAAAAGAAGTTACGGTTTTTGAGGAAAACATTCCAGGATTTTTCTCCATATAGTGGACTTCACTACGGGTGAAGGTCCAAATTGCAGTTTCAGTGCAGCTTCAAAGAGCTCTACATGATCCCAGACGAGGAATAAGGGTCTTATCTAGCAAAACAATCTGTCAATGCGCCATGCATTACGTAATCACGTTGGAAAGGTCATGCACAACGTAGGCGGAAGTAGAGCGGAAAACTCCATCTCATTTTTTTCCTCCAAGTTCAAAATCGTCCGTCGTTGTTTTACCTTTTTTTGTAAAGGTCATTTGACTTAGTCTTTGCACATTCTCTTTGTAAACACTGGATCGGTAATTCCGCCTACGTCACGCGTAGAGCTGCATTGAAACTGCAATTTGGACCTTCAACCATGGTGAAGTCCACTATATGGAGAAAAATCCTGGAATGTTTTCCTCAAAAACCTTTATTTCTTTTCGACTGAAGAAAGAAAGACATGAACATCTTGGATGACATGGGGGTGAATAAATTTTAATTCTGAAGTGAACTAACCCTTCATTTGTTCTCACAAACAATGTTTGGGGGGTTTCTGTCTTTTATCATTTTAGCTACCTTTTTTGACAAAAAAGGAACAACTCACAACTTATGT
The DNA here is from genome assembly GCA_037950665.1 of Hypophthalmichthys nobilis. Lineage (NCBI taxonomy): Eukaryota > Metazoa > Chordata > Actinopteri > Cypriniformes > Xenocyprididae > Hypophthalmichthys > Hypophthalmichthys nobilis. The sequence continues at coordinate 29,627,633 of CM075477.1, read as the reverse complement.
GTTGGCTTTAATGTTTTTAGTTCCTTTATTTATAAAAAGGCATCCTTTTGGGGTGTGAAACCAAAATTCATTTGCATTTCATGGAGAATTGAACACAAGACCTCAGGCCTTTAGCTTTTCATTGTGCAAAATCCTCAGCCTCAAGCGATCCTAGCACCATTAATCAAGCAACTTCAAGTCAAGTCCATAATTATGGAGCTTAAATCATAATATTCAGTCTGTTGAGCTCTTTATAAACACCTCATAAGTAGAGAAACTGAGAGATTCCCGGTTCTGTCTGGAAGGTTCCTGTTTGCCCGCATACAGGCATTGTCTCATAATGCAGACATCAGAAATCCCCTCTTTGAAAGCATTATGGCACAGAACCATCTTTGTAAGGAAATGTACTGGTTGGCATCTTCATTTTAACTGCAGCACCACCTGAAATAAGACACAATGTCAGCAGAGGTAAGCGTTGGTGCCACTACTGTATATTAAAGTGCCCCTTTTATGCTTTTTTTTTTTTGTATATTACCTTTCATGTAGTGTTATTTAGCTGTTTTGAATGTAAAAGTTCTGCAAAGTGTATGATAAATGGAGTTACTGTCTCCCAAAAGTAAGAACCCATTCTGAACTAGGGTTGTCAAAAGTACCAACTTCAGTACTGAAAAATGATCAACACTTCAAAAACATGTTGTAAATAGACATCAATGAAGCTTACACAGATACACATGAGAACATCTGAAAGCAGGCATCTATCAGCTGATCCCTAATAAATCCACTGATACACACGGAAGCATTTGAAAGCAAATGAAGAGCGTCAAAGATGTCTATTTACAACATGTTTTTAAATGTTGATTATTGTAGCCAATCACAGACATATCTGTTGAGCATGTGAACACAGTGGCCAATCAGAGGTGTTTAAGAATCTGCTCAAAATGCTAAGGGGAAAACGCCCTCAAACACTGTAGTTGCAGCTGAGGCCTGAAAGATTTAAATTTGTGTTGTTGACATGTTGAGAAGAGGCTGTTTTCTGTGCTGTTTTCTTCCAAAAGATGAGGACTCGAGGTCGCATTGATACAGTAAAACCGAAGCTATCGTTACTGTTTGTATCACTGTGTTTACAAGTGCTGAGGAAGCCTCCTGAAATTCAGATATAGTAATGGAAGTTTTGTATTACATTATGTGCTGCAAGACAACAGAGCAGAGTATGCTCTCTGAAAGGTGGGGTTTAGAGAGACCGAATCCTTGATCGAACCATTTCAGACACTGTGAGAAAAGGTAATGCTGCAATGTATATTATGAGAAAATTGTGTTTTTTGACCTTGGATTCATGTAAACCTATTTTAGGAGACTTCCAAAACAAAATTAGGAACTTTAAAGTCCCCCTGTAGTGAATAATTTTATCCCTTAAACTCATCTTTGATCACCAAAATGGAATGTAACTCGACACCCTTGCTTCATTTAGTATACATAGAACCATTAATATGCAAATTAGCCCCGCCTCCACTCACTCGCACGAGCTCAGAGATCCACTCGGTAAACTTACTGAGGTAAACGCTGCACTATGGTATCGCTTTTTACAATGTCGGACACATAACGGTAATTAATATGATTAGCCTTTTGCTTGACTATGTTATCAAACAGCTAATAATATGTTGCTAATGTTACACAAAACATGTTCCTATGACAAGAAGAATGTCATATACACCTAGGATGGTTTGAGGGTGAGTAAATTATGGGCTAATTTTCATTTTTGGGTGAACTAACCCTTTAAGGCATATTAAAAACACCACATAGACATATAAACAATATTAAAAACTTGATTTTTACCACAGGGGGTCTTTAAAATAGCATATTAGGGGCACTTTAATAGTCCATTACCTTAACAGTAAGCATTACCTTATTAGCAGCCTCTAGTGCACTGATGAGAGTTTGCAGCTCCTCTTTGTTCATTTCTATGTTCACAGATCTCTGAATTCCATTGTCTTTCAGGTCCAGACTGAGATTTAGCAGAGGGGTGTTTAAAGCTGACAGCTTATCACTGGATAATGCCAGCTAGGAAGGAAAGGGGGGAGGATGTAAGAAACCAGTATTTACAAATGGACTATAATTAATGCATGCATGTATGTATGTATGTGCTTGACGCACCTTTAATTGCCAGTTGAAGTCCTGTAGCTGTGTGCTAGAGATGGCATTGGTTCTGTCCACCAAAGCATGTCTGATCTCATCAAACCTGGACCGCACACACTGGAGAACAGCCTCAGCCCGTGCTGTGTCCAAATCACTCAGCAGCTCCTGGATCTTCAGACGTGCACAAAATAATCAATCTCATAAATGAATCGGATGTTTAGTCAACCAATAAATCTATTTGAACATTTACATGATTCTGTACACAGTTAGACATGTTTATAGGTCTGTTTACTCACCTCTTGATCTGAGCAGCCCCTTCCTACAGCAAAGCGGATGAGAGAGGAGAGGGTGTTCATCAACTCCACCCATTCTGCCAGACTCCACCGTTCACCGTAATCGGTTCGCCTCGGACCACTCCGCCCGCACACCCCATCCACCACCCTGTGTACGAGCTTACAACAGAAATAAGGAATTTAGGTATTCAGGGTTCAAAGTCAAGTTGATAAACAGAGATTATTCTGTATAAGGAGTTTCATCTTGAACATTTCATTAATTAATACAGTTTATTCACTATAGTTTAAAAAATGGCAAGACAAGATAAAGAGTTAAACTGTGTCAGAAAAAAAATTAATCTTAATTATGTCAGATAACACTTATGCAAAACATGGTCAGGTCAAAGTGTCTGAATAATTTTTGGTCCCAAATTTTTATCAATTTTACTGGTAGTCCATTGTATGAAGAATTTTTGGATATAATATGTTAATAATAAGGTATGATAAGTTTACTTTATTTTGCTATCCTCACTTACATAAATGAACTATAGTGTCCTACACCTACTAGTAAAAAAAATTATATCTAGTGTCTGAATCATTTTTGGTTTGACTGTATATTTGAAACATCTACAAATTTCTTTGACATTACAAAAATATACTATATATTTATTTGTGAATGTGGTAAAAAAATGTATGAACAAAAGCAAAAAAAACTTCATCAACGGCTTATACTAGCATAAAACAATCATTAAACATGCATTATAATATTTGTTGAAGTTAATGTTATTAATTGAAGACACTATAGATACACACAAAAAAATGGAGCAATTTAAATTTTATTTTAGGGAGTACCTGGTGTTGACAGGTAATTTTTTTTTTTACAAACCTTTATTAAACGTCTTTAAATAACAAACAGGCATTATAATTGTTACACACAAACACAATAAAGAGGGGGAAAATAGCCCACTAATAATAAATACATAAATATATAAAATAATATAATTTAAGTGGGGTTAATCAATATAATTTTCAAGTATGAAATAAAATTTTCAAATCATTTTTAAATGCCACAAAAAATTTACAGCAAGTAAAGGTTGGCCATCCCCGACCTATACGTTGGTAGATAAACATAAGCTTAGATTTAAATGTATTAAAACTACCCTTGCAAAAATATACCATTTATAATATTATAATCGTAATAAATGTACGTGGGTCTCATTGAAACGCTGCAAGAATCTTTCACAATCGTTGAACATATTGATGACAGTAGATTAATAGTTATCGCATTTTCAAACAATAGATAGCATAATCTTTTTGTGAAAGTATGTGATGCCAACTGTATGTTTTTTAAGGTAAACAAACAAAACAATTCATAAGCCAAAAACTGCCAAGCGCTGATGGCGTGTGCTACTGGTGTGAGATCAGTACAACTATATGTCCATTTATAAAATTTCATAAACAGCATTATAAATACATTATATACTTACTTTAGGACATTCTTCAGACGGCAATTTGTCGAGCAATTTTATCATAATGCTGTCAGTCGTCTTCCTCAGCGTCGACGATGTCAGCTGATCAAATGTCACGTGACTTCGTCTTCTGTCGCGTTTGTGTTCAGGACGTTGTTGCTTAAACTCTGGGATTTATTAATTAAACATTTTACATGCTAATTAAATTTACATGTTAGGTCCAACAAACTATTTCATACTTGTCATATTTATACATTATTGTCAACTTGAACGAACCCGGAACTATTCTCTCACAAAATTTCAAAATAAAAGCTCAAAAAAAGTATATTGACTGTTTAGACGTATAGATATAGATAATAGATTTGAAATTAGATTAACATTTATTTAAAATAATTCACACCTATTTAAAATAAAGAAATGTACACAACTGGACTACTTTTTCCCAAGCAAACGACAGGTTTCGTACAAACTTTTACCACGTCTTAAAAAAAAGAAAGAAAAAAAAATTAAACTTAAGATGTAATAATGCAAAAATGTGTATATTTTACTCAAAATCCCTTTGAAAATGCTGGTAATCAATTACGACTGTATATGTTTTACGTTAAAATAAAAATGTTTTTCTAGTTTAGATTGCCAAAGGAGAGAAACGCAGGAGAGAAACATATGGGTGTTGTAGAGAGTAACTGTGAGAAAGAAAGAAAAAAAAAAAAAAAAAATGGAGAAAAAAAGAAAGTGACTGTGGGAGTGACACACAGGATGCTCACGCACGCGCAATGCGGGCTCATGCAGTTCTCCAATGCAGGATACTGTACGTTTATATATTTAATGTGACTGGAAGACCGTTAAATATAATAACGGAAAAGCTGATGCATGATTTGTACAGGATTATACTTACTCTGAAATGCCAGCAGTCCATGACTCGACGGTAAGTTTTAAGGCTTTGTTATCTGCATTATGTGTTGGGTCCTTTAAGAAAGTATACATCTTGGACAATAAAGCCGACATTAGCATTTTATGATTTTACACTCCTTTTGACCTGTACTCACTCGAGGTCACATTCACATTTATGGTACCTGCTTTATAGGTCTGTGGATGTATTTCCGGATGTATAAAACGGAGCTTTTCCCTTTTTTTAAAACCAAAATTGGAAGCATCACGATCTTTTCATCACGATCTTTTCGCGTCTAATGAGTAGCACGTGATTCGGGTTGTGTAATTACAACATTTGTTGGTCAAAACAATGTAATGTTTCGTTTACATTAAAGACAATTTTAAAGAAAAGCGTAAAATAGGATGTTAAATGCCAAGTTTCATTGTGATAACTTACCCCATATCATGTGACAACATTCCTGCTGGTTAGTTTTCAATTAACAGTTACATATGTCGTTTTTCCTCGGCAATAGTGGTGGAAATGTCCAATCGTTTTTTAGTGTATGTGTCTATACAGAAACTGAGTCAAAAGTGAAACTAGACTGAGAAATACTTAAGAAAAAATGTGTAACTAGTATGTGACTAGTCGTCTCAGAGGCCAGTTTCTAAATTATCTACATGTTGAAAACTTCTGCCATCTGTTTGACAGTTCATACTTCAGTAAAAGTTGTGGTGCATGTGTCATTTGCAGTGGAATCTTTATGATATTTATATTGCAAGATGAACATTTACTGGACTGAAGCAACTTTGGCTTATCCATACATCATTTTATTATGTGTTTATTTATTTATTTTTAGAAAAAAATAGTTAAAATATGAGTATCAAATATGATACAACAGGCCTCTGAGGAATGTTTATTTGTTCATATCTCAATTGTATTGCATTGCATTGTATATTTTGTCCCCCACAGAGCTTTGGTCATAAAACTAAGCATCTAATAATTGGGAGATATAGAGTGACAACTGATATTTATATGCAATTTACAGTATGTAAGTAGTCTGCTGTACTGTAATAAAACCTTACGTTACAAGCTATCAGAATGTCATCTAATTTTTAAGCCATAAAAATATCAGCAACTGCACCAAATTGCATGTTTTTGCAAGAGTTTTTTCCTCCTCAAGTATGAGCTTCATATTATCATTAAATCATATTATATGAGACACAAAATAATGTTGTACAGAATATTATACAAAACATTAGACAAATATGCAAAGCATTTATGTTTCTACAGCTTCTGTGTTAGTTTTCATATGTTAGATACTATTTTAGTATTGGTATAGAATGATTTGGTTAGCCTTGGGGTTATTCCCATATCAAATCATTCAAATTTCAGAAACTTCCCCTGCTAAACTTTTTGACTTTGTTAATAATTTTTCTGTACAAAGTTATAAAGTTAGATATTCCTCTTTAAAAGAAAAAATGATCCACTGTATGCAAAGTGACCCACATGAAAATGTGTACAATTTACTCATGGAGCCACATTAACATGTCCATATCTCTGGGACTGAACCATCGCGGGCCTTTAAAATGAAGATACCAAAATAAAAGTTTGTAATGAACCAGAATCTAGAAGGATATCTTCTTGAGTTACAGGCATGCAAACATGAGGCAAAAAAAACAAGAAGCGCTTTTTGCCATTTTTGAACTGTCAGCTTTGGCATATAATGCAACAAAGATTGCTAAAATCAAAAGATTTTACTAGTAGATCTACCAATCTCTGTGTAATACTAAAATAATGATGCTGCCATCTTTCTAAAGTCATTTTTACATCCCTGTAATTTGGCTCCAAATCTCAGGTGAAAATTGTCATTTTGACCCCCCCAAAAGACTGGATTACTCAGTAAATATACATCTGTCACATTTAACATTTTGGTTTTCATCATTATTTATGTTTGTCTTTCTACAGAAAAAATATTAACAAAATCATTTAAACAAAACATATCTGTGGCCATCTATGATCTGCAATACTGTGTGTGTTTATATACAGTGGTCGTTTTAGGGTGGCATTTTTTAGCTTCCTCATTGCAGGTCATGTCACTCTTGCAGTATGTTCACTACAGGCCTTTCAGAAAAGTGAAATCTCTTGTATTTTGGCCTATGAAATATAAGCTGCTTCATTTGAAACAAATTAAACACTCCTTCCTCTTTCCATGTTATAGGGATGTGGTTATCTTGAAAATGACATTCGCTACTGGCAGAACTTCTGCCTTTCAGCCATGCAAAGCTTGTTCAACAGGTTTCATGCTTTCATAAGGAGAAGAAATGGAAGATTGCAAGGAGTATACTCTGTGGATTTATAGTCATTTTTGGTGTGTGTTTATGTGTGTTCAGGACGAGGGCTGTTTGTAGTGCAGACAGGGACCTCGCCATTTTGTCTTGCTGTCTTCCTCATGGAGCGGCTCCACTGGGTTTGGCACAGATGTCTGCAGCTGATATCCACAGACAGGAGGAGGGGCTGGTACTCTTCTCCTTCATCACTTCCACCTAAGAGCAGTCTAGACACTCAAGACCCTCTGGTTCGGCAGCTCAGTGGAAAGAGAAGAGTGGTGGTATCACGATGTGGTCCACACCATGCAGAGTATCACAGCTTCTCCAAGGGCTTTCAAGACAACAGAATCCGGACCACCAAGTATACCCTTCTCAGTTTCATACCCATGAATCTGTTCCAGCAGTTTCACAGGTCAGATGTTGAGCTGAATATATCATGTGTCTTCTAAATGATTTAATTGTGTGTTTGTACTTGTGTGTTACTGAAACATGTGGGCTCTTGCAACAGAGCGGCAAATCTGTACTTCCTGTTCTTGGTGTTGCTGAATTGGGTCCCAGTGGTGGAAGCATTTCAGAAGGAGATTACCATGATTCCCCTAGCTGTGGTGCTCACCGTCATTGCCTTCAAAGATGCCATGGAGGATTACAGACGCTACCGCTACGATAAGAGAATAAACAACATACTGACACATGTCTACAGCAGGTAAATGTTCATCCCTGTTTATCTGGTGAGGTCAGTATGATACGACTGTGGAAGTGTTGTCAGTGTTTTTGTTTTGTGGGGGGTTTTTGGGTGTGTTATGTAACTTCCTTTCCTGGAAATTTGATTATTTCCTCATTATCTCCCCATATCAAATCAGTTAAAAAGCCATTAATTCAAGGTAAATGCAAAGTGAGGGTAGCTTGTGTTCTCTCAGGCAAGGACAGATTAAGAACTGATAGGCCCATAGACTGATACACAATGTTTGTTAAATCGAGTGAACAGTTTGCAAGACCACAGTCTGTTGACTTTTTCCACACTGCAATAAAAAATTACTTTATTTTCCTCAATGACAAAAAAATAATGCAAACTGACCTGCCAATGCAAAGGTTATTTTAATTACAAATACAAAGTAATTTGTAACTTAATTTATACAGTCAACATTTACAACATTGTGAGACCACTCAACCACCATTTTGCTATTCTCACGACAATCCATTCAGAATGAAGTGATAAATATAATATATGTACACTACCAGTCAAAAGTTTGGAATCGGTAAGATTTGTAATGTTTTTAAAATAAGTTTCATCTGCTCACCAAAGCTGCATTTATTTAATTAAAAATACAGTAAAAACAGTAATATTGTGAAATATTATTACAATTTAAAACGACTGTTTTCTGTTTGAATATATTTTATAAAGTAATTTATTCCTGTGATCAAAGCTGAATTTTCAGCATCATTACTCCAGTCTTCAGTGTCACATGATCCTTCAGAAATCATTCTAATATGCTGATCTGCTGCTCAAGAAACATTTATTGTGTACAACTGTACAAAATATTTGTGTACAATATATTTTTTTCAGGATTCTTTGATGAATAGAAAATTCAGATTCATTTATTTGAAATATAATCTTTTGTAACATTATAAATGTCTTTACTGTCACTTTTGATTGATTTAATGCATCCTTGCTGAAAAAAAGTATTAATTTCTTTAATTTCTTTTCAAAAAATAAAACTAAAAATTCTTACTGACCCCAAACTTTTGAACGGTAGTGTATAATGTTACAAAAGCTTTGTATTTCAGATAAATGCTGTTCTTTTGAACTTTCTATTCATCAAGGAATCCTGAAAAAAAAGTACACAACTGTTTTCAACATTGATAATAATCAGAAATGTTTCTTGAGCAGCAGATCATCATATTAGAATGATTTCTGAAGGATCATGTGACACTGAAGACTGGAGTAATGATGCTGAAAATTAAGCTTTGCCATCACAGGAATAAATTACTTTATAAAATATATTCAAACAGAAAACAGTTATTTTAAATTGTAATAATATTTCACAATATTACTGTTTTTACTGTATTTTTAATTAAATAAATGCAGCCTTGGTGAGCAGATGAAACTTCTTTTAAAAACATTAAAAATCTTACTGATTCCAAACTTTTGACTGGTAGTATGTGTGTATATATATATATATATATATATATATATATATATATATATATATATATATATATATATATATATATATTTAAAGCTCAAGGCAGCTTTGAGTTAGAGGCTTTTGGATAACGGCCGATTTGATCCTTCCTCCTACGGATAAAATGCGATGACCTCTGCTTTGTTCTGGATCTTGTGACAGTGGCGTATTAAAGGGATTATATCATGAGGAACACATTTTTCCTTCATCTTTTGATATAAAGGACTTCATTGTACCGTGAAAACACTGTAACTTTCAGCCCAAATTTTCTTCACCAGCTTTTAAGTCCTTTTATTAAAGCCGAGCTGTAAAAATGGCTCATTGCGAAATCTTTTTACATTTTTTTTGACAACAGAAACTAATAACATTTGACCATCCATATGTACACATCAGTGCAGTCTAGCCAGTTTTTAGAAACCTGACCCACCAAGTAATGGTTAGGTGATACAAGACAACGCAGGAATCCCCATGTTAGAAATCAATTGAACTGTAACCAAGTTTAGTTTAACTGCTTAAAGACACACAAAAGTACAGTGACTGGGAGGGGACATGTTCGGTTCATTTAGTTTTGTCGTGGCCACAACATATAAACTCGTGGGAACGTGATAATATCTCGTGGCCATGAGATCAGTTTGTCGAGGTAATGACATCCTTATGTCATGGCCACGCGATGTAAAGTCGTGGCCTCGAGATCATATGGTGATCGAACGATATATTTTTTCTCGTCACCACGACTTCATTATGTTGAGGGAACAACATCTATTTTAGTCGAGTTAACTCACCGAGTTAAATGTGTAAACAACCTGCGTGACCATAGCAACCTGGAATTATCAGAAATGGATAAGACTATTATAATATTTATTTTTAATTAAGAATGAAAAATAAGGGTGGAACTAAGGAATGATTATTAACATATATATATATATATATATATATATATATAGTGTGTATATATATATATATATGTGTGTATATATATATATATATATATATATATATATATATGTTAAATTCCCGTAAATTAACTTCCTGTAAAATTCCTGTGCGCCTACAGAAATAAAATAAAATCATAAATAAAGCTTTCATAGGTTATATACAAATAATAAACAAAATATTATTTTAACATAGGCTATAGCCTATTAATAGTAACACATTTTTTGAACTTAATTCGAATGCTGTCACAGGCACGAGGGGCTAGAAGTGAAAACAGACGCTCATTTAAGCTACTGTAGTCAGAAATAGGCTACAGAGATACAGTCATAAAGTCAAAACTTTATTGGCATGATCAGGCATTTACAGTATTTACAAATACAAACTTTCAGTAACATAAAGTACAGAATGTTAATTAGATAAAGAGATATGGGAAATGAAGGGGAAAATAAAGCAAATAAATTTACAAATGTAACTAATAATAATATAAAAATATTAAATAAAAAATAAACGATCAGTGAATGGATTTAAAAGACTGTTGGATGGGATTAAAATGTACAATATTTAAACATTTATTGATAAACTTCATTCGAATGCTGTCTAAGCAACATTTCGCGCAATACAATATAATATCCACCATGTTAATATAATAATTTCTTAATTCCGTTCTTTTTCTAAATTAAAAATATTATTATAGTCTTATCCATTTCTGATAATTCCAGGTTGCTATGGTTGCGCAGGTTGTTTACACATTTAACTCGTGGCCATGAGAAATAGATGTCGTTCCCTCAACATAATGAAGTCATGGCCACGTGAAAAATATATTGTTCCCTCACCATATGATCTCGAGGCCACGACTTTACATCGTGTGGCCATGACATTAGATTAGATTAGATTAGATTAAATTAGATTCAACTTTATTGTCATTGCACATGTAAGGTACAAGGCAACGAAATGCAGTTAGCATCTAACCAGAAGTGCAATAAGCAGTAAGTACAAAATATAAAGTGTCTACAATATGTTACAAATGTTCAATAAATATACAAATAAGGCAGTATTATGGACATAATTTATTATGGACATAATTTACATAAGGATGTCGTTACCACAACAAAACAATCTTGTGGCCACGAGTTATTATCACGTTCCCACAAATTAATATCTTGTGGCCATGACAAAACTAAGTGAACCGAAACTGTCCCAGTCACCATACAAAAGAACTCTGCAAAGAAATGAAAAAAAATAGTGGTGACTAAAAGCAATTGTGGTATCTGCTCACAGTGCCTGTCTCTGTGCCAAGAGCTCCGCTTTGAACACACCACAGAGTCTACAGCCGGCAGCCAACTACCATGTACGTTCTGCACCTGCATGAGAGGAACTCTCCATACCAGCAGGTGGCAGTAGTCTGTATTCATCATTCAAAAAAAAGGAAACTGGAAGAGCTAGGACTGGATATACTAAAGCTGTATCCAAAAACTTGCCTGTTTCTGCAGAAACTGCAGAAACTGATTTCGGACAGACTTCTGAGGCAGCGTAACAGTTTAATGATCTACAGCAAAATAGCGCGAGAACTAAACAAATATTGAATTACTGCAAAAGTAATTTCTTGCTAAAAAATGACATCACAAGTGGAAAACATTGGTCAGACAACATCTTTCATTTACTTGCTCAGCTGTCTTGGGATTGTGGGATATCAAAGGCAGTGAAGGATACATCTATGCTGCCTTCAAAATTCGATCAGATGAAGGTATCTCAGGAGACAGGAAGTGAAGCTAACATTGGATTCGCACGTGCCTTGATGCCTTCCTACTTTGGAATGCGTCCTTCGAAGGCAGCATTTTTAAGTTTCCAGATGCAGCCAATGAGAAGACTTCTGTGTGTGCCCTTTTAACCTTGTCATTTGCTTGCTTTCGTCACATCCGGTTTGCTGGTTCGCAAACTAAACAGCCAATCAGAGTGATCTCTCTCACTGACAGCTTTGATGCCGATTCAACATGTTTAATTGGCTAAAAAGCCATTGGTGGGTGCAGACGCTGTGAAACTTTCCACAAAACCTGGGCCGACAGATGCTCAATGATGGCCTGACATTGACTAGTCTCAGCCTCAGACGTCACGCTTATGGATGGTTGGCTGAGAGTCTGATGCATATGGCACACTTAACTGGAAACACTTCAGGATTTTCGAAGTCGTCATCTGATTGGTTGAATTCTACAGGATTTCCAAGAGACTTGTGTGTCGCTTTCTTTAACGGTCCGCCTGGAAATAAATGTGACAATGAGCGCTCAACTAAGGCCCTGTTTCCACCTGGTATTAAGATGCGTTTTGGTTGATCAGATCACAAGTGGATGACACTAAATACAGGTGTAAACAGGGTGTAAAACGTTTTGAGCTTGTCCTCTTTCAACCACTTCCAGAGGTAGTCGAAAACGCATTCGACCGGATTGTTTTCGTAGTGTAAACGCTCATGTGGTGGAATGTGTTCAAACAGCCACAAAAGACCGCCTACTCTCCACCTAGTGACCTAACGTGTAAGGTAAGCGCGCGCTAGCCCAACAGGATTTAAAGTTTTTAAGACCCATTTGGTTTGAAGACAAAAAAAAGTACTAAGCACAACGTTCTTCACCACTCCTGATTTCAAACGTGCACTCGCAGCGTTTGGCCGGTCTTGCTGCTGTCAGAGCAGAAATATGCTCTCTGTATGTTTTTTCCGTTATCTCTGGTTGCGTTCATATGTGAATTGCGCAAGCTTATTGTGTTCATTAGATCGAAAGATCTGAAAAAACCCTTACATTTATCCACCCCTTCCCTCGAAAAAATAAGGACAGAAGTGGTTGAAAGTGGACAAAAGAGACAGATTAAAATACCAGGAGGAAACTGGTATGTGTCTCCTTCGTCCACTTGTGATCCGATCGACCAAAAGGCATCTTAATACCAGGTGGAAACGGGGCCTATGGGTCAACTAAATGCTGGATTTTCAAAAGTTTGTGAAGTAGTGTTGTCACGATACTGGAATTTCCGACTCTATACGATACCTTGAAAAATATCGATATTCGATACCACAGGGAAAACTGCCATACCATCATACAGATAATGTGTTATTTTCTCATAGTTTTTTGATAATTTGGGTAATTTTGTTGTAATAGCTTACACATAGCACAAGGAGGCTTTTTTAAAATGATTGAACTACATTTACAAAAAAAGACAAGTCAGTAGTAAAATAAGAACAAATGAATAAATTGCAAATGATGGCACAAATAAATACAATAGAATAAAGAGACAAATGAAGTTGAGTTTTTCAGTAATATTCAGGTAAGAAATAATACAGAAATGAAAGTAATCAAATGTAAAATAACACTGGATAGATTTCATTGTAAAAATGAAATACAGATTGATGCTTATAGCCTAAATAAAGTTACAAAAGTTTTCCAGTCAAGAGCAGTGAGTGATTTTCTTTTGTCTTTTGTTCTTTGATTAAAATGGCAGACAGCAGCAGGTTTATTAGGTTGCTGTCATTTTAAGAGCTTAGGCAGGAAGGATCCAATATACTGTTACACAACATGCATTTTCTCTCAACTTATTAAGTTCCAAAACTGACTATATTTACCTGAATACTCTGCAGTTTGACATATACTGAACAAAATTATAAACACAACACTATTTTTTTTTTTGCCCCCATTTTTCATAAGCTGAACTCAAAGTTCTAAGACTTTTTCAAAACACAAAAGGCCTATTTCTCTCAAATATTGTTCACAAATCTGTCTAAATCTGTGTTAGTGAGCACTTCTCCTTTGCTGAGATAATCCATCCACCTCAGAGGTGTGGCATATCAAGATGCTGATTAGACAGCATGATTATTGCACAGGTGTGCCTTAGGCTGGCCACAATAAAAGGCCACTCTAAAATGTGCAGTTTTATCACACAGTACAATGCCACAGATGTCGCAAGTTTTGAGGGAGCGTGCAATTGGCATGCTGACTGCAGAAATGTCCACCAGAGCTGTTGCCCGTGAATTGAATATTCATTTCTCTACCATAAGCCGTCTCCAAAGGCGTTTCAGAGAGTTTGGCAGTACATCCAACCGGCCTCACAACCGCAGACCACGTGTAACCACACCACAATATAATAATTTCTTAATTCCGTTCTTTTTCTAAATTAAAAATATTATTATAGTCTTATCCATTTCTGATAATTCCAGGTTGCTATGGTTGCGCAGGTTGTTTACACATTTAACTCGTGGCCATGAGAAATAGATGTCGTTCCCTCAACATAATGAAGTCATGGCCACGTGAAAAATATATTGTTCCCTCACCATATGATCTCGAGGCCACGACTTTACATCGTGTGGCCATGACATTAGATTAGATTAGATTAGATTAAATTAGATTCAACTTTATTGTCATTGCACATGTAAGGTACAAGGCAACGAAATGCAGTTAGCATCTAACCAGAAGTGCAATAAGCAGTAAGTACAAAATATAAAGTGTCTACAATATGTTACAAATGTTCAATAAATATACAAATAAGGCAGTATTATGGACATAATTTATTATGGACATAATTTACATAAGGATGTCGTTACCACAACAAAACAATCTTGTGGCCACGAGTTATTATCACGTTCCCACAAATTAATATCTTGTGGCCATGACAAAACTAAGTGAACCGAAACTGTCCCAGTCACCATACAAAAGAACTCTGCAAAGAAATGAAAAAATAGTGGTGACTAAAAGCAATTGTGGTATCTGCTCACAGTGCCTGTCTCTGTGCCAAGAGCTCCGCTTTGAACACACCACAGAGTCTACAGCCGGCAGCCAACTACCATGTACGTTCTGCACCTGCATGAGAGGAACTCTCCATACCAGCAGGTGGCAGTAGTCTGTATTCATCATTCAAAAAAAAGGAAACTGGAAGAGCTAGGACTGGATATACTAAAGCTGTATCCAAAAACTTGCCTGTTTCTGCAGAAACTGCAGAAACTGATTTCGGACAGACTTCTGAGGCAGCGTAACAGTTTAATGATCTACAGCAAAATAGCGCGAGAACTAAACAAATATTGAATTACTGCAAAAGTAATTTCTTGCTAAAAAATGACATCACAAGTGGAAAACATTGGTCAGACAACATCTTTCATTTACTTGCTCAGCTGTCTTGGGATTGTGGGATATCAAAGGCAGTGAAGGATACATCTATGCTGCCTTCAAAATTCGATCAGATGAAGGTATCTCAGGAGACAGGAAGTGAAGCTAACATTGGATTCGCACGTGCCTTGATGCCTTCCTACTTTGGAATGCGTCCTTCGAAGGCAGCATTTTTAAGTTTCCAGATGCAGCCAATGAGAAGACTTCTGTGTGTGCCCTTTTAACCTTGTCATTTGCTTGCTTTCGTCACATCCGGTTTGCTGGTTCGCAAACTAAACAGCCAATCAGAGTGATCTCTCTCACTGACAGCTTTGATGCCGATTCAACATGTTTAATTGGCTAAAAGCCATTGGTGGAGTGCAGGCGGCTGTGAAACTTTCCACAAAACCTGGGCCGACAGATGCTCAATGATGGCCTGACATTGACTAGTCTCAGCCTCAGGCGTCACGCTTTATGGATGGTTGGCTGAGAGTCTGATGCATATGGCACACTTAACTGGAAACACTTCAGGATTTTCAAGTCGTCATCTGATTGGTTGAATTCTACAGGATTTCCAAGAGACTTGTGTGTCGCTTTCTTTAACGGTCCGCCTGGAAATAAATGTGACAATGAGCGCTCAACTAAGGCCCTGTTTCCACCTGGTATTAAGATGCGTTTTGGTTGATCAGATCACAAGTGGATGACACTAAATACAGGTGTAAACAGGGTGTAAAACGTTTTGAGCTTGTCCTCTTTCAACCACTTCCAGAGGTAGTCGAAACGCATTCGACGGATTGTTTTCGTAGTGTAAACGCTCATGTGGTGGAATGTGTTCAAACAGCCACAAAGACCGCCTACTCTCCACCTAGTGACCTAACGTATGTAAGCGCGCGCTAGCCCAACAGGATTTAAAGTTTTAAGACCCATTTGGTTTGAAGACAAAAAAAGTACTAAGCACAACGTTCTTCACCACTCCTGATTTCAAGCGTGCACTCGCAGCGTTTGGCGGTCTTGCTGCTGTCAGAGCAGAAATATGCTCTCTGTATGTTTTTCCGTTATCTCTGGTTGCGTTCATATGTGAATTGCGCAAGCTTATTGTGTTCATTAGATCGAAAGATCTGAAAAAACCCTTACATTTATCCACCCTTCCCTCGAAAAATAAGGACAGAAGTGGTTGAAAGTGGACAAAGAGACAGATTAAAATACCAGGAGGAAACTGGTATGTGTCTCCTTAGATCCACTTGTGATCCGATCGACCAAAAGGCATCTTAATACCAGGTGGAAAGCGGGGCCTATGGGTCAACTAAATGCTGGATTTTCAAAAGTTTGTGAAGTAGTGTTGTCACGATACTGGAATTTCCGACTCTATACGATACCTTGAAAAATATCGATATTCGATACCACAGGAAAACTGCCATACCATCATACAGATAATGTGTTATTTTCTCATAGTTTTTGATAATTTGGGTAATTTTGTTGTAATAGCTTACACATAGCACAAGGAGGCTTTTTTAAAATGATTGAACTACATTTACAAAAAAAGACAAGTCAGTAGTAAAATAAGAACAAATGAATAAATTGCAAATGATGGCACAAATAAATACAATAGAATAAAGAGACAAATGAAGTTGAGTTTTTCAGTAATATTCAGGTAAGAAATAATACAGAAATGAAAGTAATCAAATGTAAAATAACACTGGATAGATTTCATTGTAAAAATGAAATACAGATTGATGCTTATAGCCTAAATAAAGTTACAAAAGTTTTCCAGTCAAGAGCAGTGAGTGATTTTCTTTTTGTCTTTTGTTCTTTGATTAAAATGGCAGACAGCAGCAGGTTTATTAGGTTGCTGTCATTTTAAGAGCTTAGGCAGGAAGGATCCAATATACTGTTACACAACATGCATTTTCTCTCAACTTATTAAGTTCCAAAACTGACTATATTTACCTGAATACTCTGCAGTTTGACATATACTGAACAAAATTATAAACACAACACTATTTTTTTTTTTGCCCCCATTTTTCATAAGCTGAACTCAAAGTTCTAAGACTTTTTCAAAACACAAAAGGCCTATTTCTCTCAAATATTGTTCACAAATCTGTCTAAATCTGTGTTAGTGAGCACTTCTCCTTTGCTGAGATAATCCATCCACCTCAGAGGTGTGGCATATCAAGATGCTGATTAGACAGCATGATTATTGCACAGGTGTGCCTTAGGCTGGCCACAATAAAAGGCCACTCTAAAATGTGCAGTTTTATCACACAGTACAATGCCACAGATGTCGCAAGTTTTGAGGGAGCGTGCAATTGGCATGCTGACTGCAGAAATGTCCACCAGAGCTGTTGCCCGTGAATTGAATATTCATTTCTCTACCATAAGCCGTCTCCAAAGGCGTTTCAGAGAGTTTGGCAGTACATCCAACCGGCCTCACAACCGCAGACCACGTGTAACCACACCAGCCCAGGACCTCCACATCCAGCATATTCACCTCCAAGATCATCTGAGACCAGCCACCCGGACAGCTGCTGCAACAATCGGTTTGCATAACCAAAGAATTTCTGCACAAACTGTCAGAAACCGTCTCAGGGAAGCTCATCTGCATGCTCGTCATCCTCATCGGGGTCTCGACCTGACTGCAGTTCGTCAACGTAACCGATTTGAGTGGGCAAATGCTCACATTCGATGGCGTCTGGCACTTCAGAGAGGTGTTCTCTTCACGGATGAATCCCGGTTTTCACTGTACAGGGCAGATGGCAGACAGCGTGTATGTCGTTGTGTGGGTGAGCGGTTTGCTGATGTCAATGTTGTGGATCGAGTGGCCCATGGTGGTGGTGGGGTTATGGTATGGGCAGGCATATGTTATGGACAATGAACACAGGTGCATTTTATTGATGGCATTTTGAATGCACAGAGATACCGTGACGAGATCCTGAGGCCAATTGTTGTGCCATTCATCCACGACCATCACCTCATGTTGCAGCATGATAATGCACGGCCCCATGTTGCAAGGATCTGTGCACAATTCCTGGAAGCTGAAAACATCCCAGTTCTTGCATGGCCAGCATACTCACCGGACATGTCACCCATTGAGCATGTTTGGGATGCTCTGGATCGGTGTATATGATAGCGTGTTCCAGTTCCTGCCAATATCCAGCAACTTCGCACAGCCATTGAAGAGGAGTGGACCAACATTCCACAGGCCACAATTAACAACCTGATCAACTCTATGCGAAGGAGATGTGTTGCACTGCATGAGGTGGCAATTGTGGTCACACCAGATACTGACTGGTTTTCGTAAATTTGGTTCTGCAAGCCGGTTGAGTGGCTTTATGAGATCACCACGATCAGTGGTGCGCGTGCTTAAATGGTGCTTGCGTGAAACCTGCGCGAATGACTAAAATTTTGCGCAATAGAAGCACTATTCAACAGGAGCGAATGAGACGACTGACGGTGCGTGTCCACTGGTGCGGAGCAGAGCGAGCGTTTTGTTCATTCTTATGTAAGTTGAGCTTCATGCTCGCGCGTGAGCCTGCCCTGAAGCCCTGATGTCAGTTCGCCGTCAAAGAGAAGAGAGAGCGAAAACGCGCAGCTGCTATCAGTGTATTGATACTGCAGAAAAGGCAAATTGGAACCGTTTCAGATATTTCAGTATCTATCGATACATATCGAAATATCGATATTTTTGACAACACTAATGTGAAGCATGTAAAGTTTGTGACATAGACTCTTTAAAAAGACGTCCAAGTCTGTTTTCACGCTCTTAACCATGATACGGGACAAAACGAACTGTGATTGGTTGCTTTACATGTCAGCCAGACGACCTCTGGGCAGTCCTTGGCCAATGAAAGCTGCGATGGAGTCCAAACCCTCTGAAGGTCTGGCTATGCAAGACTAGACACTGGCAGCTTAGATTACTAACAGCTTTTAAATTGTCTAATAAGTATTAAAAATCACTTCTTTTTTTACCATAAACGTGGAACTCCCAAATATAATCATTAAAAAGACTTAACTGTTGACACAGATTCACTATTCAAACACTGTGCTTCTGAGATGAGGGGCTGATTTCCAAGAAATAATTGCATAATTCCCATAATGTGCAAAACTTCCTTCTTAAAATTAATGATTCTCTTATGTTCCTTCCGCTACACATTCTTCTATGTAAAGAAATTATCTGATAAAGAATTTTCCAAAACAATGCTTCAGTATTTCCTTGAAGAGCTCTAGTGTCTTGATGTAAAACTTCAAATGTAGTTGTGAAAGTCTTTGATGTCACAGTTAAGCCTAACACAGGACACCATGCTTTCCTTCTCTCTATGTTTGACTATGGCCACTGTAAAATACTAAAAATATATCATATCTCACATATCTATCAAAATAGCATTGATAAAGTAATGGTTGTAATTGTATGCAGTACTTAAGTTTTATAGTAATAATAATAACCATCTGGGCTTCAAATGTCCAAGGCTCAGGATGATAGATACTATAGCTTGTGTTCTCTGTCAGAGATAAACGTCACACTGCAAACTTGTCGCTTATTTACCAGCCTTCGGTTTTGTCTGCCTCCGAGTCATAAAAAGCTCTACGTCTAGTTTGTTTATGATGCCTGGGAGTGTTTCCTGGATAAGGAGCGGCCCGGTCTATACGTAATAGATCAATACAGGTTTCTGAGCCACACATTGTTGAGACAAAAGAGCATAACACTTCTCAGGTGTCAAATTTTGCTTGGACAGATTCATAGACATGAATTTGACTAGTGATGGTGAGACCTGTTGGACATGCTGCAGATAGAGAAACTGCCTGAATTAGCTGGACCGTTCTTACAGACTGTCTTCCAGGAGCAGAGGAGTCCGGCTGCCGTGATTCAGCCATTGGACATGGATCAAGGTGGCACGGCAAATGATCTGGCTAAAAACAGAAGGCTTGTCATGCCAAGTTGGACTGAAGATGAAGAGGTAAAGGAATTACAGCAGTCGTACTGCAGGAATAAGGTCCGGACGACTAAGTACACCTTCCTGTCCTTCATCCCCAAGAATCTTTTCGAGCAACTTCATCGTTTTGCCAATGTATACTTCATCTTCTTGGGTGCATTGAACTTTGTGCCTATTGTAAACGCGTTCCAGCCAGAGATCTCTATCATTCCTATTGTCTTAGTGATGTCCATAACTGCTGTTAAAGACCTTTGGGAGGACCAACGGCGAAGGAAGTCTGACCAAAAGGTCAATAACTGCTTATGTGATGTGTATGACAGGTAAAAGCATGAAACTTTCTGAACATCAGAATTGAAAGTATGCATATAATACACACAATCTATAGCTGTAAAGTACGTCAAATTGCACTTTAACCTGTTTGGTTTGGCGGCTGATATCTGCTATCAGTGAATCATGGCATAGTGCATATATGTATTCAGTGTGTATATATATATATATATATATATGCATTTTTGTTCTTCAACAGCATGTTTACCATGTAGTAAGGTTTTATTTAACCTAGCTGTGAGGTGACTTGACCCAGATATTTCATTTTTGACAGTTTCTTGATCCCAACACTGGCTTGTTCCTCAAATAGTTCGGAGGTGTGGCTTAATACCATCGATTGGATGTGTCAAATGAAACAAATTTTGGGTTCTCCAAATACAGCCATTTGGATTTGCATGTTAATGTATCACAGCTACAATGTTTCTTCAAATTTATGTTGCGATAACCACTAAAACGCATTTGCTGGGCTGGGGCTACATTACATGTGTCAATTTCCAACCTGTGTCCTGTGTTGTAACCCATGTACGTCATTTTTTTTATTAGTGCAGCTCTCAGTTAATGGTTAGCTTGAAGTATAGTTATTATTGAACTATGTTTGTCTTTTATAATTAAGCAAATATCTCTTGATTAGAGGTTTTAACCTTTGATTCATATTCTGCTCTTTCCATGAAATTATAAATTCTCAAAATCACAATATGACCTTGACAAGAACAAAATAGAACAGGCAAAAGCTTAGAAATACCTTTGATTTCAGATTGTATTTTAATTAAGTGTTAATACTATATATACTGTGTACAGTCATGTTGCTCCTATACACAGTTGACCTTACACTGTTTATTGTTTATATTTTGCCTTCTTGCGCTAATGTCCTTATAAATATTGTACCAAAGCATTGTGTTATCTGACATTTGGCTCTAGCTAAGCTGTTAATGCTGCTCTGTTTATAAAGGCTCCCATGTGATCATCTTGCCACAGGGGGTCATATTAGTTTTCCTGTTGTGGAACTGTTGCCGTGGGTGACAATGAAGCACAGCCTTTACTTGATTACTATGCCATTGAGGCTGGTGTGTTTATTTTAGTAGTAATAGAGCAGTCATAATTTGCATATGGTTTGTGCTTAAATCATATGGCACATCAGTGCACAGAAACAAAGCATCACTGAAAATGCATATACAGCATGTATGTTTTTGTCATGCTGCAGGTATAAAACAATTTCAAAAATGTTCTGCAGATACTCAGTTAAACCGCCAGTAAGACTGGTTTTCATGGCCATCAATACTGAGAAGACATTGTTTAAAAAGCACTAAACTATGTTTGCATTTGTTATTTCTGGAAACCAGTTTCCTACATAAATGTAATAGTTTATTATCTTTCTTGCTCATCTTGTATAATGAAATAATTTCAGCATTTGAAATAAGCAAAGTACTGTAATGTTCAGTCAGCCAGTCATTATCGCAAAATAAACCTCTTCAGGATCATACGTTTATTAACTTACATTACAGTAAAATACTATATTAAAAAAATTTGTGCAGCCATGCAAAAAGCAATTAATATTCCACATATTATGTTTTCATACAAGTCCAATCCAAATGTTTAAAAGAAATTAACATGTAGTTACAATTGTCTGTCTTTAATTCTGTATTAATAGCATCGGCCAGTGAAGACTGACACTCTGCTCTGAAATAAAACGATGACATTCTATAGTCATCTGACTGTTAACCTAATTTTCATCATTTAATCACTTTGATAGTATGCCTAATATTCAAGATATTATTACACCAAAACTGTTGCATGTTTGAAAGTGAGTTAGTGAGATAGTTCACCCAAAAATGAAAATTCTGTCATTAATTACTCACCCTCATGTCATTCCAAAGACTTTCGTACATCTTCGGAACACAAATGAAGATCTTTTTGATGAAATCTGAGAGTTTTCTGTCCCTCCATTGACAGCTACGCAACTACCACTTTGACGCTTCAAAAAGTTCATAAAGAGATTGTAAAACAAATCCATATGAATTGAGTAGTTTAGTTTAAATTTTCTGAAAAAACTTGATCGCTTTATATGATGAACAGACTGAATTTAGGCTTTTATTCACATATAAACATTGATCAGCAAACATAAACAGAAGCTCAGCTGAAACTTTCAGTTCCAAGGCGTTGGGAATTGACTCCTCTTTAAGACCCCTTTTTAGTTCAACAGAGTTAATCATTAATTTGTCTCTCGCTGACTAATAGTGATTGGAAATTTCCAATTTGATTCCATTTTTTTCAGTGAACCAGTTAAAAAAACAAACAATTGTCTTTTGTGTCATTGCTTAATAATGTCACTAGAACGTATTTCTAACAGCTTAGTTTTATGATATGCCACGCTGACACATTCAAATAAAGCCATATGTGAATGCATATTGCTGATTATTAACATTCATTCACTTAAGTTAATGGTGTTTGTTGTCATTGTTTCCTTCTGTGATCCTGCATCTTGGACAAGTTTATGGTACATTTTGCATCCAAAGCACACAATACATTGGCCTACATTGATGCACAAACGCGGATATGTTCTATGTGTCTAAAGTCTATAAAAATAGTCTTATAAGTTATAAACTCAGTGATTTAGCTTAAATCGTGAAACTGTTGTCCACAATGGTTTTGAGTGCTGCTTGGCATATGATAACAGATGCAGATGTGAGGGTCTTTTTTCATTTTAAATATTATTTTTATATAATAATATATAATTTATTTATTTTTTTACACTTTTTCTTCCAATGTTAATTGAGACCACAGATTAGTGGCCTAACCCTAACCCTCGACTCCATCGATTCCAGAGCCAGGAATCGGAATCGATTCCAAAAATTCCCGAATCGAACAGCCCTACTGAAACTGCTTGATGCGCGAGAACAAACCTCGTCCAAAAGCTCAAACGTTCTGCGTAACACAAGAATGAACCTCATTGGTTCTTGCATGAGTCAAGCAAATATGCTTGAGCTTCCGTTTACCACAACTGATGTGTGCATTGATGAGTGTTTATATGTGAATAAAAGCCTAAATTCAATCTTTTCATGAAGCGATCGAGTCTCTTAAGAAAGTTTAGACTAAACCACTCAATTCATATGAATTAGTTTTACCATCTCTTTATGAACTTTTTGAAGCATCAAAGTTTCAGTTGCATATCTGTCTATGGAGGGACAGAAAGCTCTCAGATTTCATCAAATATATCTTAATTTGTGTTCCGAAGATAAACGAAAGTCTTACGGGTTTGGAATGAGGGTGAGTAATTAATGACAGAATTTTCATTTTTGGGTGAACTAACCCTTGAAGTACTGAGACTGATTTTCATCATTTAATCATTTACGCCTAATATTCAAGATATTACACCAAAACTGTTGCATGTTTGAAAACGAGTGTTGAGAAAAGCAAAACAATTATTGAAGTCCTGCTTTGGTTTCAGTTATTCTACAAAAGTGCATTTTTCATTTTTGTTTTCTGTTGTGTTTATCCAATATTAATAGTGACTCCAAATAAAGTGTGTGTTTGTATTGAAGGAAGCAACAGCGGTATGTGGAACGGCGTTGGGCGGAGGTGTGTGTCGGTGATCTGGTCCGTCTCTGCTGTAATGAGATCATTCCTGCTGACATGGTGCTGCTGCACTCATCTGATCCTAACGGAGTGTGTCACATCGAGACTGCCAACCTGGATGGAGAAACCAACCTCAAACAGAGGCAGGTGGTTCGTGACCTGCCGCAACAGGTGTGTGCCTATCCATGTTATTGTCATCTTCATCACCATTATTTTTCTCTGTCCTCCATAAATATATGAGGTAAAATATGTTTTGCTGTATTTTTTCCACCATATTTTTAATGTAAGAGTGGGCATGACCAATTTTAAATTGAATGTGTCTGTCTTCTCGTGTCATACGCTTCCAGTAATTTTTAGCTGAACAAAACAGCTTGTTATGCTGCTTGATACTGCAAACTGGTACTTACTGGTACTGTATTATTTTAATGTATTGTCATAATTATAAACACATTGGTTTGTAGCACAAATAGTTTACTGCACTTTGTTATTCTTTTAGTTATTTATCTATAGCGGCTAATAAATTGGAAGTCTTACACATTCACAGAAAATAGCTTACTTCCGAGTTTTCAAAATAAGGTGGATAAAGGTAATTGTTTTTTTGTATTAAAATCTATTAAAAGAAATAAAATGCATTTCATATACAGTATACAGTAGTGGCTTAAAGTGATGTCCGACCTAGGAAAATCTTCACCCTTTATCCAAATATTATTAAAATAATATAATTTTAAAAGCATACTGCGTATTTGTGCTTGAAATCAATTGATTAATGAAAAGGGTGAAGGGTGCCTTTTTTTGCCAAATAATTTTGTCAGATAAACACTTTAACCAAGTTTAGTGTTTTGTTCATCGCTCATATTTAAAGTATTTAAAAAATATAAAAAATGTTCCTCATATTTTGATGGTTTAATCAAACTTTTGGGGTCATTTACAAACAAATATCTCCTCTGGACATTACTTTTGCCTAATACTGTTGACAATTGCTTTAAATCACATCATCTAATGTTCTGTGTTTCTGAATTAAAATATATTTTTTGTTTGGCATAAAGTAGGGTGTAACCATCCTTGTAACCATCATTACAAAGAAAAAAGTCTCTGAAATTTAGAAATTCTTAGAAAATTCTTTAGAAAACTTTATTAGAATGTTTGACATAAAAGCATTGTGAAAAAACCCTTTGAACAGTGTTTAAATACTTTGTGAATGTGATCGATCTTTAGGAATCCGAGTTTATTCCAGAAAACTACAGCAGTTGCATTGAGTGTGAAAATCCCAACAATGACCTGAGACGATTCAGAGGCTTCATGTGAGTATGCAGTAAACTGCTTCTGTAAATGATAAACAAAGCATTTGAATGACATATCTTTATGTTTGTATGTACACAGGGAGCATCCTGGTAAAATGCGGGTTGGACTCCATAGTGAAAACCTGCTCCTGAGGAGCTGCACTGTGAGGAACACGGAGACTGTGATTGGCATTGTAGTCTATGCAGGTCACTTTTACATCTCTGCGCTCAGAGATCAAAAGATATGATGAGATTGTAGAAAGATAAAGAGCTTGATTGAGCAATAAAAGAGCTTGTGTGTGTGCTTGTATGCAGGTCACGAGACAAAAGCGATGCAGAATAACAGTGGGCCGCGCTACAAAAGAAGTAAACTGGAGCGCAGACTCAACATGGATGTCCTCTGGAGTGTCGCTCTACTGTTGCTCATGTGCTTGATTGCTGCTGTAGGTCAGTATTATGGTCGTTGATGTACTTGTGTTAGCATTTAAACTTTTAAGTACTAGGTAAAGCAGCACGATTCTGGATAAATTGAAAATCAGAATTTTTTTCTGTTAAAAATAGGGATTCTGAATAGACAGCTAAACAAAATAACATGTAATTTATTAGAGATTCAGCAAAATGTTAATTATAGCAGTCTATTTAAAAAATTTATTTAATTAAAAATTCAAATTAAACCTATTATACCCCTTTTAACAAGTCTCTGGTGTCCCCAGAATGTGTCTGTGAAGTTTCAGCTCAAAATACCCCACAGATCATTTTATTATACCATGTTGCAAATTCCCATTTTTGAGTGGAAGGAAAAACATGCTGTTTTTGTGCATGTGTCTTTAAATGCAAATGAGCTGCTGCTCCCCACCCCACTTTCCAGAAGAGGGCCTACAACTCGTGCCTCAAATACTCTGCCAAAAACGAACAAAACATCTGTTTGGTTTTGATTATCATCTCTATCGCGGCCACACTCACATGACATTGCTATGAAAGCTGGTTTCCGCCATGAAATAAAAAATAAAAAAGGTAATTGTGACTTTTTATTTAGCAATTCTTCAGAATTGTGAGATATAAATGCACAATTGCGAGTTATAAAGTCGGAATTGTGTGATATAAAGTCAGAATTGCGAGTTTATAACACGCATTTCTGACTTTATATCATGCAATTCTGACTTTATAACTCGCAATTGCGAGTTTAAATCTCGCAATGCTGACTTTTTTTCTCAGAATTATAAGAGATAAACTCGCAAATGCGTGTTATAATGTCCAATTGTGAGGGGAAAAAAGACGTTTTTTCTCAGAATTGCGAGTTTATGTTTCACAATTCTGAGGGAAAAAAAACAGAATTGTGAGATGCAAACTTGCTATGAGAACAAAAGTCTGAATTGTGAGATAAAAAGTCACAATTACCTTTTTTATTTTTTTATGTAGTGGCAGAAATAAGCTTCCATACATTGCAGTTCTTCATCATGAAAGTTTATTACCTGCATGCATTTTAAAGCCTTATCAGTTTAAACTTCTGATATATGGTTTTTTAAATGTACACATCTGAAGCATGCGCTCAGCTGGATGTCTAAGTACTTTTTCATGTGTTATTGCACTTAAACTGTCAAATACACACAAGGTTATATCAAAAACAAACAAAGTTCACAAACACAGTCAGTTACGTTTGTGAACGTAAACAGCAAGTAAAGAAATCGCATGTGTATATTGGATCTGTGTATTAAAGTGATAGCAGTGTAATGTACAGTACTTACTGCTGTATATGCTGTTAATATGACCCAAATAACAAAAGAAAAAGAGAAAATCACTCACTGCTCTTGAGTGAATAACTTTAGTAGCTTTAATAAGAATATGTTTCTTACTTGAATGCTGCTGTTAAACGCTCTGGCAAGGAGATAAACATGGCAGATTGTGTACAGCTCACTCAGGGCAGGGTCTATGCTAATAGGGCAGAGTCTGTCAGCAGTCATGGGCGGGGCCTAAGCATTTGTAACGTCACAAAAGCTAGAATCTGTAAACGTCTTGTTCTGAGACACTGCTTATGATTTATGGGGATTAAAAAAAGAGGAGTGGGTGGATTTTTACCATTATAGGGTGGTTGTGTACACACACTGCAGACACACATTTATGTTCAAATTTCAAACACCATATAAAAGTGAATTTTGCATAATAGGTCCCTTTTAAATTGGTTTGAATGAATGATTAATTGACTCACTTATAAAGACTTGTTTCAGTACTTGGATGAATCAGCGTTTTTTGAATGATTCAATGACAAACAATTTTTTTTTTAACAGTCACTTTAATTGTGCAGCTCTAGTGCAAGGTTAGTGTTATTTTTGTGTGTTTAATAAAAATATGGTTTTGATGTATAGGTCATGGTGTTTGGTTGAGTGGACTACAGAGTACTATCTTCATGATTCCTGATGACACACACCCTGCGCTCGCTGCCTTTTACATGTTTTGGACCATGATCATTGTTCTGCAGGTGAGTGACCGTGACAAACACACAAACACATGCATGTCACAACCATTATCTAATGGTAATGCTTTCGCTAAATTGTCAGTAAATTTGAGTATGTCAAATTTCATGATAGTTTGATGCAGGAAAAAGAAAAAAGAAGAATCATCATTTTTACATGTACAGTAATATTGAAGATATTGTAGTATATCAGGCCCATCTTTCATGGTTCATGAATCAGGTTTTCAGTTAAATAGACAAGTATGATTTGGTTATATGCTTAGTGAAGTATGCACCTAGAATATCTGACATTGCTGCCCTCATTTCTTTTTTTCCATGTTGTAGGTGCTGATTCCCATCTCCCTCTATGTGTCGATAGAGATTGTGAAGCTGGGACAGGTGTATTTTATTCAGAATGATTTAGATCTGTATAACCCAGTACTGGACACAGGAGTGCAGTGCAGAGCACTGAACATCACAGAAGATCTTGGACAGATCCAGTACCTGTTCTCCGACAAGACAGGAACCCTCACAGAGAACCGCATGCTGTTCCGCCGCTGCACTGTTGCAGGAACCGAGTACCCTCACCATGAGAACGGTCAGTTTACTTCAGAACAGCCTTCAAATATGCCTGATTGATTCTTTGGGTGTGCCGTTTATAAGGATAAAACATGAACATTTTCAATTAAAGTTTTAAATGGATTGACCCGCTTACTTTGGATCTGATATTTTTTTTTAAGGCTGTCAAACTTAACACGCTAACTTAAGATATTCATAAATTGATTAATATAATCTTTTGTAACATTATAAATGTATTTACTGTCACTTTTGATCAATTTAATGCATCCTTGCTGAATAAAAGTATTAATTTCTTTTTAAAAAATAAATTAAAAAAATTCTTACTTACCCCAAACCTTTGAACGGTAGTGTATAATGTTACAAAAGTTTTTTATTTCAAATAAATGCTGTTCTTTTGAACTTTCTATTCATCAAAGAATCCTGAAAAAAAAAATTGCACACAGCTGTTTTCAATATTGATAATAATAAATGTTTCTTGAGAAGCAGATCATCATATTAGAATGATTTCTGAAGGATCATGTGACACTGAAGACTGGAGTAATGATGTTGAAAATTCAGCTTTGCATTAGAAAATAGAATAGAGTTAATAGCAAATAGAAAACAGTTAATTTAAATTGTAATAATATTTCACAATATTACTGTTTTTTGTTGTTGTTGTTGTTGTTTTTAATCAAATAAATGCAGCCTTGGTGAGCATAAGAGACTTCTTTTAAAAAAAAGTAAAAATCTTACCGATTATATAGTTGTCTTTAAAATATCACAGTGTCCTTATAATATCAAACTTACTATTTTTTTATTACTTCACAAAGTATGAATGGGTGTTATGCATGAAAATATGTAGTTATCGTTCTGGTCTTGATCATGTTTGGTGATTACTCTTCAGCGATTTCTCTGGAACAGTATGAGGCGCAGGGCGGTGGCGACGCAGATCACTCTCTCACCCTGAGGTCAAGAGCTAGCAGGAAGTCACTGAGCTGTAAATCGCTCAGCTGCAACCGGAGTTCAGTGTCCCTCAATACCCTCACTGCAGAGTCTGACACGCACTCAGTCCATGACACGCTCCGCAGACACACACCTGGAGCCTTCAGCAGCACCATGGTGAGAAAAGCAAAGATCTTTGGCATTCACTGTGCATGTGTACTTTTCCTTGTCTTTATTATTTTATTTCTTTATTTCTTTACACCCTGTATTAGTCATCTATTAATTTCACAGTAACATACTGTAACATGCACTTCAAGTATTTATTGTCATAGACAAATAAATCATGAATAATTTTTTCCTCTAGGAATGTGCTGTTGTTCCAGACCCTCAGCTTCAGGTGAAGCTGAGCTCACTGTCATCCCCCATGCGTTCCTCTCTCCGACAAGAAGCTGCTGAAATCTCTCACATCCTAGACTTCTTTCTCGCCCTCACTGTCTGCAATACCGTAGTAGTTTCCTCACCCACTCAGCCAAGACATGTGGTATGATCCAAGTTTTACTGATATTTAACTGAAAGTCTCAAACTCATGCTATCATACACCTCACCTAACATATGATATTGATTATTAGAGTGTACAGTTTTATAGTTTACACACCTTAAATTGATTTAGATCAATTTATCAATACTTTGTTTAAATATTTTAGCAGTGGTATTTAATTGACTTCTGTTCTTTAACTGTGAGTTTGAATGGTAAACCATTTCAGGAAGGCATCTTTAAATTCATTGCTCTTAAAGCTCCGGCACTACAATGACACACATTCAGACGGCATCACGCAAGTTCACCCAAAAATTTAAATTCTGTCATTAATTACTCACCCTCATGTTGTTCTAAACCAGCAAGACTTTTGTTCATCTTCGGAGCACAAATGAAGATATTTTTAATGAAATCGGAGCGATTTCTGTCCCTCCATTGACAGTCTATGCAACTACCACTTTTACGCTTCAGAAAGTTCATAAAGAGATCATAAAACTAATCCATATGAATTGAGTGGTTTAATGAAGAGAAAATTGCTTTATATGATGAACAGATTTAATTTAGGCTTTTATTCACATAGAAATATTCATCAACTCGCACATCAGTTGTGGTAAACGGAAGCTCAAGCATGTTTGCTTGATGTGCAAGAACCAGTGAGGTTCATTCTCATGTTACACAGCACGTTTGATCTTCCGCAAGAACCAATGAGGTTTGTTCTCATGCATCGAGCAGGTTCGGTTGAGCTTCTGTTTATATTCGCTGATAAATGTTTTGGTCTTGTCTTGGTCTCAAACCCTCAAATATTCTCAGATTATGTAATCCATATGAAACTAGCATTGTTGACTTGATCTCTGCAGCCGAAAACACAGAAAACATTATCAATAAATTATTGAAATGTTTGGCAGTCTCCTTGCTGTTTTTTCACGACACATTCATAATCGTTACGTTTGCCGGTGCGCTGTGGCAAGCTTTATGCGTGTGTTTGAGGACTGATTAGGCTATGTATATATAAGATTAAAGGCTCATTATTATGATTTATGGCTTATTAATTTAATTTGTGATTAGTCAACTAATGGCTTAAATGAACGACTACTGGTCGACTAGAAAAATCTTCAGTCGAGGGCAGCCCTAGTCTTATCTTGGTCTCAAACCCAAAAAGTCTTGGTCTTGTCTTGGTCTCAAACCCCAAAAGTCTTGGTCCTGTCTTGGTCTCAAACCCAAAAAGTCTTGGTTTTATCTTGGTCTCAAACCCTCAAAATCTTGGTCTTATCTTGGTCTCAAACCCTCAAAACCTTGGTCTTGTCTTGGTCTCAAACCCAAAAAGTCTTGGTTTTATCTTGGTCTCAAACCCTCAAAGTCTTGGTCTTGTCTTGGTCTCAAACCCAAAAAGTCTTGGTTTTATCTTGGTCTCAAACCCTCAAAGTCTTGGCCCTGTCTTGGTCTCAAACCCAAAAATTCTTGGTCTTGTCTTGGTCTCAAACCCAAAAATTCTTGGTCTTGTCTTGGTCTCAAACCCAAAAAGTCTTGGTCTTATCTTGGTCTCAACCCCTCAAAGTCTTGGTCTTATCTTGGTTTCAAACCCAAAAAGTCTTGGTCCTGTCTTGGTCTCAAACCCAATAAGTCTTGGTCTTGTCTTGGTCTCAAACCCAAAATGTCTTGGTCTGAGTAATTAATGACAGAATTTTCATTTTTGGGTGAACTAACCCTTTAATTCACATGAAGTATGTTTTAAGCATTAGAGCAGGGTAAACAATGATTTTCTAAGACGGATTTTAATCTGTGCCCGTTTTTAATGGATGTTTCACAATCCAATGGATTTCACCTTGCAGGAAAAGACTGGCCTTAGCAATGTATTTAGGCCCAGGGCTTTTCCCAGTGGGCCAGTCAATTTGTGAACCACTGTCAAAACTGAATTAAATACTACACTCATTTTTCATTACTGAAAGCATAATTCATATAAATGGATATTCAGTGTGGGCCTGCTTATGGCTTGCAAAAATGATACTTCTTATATGTGCATTTCTGTGCATGTTTGTGAATCTGTTAATGTAATATCAGGTTCAGATGCCTGTGGTTCGCACACCCCTGCGCTCTCTAGAGGAGATGAAGGCCATGTTTCAGAAGCTGAGTCTGCCTCGCTTTCCCTATTCACCTAATCAAAACACAGACACTCCTCCCAGCCTAACCAAAAAACTCTTTGCCCGGGGTCGTTCAGCTTCCTACTTCCCTAACAGCAACCCGCAATCACCCATCAAGACCCCACAGTCACCCACCACACCTTCTGGCACCCCTTCAAGCACTCCAGCCACCCCTGTCACTCCTGCACTATTGTTCAGTGGGGCGTGGGGTGAGGACGTGGAAGACAAACAGCAGGACAAAGATAACTCTGCTGATGAGAGTGAGAGTGATGATGAGGATGAGGCAGAAGAGTTGCTGTACGAGGCGGAGAGCCCGGATGAGGCAGCATTGGTGCAAGCAGCAAAGGCTTATGGATGTACTCTGCTGGGCCGGTCCCCAGAGCAAGTCCTCGTGGCTGTTCCAGGCACAGGGCCACTGTCCATCCCTCTGCTACACGTACTGCCATTTCATTCTGCCCGCAAGAGGATGTCTGTGGTGGTGCGCCATCCCCTCACTGGAGAGGTGGTAGTTTACACTAAAGGAGCTGATAACGTCATTATGGAGCTGGCTGAAGAAGGTATGTGAGGTGACGTCTTTCATGTATGTTTAATTAAAGTTAGTTCACACCAGAGGTTGCGTTAAAGGATTAGTTCACTTCAGAATTAAAATTTCCTGGTGATTTACTCACCCCCATGTCATCCAAAATGTTCATGTCTTTCTTTCTTCAGTCAAAAAGAAATTAAGGTTTTTGAGGAAAACGTTCCAGGATTTTTCTTCATACAGTGGTCTTCAACAGTTACCAATGGTTTGAAGGTCCAAATTGCAGTTTCAGCGCAGCTTCAAAGGGCTCTACACAATCTCAACCGAGGAATAAGGGTCTTATCTAGACCTTTATTATGATCAAGCGATAGGTTGAATACAATGATTAAATGATTGGTCATTTTCTAAAGAAAATAAAAATGTATATATTTTTTAACCACAAATGCTCATCTTGCACTGCTCTGCGATGCGCCACGCATTACGTAATCACGTTGGAAAGGTCACGCGTGATGTGGGCGGAAGTATCTCGGTAGGGCGAAAAACTCCATCTCATTTTCTCCTCCAACTTCAAAATTGTCCGACATCGTTGTTTTACCTTTTTTTGTAAAGGGCGTTTGACTTAGTCTTTGCACGTTCACTTTGTAGACACTGGATCGGTACTTCCGCCTACGTCACATGTGACCTTTCCAGCATGACTATGTTATGCTTGAAGTGGTGGACACGCATCGCAGAACAGTGCAAGATGAGCATTTGTGGTTAAAAAGTATATACATTTTTATTTTATTTAATTTGGAAGAAGACCGATCGTTTCGCTAGATAAGACCCTTATTCCTTGGCTGGGATTGTGTAGAGCCCTTTGAAGCTGCACTGAAACTGCAGTTTGGACCTTCAAACCGTTGGTAACTGTTGAAGTCCACTATATGGAGAAAAATCCTGGAATGCTTTCATCAAAACCTTAATTTCTTTTCAGCTGAAGAAAGAAAGCCATAAACATTTTGGATGACCTGGTAAATTATCTGGAAATTTTAATTCTGAAGTGAACTAATCCTTTAACCGAATATTTTCCATCCATCTTCCTAGCGTTATTCCTGGAATATTTTCCACCATTGACTGAATTTTTTAGCAGTGACGGAAAAATCTGAAGGCCGTCTGTCATTTTGAGTCACTGAGGGTGATCTATTGTAAATTCTAACTGTAATTCCCACCCCATCCAGTTGGTGGAGAGTGCGCTCCAGTGTGGCAGCAGAGCATGGGTTCAACCTCCAGATCAAAATTAAAACTGCCATGAGAAGTCGTCTGTCCGAGGCAAAGACTTAAAATCTAATGTCAATTATCTCTGCTTCAGTCTTCCTTGATGCAGTTGATTATGCACAGGCGAGCACCCATTTTAAAGGGTTAGTTCACCTAAAAATGAAAATGATCCCATGATTTACTCACCCTCAAGCCATCCTAGGTGTATATGACTATCTTCTTTCAGGCGAACACAATCAGAGATACAGTGTGCAGCATAAATGAGTACACCCCCTCTGAACAAATACAAAAGATGTACTTTCTTTATGATCACTAATACAATTCATGGAAAGATGGCAAAACTAAAATGTATTAAACATATACATAATAAAAACTGAGAAATATATGTCATTAATAGCCATAAAATAAGTAAATTAGCCAATTTTGTTTAAATTAAGGATTGCAGAAATGAGTACACCCTAGATTTAATTCAACAAATGTATAATATTCTAGTACTTAGTATGCCCTCCATAATTTTGAAAATACTGCTCTGACCCTTCTTGGCACGGAGTGTACAAGTTCATGACAAATCTGTCCTGTTTAACTCCAGGATGATGAGCTCCTTAAATGCCCTGATCTTTAATGGGGAGTGTTGCTCAACTCGTCTCTACAGAATCCCCTACAGGTGCTCGAGAGTGTTAAGATTGAGTGCAATACATGTCTACAGAAGGTTTTTCACCTTGGGAGAATGCATATCCTCATCGTCATGTTGAAAAAATGCCCAACAATGCAGGGAATGAGGAAAGGGTAAATTACACAGTGGTGTGGGATTTCATGACAGCATTGATAAAACACAACTCCTTCACACCTTCAGCACTCATACATCCCTATATAAGAGCTTTACTACCACTGAACTTTACTGTGGGAACCAGGCACTTCTCACTGTACTCCTCCTCTAGCAACACCATAACATTTTGGATGCTGTTAGATCCAAAATGATTGATTTGGTCTCATGAGACCAGAGTATTGATTCCCAGAATCTATATTTTGTAAATATGGGCTTTGGAAATGGCTAACTGACTTTATTGTGCTTTGGCTACAGTAGGTAGTTCCAGTGAGAACAACAACCATGCATGTCATTTCTGCAGGCTGCATCTTACTCTGTGAGATAAAGTCACTCTTTTCATAGCTTTTGTTGGCTCTGAGACACTCGCTTGGCATTTCTCCTGCTCTTTGTCTAGCAAAAAAATCCCTCATCACTAAATGAAAGCTTAAAATGAAGGCCTGAATATTTCAGGGGCCTTGTCACAAGTCCATTGTTTTTGAATTTCTGTGTTACTTTTGCTATATTTTCACACCTAAAACAATGATTTGGTAATCCTCTTGTACCACTGTCCTCTTTTGTGCTAAGAAATAAGTCTCCTGACAGTTCTCTCCCAAGTGCTTCCATTGTTGTCAGCATTAAGTCTGAGAATGATTCAGTGGGCTATATAACACTTTTAATTGTCAAGAAATTACGTTTCTTTAAATGTTTTTGTTCAACATATTTACCTGTTGATCAAACATTGCCTTAAACTTACACCAGAAAATTTTTATTTCATTTTATTTAGTAACTTTTAGGAGGATGTACGCATTTTTGCTACACAACATTTTATCACCTTGATAAGAATCTTATTTTTCTGAATTATTTTGACATGCTTCTTTGGTAATTGATTAAGCAGACTTGCTGGAACATTATATCTCTAAAGAACCCTAACATGTCTTCTAAGTAATTGGGTAATTGCTGACTTTCGAAGTTTCATAGGGAGTGTACTCATTTATGCTGTGCACTGTATTTTTAAAAATATCCTTGCTCCTCCAAGGTTTATAATAGTTGTGAATGGGGGGCTGTGTTTTGAAGTCAAAAATAATGCATCCATCCATAAAAAAGTAATCCACATGGCTCCAGTGGGTTAATATAGGCCTTCTGAAGCAAAGCAATGTGTTTTTGTAAGAAAAATATCCATACACAGAATGCGCAAGTTGATTTGTGGCGGAAGAGTATCCTTTGAGCTGACGCACAATGTAATGACGAACATGGAGGTGTAAGACTTGATTTTCCTGCTAAGACAAAACTGAGATCAAGTGCCCTGCAATAAAGCAATAAAACTCATCTTGAGAGAAGATCTCAAAGAAATAGCATAGGACAACGCCTTGCCCTCACAACATCTACAGGATGCAACCCCCCCCCACACACACCCTCCTTCCCTTCCCCCTAACTCAAGTCACTGAAAGTTCTTCAAGATGTATAATGTAACTTGTGTATCTATTGTTTTTCCTCTTTCATGTTTGGTATCATTTTAAATGTCTCAGTGCGATTGGTAAAATGGTCTCAGTTTCACAGCAGTCACTTATGTTATGAGGTAGATTGAAAACTAAGGAGAATTCTGTCCTCCTTTTGTCTCTTCAAGATATCTGAAAACCCACTCCTCTCCCCCCAAAACAGGTGTTGGTGTAGTAAATATCTACAATCCTTTTGTTCTGGTCTGGGTATATAAGGTAAAGTGCAAAGCAGTCATGTGGGATCTTCTGTACCCAGAAGCCCCCATGCAGAGATGGTTGAATGTCTGAAGACATTCACACATCACTGTGTGTATATGCATTTCTTTGAGTAATTGATGTTATGCATTTATTATTTCTGAATTGGCTTCTAATTGTCCAACTATGTAATTGACATGATACATTTTACTTGACAAAATAAAATGTTATATTTGATTTACTCTGGATTCTTCTGAAATCATTATGACTAGTAGATTACTAAAGTCCGTCATTTCCGTAAATTTGCGTCAGGACAGGTCAAACTAGAGAGCCCCATGAAAGGAGCATAGGGGCACATCATGGGACTTTTTGAGTTTGTCTGTTATTGGCTTAGCAAGTTGCAGTATCGTGACTAAGAAAACTGTGTTTTTGTATGAACAAGCATGTGGCGGTTCAACTCAAATGCATTAGTAAACTCTGCACCCTCTGACTAAGAATCATAAACTGGCGAATTTATGTCCATGAGAACGCAGTCGGCCGATGTGAAAGTCTCTAAGCGATGATAGGTCCGTAATGAACGAATAATTGAAAGTAAAAGATAATCAGAATAATCAAATATCTAAATTAATACATAACAAATGATTAATTTCTAACTGGAAACACAACCTAAGAGTAATAATCATTTGAAATTGGAGTCAGATTAAACGAGTGAAATTACGTGAACTTCACAGGGGCGCTGAAAAGACATACACGCGTTAACCTTCGCCCTGGCCGTCGGATTCCGTTTTTGGGCCGATGGGGGGTTCCTTACAGAGGCACAGAGGATAGAGCAAAACAAGTCACCCGTCACGAATTAGAAGTCTAAAATGATAATTTTTAAAGAGAAATTTCGGAGGATTTCGATATAAGAGAAGAGGAGCTTCAGTTTGTTGCACAGCCCTATTTGTTTGAACCGCGAGAGGCGTCTAAGCTTACGATACTCCTACATCCTACGTCATACATTCTGCATACGGTCGTCCGCCGGAAGCTATTAATTTGAATTTATAAAGTTTTAAATAAGGATATTTTTCTTACAAAAATGCATCGCTTCACTTCAGAAGGCCTTTATTAACCCCCTGGAGCCGTATGAATTACTTTTTTTATGGAAGGATGCATTATTTTTTACTTCAAAATGCGGCCCCCCATTCACAACCATTATAAACCTTGGAGGACTAAGGATATTTTTAAATATAAGACCTAAATATAACGACCTTTAAGTCGATACGGACCAAGAGGAAGGTTTGAGTTCAGGCAGATACTGAGCATCGATTGAGTTTAGATCAGTTATTTTTTTTTATATTTTATCCAATTGGCTCTATAATATGCAGAAGCAGAAAACAGGAATAAAGCAAGTATTTGCTTTATAGGCCAAACCTGAGAAAATGGCACCATTTGGTAAAAAAAAATAAAAAATAGTAAAAGTGTTCATTTTGAAGCCTTGCCAACAGAATGAAAGTCTATGAACAAAGACTGCATCATTTTATAGTTAATGGCCTTGGGATTAAAAATGGCAGTTTTAATGGGTTTCAGTGGAGACATTTTTGTCCTTAAGGTCCTGAATGTAACTATTTTGTGTCCCTAGTGCAAAATAGATTTTTTAAAGGAAATGTGGGTGAAATATTAAAATTCTAATAGAAATACACACGCGCCAAAATTTATGCTGTTGACATTAACAGGCAAAATGATCAAAAAACTAAACTGAAAAAGACAAAAATATCCTTAAGGACGCACAAGGGTTAAAGTGTGGCTCTCAAGTGAACTGAAGTTCAACTTTTTAAAAAAAAAAATGTTTTTTATTCTTTCAGTTCCACTGTTCTGCAACTCTCATTTTTATGACGCAGTCTGTGTAAATGGCCCTTCAGGGTCACATTTACCTTTGTTCAGCGAAAATCTGCACTTGAAATGTTGTCATCTCAATTGGAATATGTGCAATCTAGAACTTTGTGTGAGATTAAATATTTTCCCACAGAGATTTCACATTAAATTCAAGTTTGTTGAATTTTGAACATGACCTCAGAAAAGAACCAAGTGTGAAGTCATGATTTCTTCAAGTGTTTGGAGTATGTTTAGTAGATTACAGACAGAACAGAGTGTCGCCCTCTCAGTTTGCACACTGTGTATTTATTGTAATCACAGAATGTTGAGGATTAAAAAAAACGCACCAGTCCATATTGTCATGTTGTGCAGCCCTACTTTTTTTTGGAAATTTGCATGCGATATTGTCCCAGTGTTGTGTATATATACTCATGTCTTCATTTTGACTGTGTTCATGTAGGTGCAGCCAAAGATGGTTTCGCTAGGGAAGTTATGGAGCAGACACAGAAACACCTGGACCAGTATGCAAGAGAAGGACTGCGCACTCTCTGTGTTGCTAAAAAAGTACTCCTTTCGCTCTCATTTCCCTTATTTGCAACATTCGTTATCTTTTATTTGCATACTGCACATCAAATGTAACCTGACAATAGAATGCATTAAGATGCCTGTACATGGAGGTTGAGTCTTGAAAGAAATTGTTGGCATATGATTGACAGGTGTTGGAAGAGCAGGAATACAAAGCTTGGTTGAAGAGACATGAGTATGCAGAAACCAGCATTGAAAACAGAGAAGAGCTTCTGCTCGAATCTGCAGAGAGACTGGAAACTAATCTCACATTATTGGGTGAGACATTAAGACAATGAAGACAAAAATGAAATGATGTTGTGTATTGGTTGTCCTAGCCTAATTCTTTCTTGGCTTTCAGGGGCGACGGGCATAGTAGACCGCCTGCAAGAGGAAGTGCCTGAGACCATTGAGGCTCTGCAGGAAGCTAAGATTAAAGTATGGGTCCTAACTGGGGACAAACAAGAGACGGCTATTAATATTGCTTTTGCTTGCAAACTCCTCAGACCCACAGACCACATACTGATGGCCAATTGTGACAGCAAGGTAAGTAGAGATGGTGGAAGAAAGAAACTGAAAGAAAAAAATAAGATTTTAGCAAAGGATTTGAACAAAGTGACTATTTACACCCCTTTATAAATAGCACTGTCCACTATTGTCAATTTAGTATTTGTTTTGTATAATATGCAATAAGTTAAAGTACACCTGTAAGTAAATTCCAAAATAAGGATATTTATTTATATTAGACTTTTCCAAACATCTAGGCATTATATTATATTATATTATATTATATTATATTATATTCATTTAGTGCTGTCAGTCGATTAAAAAATATTAACTAATTAATCACATTTTTCTGTAATTAATTGCGATTAATCGCAACTAACATTACAGTTTTTAATACATTTTTATATTGTAATAATTTTACATTTAATCCCCAAATTAAGGTAGAAACAACATAAAGACAGTATATTTTAAATATTTGATCTAACAGGTAGGAAATATCCAGAATCAAAGCAGTTGTCAAACACTTCACAGTCTTTACTGCATAATTTAGATTGAAATATAGATTAATTTTTATTAAAGCTACAGAAGTTATTCAGTCAAGAACAGTGAGTGATTTTCTCTTTGTCTTTTGCTCCTTGATTAACAGACTGTAGCAGATTTATTAGGCTGCTGTCACTTTAAGACTTGCCGCACATGACACGGATCTGCATCCT
Organism: Hypophthalmichthys nobilis; assembly: GCA_037950665.1. Lineage (NCBI taxonomy): Eukaryota > Metazoa > Chordata > Actinopteri > Cypriniformes > Xenocyprididae > Hypophthalmichthys > Hypophthalmichthys nobilis. The sequence continues at coordinate 29,587,717 of CM075477.1, read as the reverse complement.
TTTTTCTCGCAACTCTTTGTGTTCATTTAAGACTTTATTTAACTCATTTAAGACTTACGAGGATACTCGACAAAACAGCCATTTTGGCATAATTTTGTGTTTTTGTCCGTCCAAGCACGATTTGTGCTACCGGCTCAGATTCGACAATTCGACAGCGAATTGCTACCAGCATCATATTCATGTGGTTTGAGGCTTTATTAACATCCTTGCATACCCATACCATAAACCTACCCACAATTTAATAGGTAGCACAATCTAATAGGTAGCATTATTCGTCAGAACACCGGCGCTAGTACTGTACTGCGTTCTCTTTTGCCTTGTCGTGCTTGAATGGTTTAAAAGCATTTGAATGAATAAGAGAGTGATCATATAATGCAGCACTAGCTAATGGATGACGGGAAAAGGAAGCTTGGTTAATTGCGTTAAATATTTTTAACGCGTTAAACAGAAAAAAATAATTGTGTGCGTTAACGTGTTAATTTTGACAGCACTAATTATATTTTATTAGAAAAAATGCAAAAGCTAGGGCGAAAATGCCAACAAAAAACAAAGGTAGACACCAATATGTTCAGTCCTTTATGTTGCGCTGTATATAAAACTTGAATCTGAATTACATTTTCTGTGTGTGTGCTTTGTCCCTCAGGAAGCTTGTGAGGCTCAGTTTCATGAGTTACAACATGAGATCAGCCAGGTCACAAAGGGAGGCGCGTCTGAAGATGATTGTAGTTCTGACTGTGTGTTGGTCATTGATGGGCGTACGCTGGACTATGCTCTGCAGAAGGAGTTACAGGGGCCGTTCCTGGAACTCGCATGCTGCTGTCGCTCAGTCATATGCTGCAGATCCACCCCCCTGCAGAAGAGTCAGGTGGTACGGCTCGTCAGAGACCAGCTGAAGGTCATGACCCTGGCTATAGGTGAGTAAGTACATTGAAAGGTATATGGTTGAATGTCAATGTAGAATGTTGTTTAAACTAAAATGCATGATGCTCCTATTCAGGTGATGGAGCCAATGATGTCAGTATGATACAGATGGCAGATGTTGGCATTGGCATCTCAGGCCAGGAGGGCATGCAGGTACAGGCAGAAACCAGGGTTTTAGAAATTCAGGATTTAATAATTCACTACCGTGCAATTCATGTGGGTGAATTTGACTGACCATGACCACATTCCACAGGATGTTCAATTGGATTGATAGAAAGATGAAGTTACTCCTTAAATGTTTTGAATAATTATGTTGAATTTTGACTAATTACACTACTGTTTAAAAGTTTGGGATTGGCAGGATTTTTTTTAAAGCTTTTGAAAGTAGTCAAATGCTTACTTATAAGCACCAAGTCTGCATTTATTTCGTCAAAAATACAGTGAAAACATTAATATTGTGAAATATTATTACAATTTAAAATAACTGTTTTCTGTTTTAAATTTATTATATAAATGCAATTCATTCCGGTGATGGCAGACTTTATATTTAAATTGGTATACAATGAACAGGCTTGGGAGGGTTACTTCAAAAATGTATTCCGTTACAGTTACAAATTACTTCATAAAGTATTCAGTAACGTAATCCAAGTACCACAATATGAAAGTAATGTAATCTGATTACTTTTGGATTACTTCAAGGTCACATGTATAAAAAAAAGAAAAAAGAAAGAAAGAAAGAAGTGGCAACTTTACTGTAAATAAATTGCATTTTTAAATTTAATTTTAATTATTTCTTCTCAATTTTTTTTCAGGATTTCTTGATGAATAGAGAGCTCAAAAGAACAGCATTTATCTGAAATACAAAGCTTTTGTAACATTATACACTACCGTTCAAAAGTTTGGGGTCAGTAAGAATTTGATTTCTGAAGGATCATGTGACACTGAAGGCTGGAGTAATGATGCTGAAAATTCAGCTTTGATCACAGGAATAAATTACTTTATAAAATATATTCAAACATAAAACAGTTATTTTAAATTGTAATAATATTTCACAATATTACTGTTTTTACTGTATTTTTAATTAAATAAATGCAGCCTTGGTGAGCAGGCGAAACTTCTTTTAAAAACATTAAAAATCCTACCAAACTTTTGATATATATATATATATATATATATTAGTGTTGTCAATTGATTTAAAAAATTAAATAATCAAATTTTTGCTGTAATTAATCACGATTAAAAACATTGGAGTTTTTAATATTTTTATATTGTAATAATTTCACAGTTACTCTCCAAATTAATGTAGAAACAGCTTAAAGACAGTACATTTTAAGTATTTGTTTGTATAATGGCATCTTTTTATGAATGAAGGCCAGTATCACTGATACTAACACTGGTACTGATGTCTCCTTATTTATAGACATTCAACATTACAATATAACTGAAAGCTGTCAATTTCAGTATTTATTAGGCTTTAAAAAATAACAACTTTTAATTTAAGTGAACTTAAGACAATCTTCACATAAACCCATTATAATAAATGTCATATTTACCTGTGACATGTCTAACAGTTAGGAAATATACAGAAATTAAATAAAGTTATCAAATACTTTACTTAAATTATAAATTAAATATAGATTAATCCTTATTAAAGCTAAAACTTTTCTCTGTTACCTTTGTTCTTTGTTTAATATTAATGTCAGGCATCACAGCAACTGGTTTATTAGGCTGCTGAGACTTTAAGAGCTGCCGCTGACGAATCTGACACGCATCTCATTTTCTCACAACTCTTAAAGGTCTTTTAAGACATTATTTAACTTATTTAAGACTGCTTTTATGAGGTTACTTGACAAAACTGGCATTTTGGCATAAGTCTGTGTGTTATTGTTTGTTCAAGCGCGAAAGAGAACTCAATACTGGCGCATCTTTGTCACACAGACACGACATTCACAGACAGTGTGTTCTCCTTTTTCTTGTGGCTCTTGAATGGTTTAAAAGCATTTGCGTGATTAAGAGCATGATCATATAATGTAACGCTAGCCAAATTATGACAGAAAAATTAAATAAAAGCAAAGCTGAATTTTCAGTAGCCATTACAGTCTTCAGTGATCCTTCAGAAATCATTCTAATGGTGATTCGGTGCTCAATGGTTATTATCAATGTTGAAAACAGTTTTATATTTTTTTATTCTTTAGTTTTTCACACATGTTGGATCATTTATTTCTATAAATTACTATAGAATTAATAAGAATTTTGTTACTGATTTAATAGAGGAAAAAACATTTGATTTCACATTATTGTTAAAACCTTGTAATTTATTAAACAGAACAGATCTTTCCCACTTTTGCATTCAAAATGTTTGTGTTATCTTCTCCCTGTGTATATATAGGCAGTGATGTCCAGTGACTTTGCCATCTCGAGATTTAAGTTCCTGAGAAAGCTAATTTTGGTTCATGGTCATTGGTGCTACACACGGTTGGCTAACATGATCCTCTATTTCTTCTACAAGAATGTGGTGAGTAATGTACACATTTACACAGTTCCTCATGCAGCCCTTTATCTTATGAATCAATGCGGCCCTGACCTGTTCCTCTTCTGTTTTTTCACGCAGATGTATGTGAACCTGTTGTTCTGGTACCAGTTTTTCTGTGGCTTTTCAGGCAGCACGATGACCAACTCGTGGGTTTTAATCTTCTTCAACCTTCTCTTCACTTCCGTACCTCCGCTCATATATGGCGTGCTGGACAAAGATGTGTCTGCCGAGACACTCCTAGAACTGCCTGATCTCTACAAGTCTGGACAAAACTCGCAGGTGGTCATCCTGTCTCATAAGTCATTCTGCCTTTCTGTTGTGTTCAGCGCATTAGCTGGTTTGCAGTGTGTTTTACATGGTATGAATATAGTGATGGCTTATGTGTGGTCATGTGATGTGTGTTTTCAGGCCTATCTTCCATCAACGTTCTGGCTGACCATTCTCGATGCGTTTTATCAAAGCCTAGTGTGTTTCTTCATACCTTACTTTGTAAGTCATTCTGAAATTCTTCACTTTACTAAGTGTTCCTCATTTGAACTCATTTGAGTTTTTGCATTGTTCCCAAATGACACATGAGATCTTAGGTGTGCATTTTTTTCTTTAAAATTGTATTTGTAATGTAACTTGCCTGAAACAAACTGAAAGCATTGCTTAATGGATTAGTTCACTTCAGAATTCAAATTTACTCACCCCCATGTCATCCAAGATGTTCATGTCTTTCTTCAGTCAAAAAGAAATTAAGGTTTTTGAGGAAAACATTCCAGGATTTTTCTCCATATAGTGGACTTCAACAGTTACCAACGGGTTGAAGGTCCAAATGTCAGTTTCAGTGCAGCTTCAAAGGGCTCTACATGATCCCAGACGAGGAATAAGGGTCTTGTCTAGTGAAACAATTGGTCATTTTCTAAAAAAAAAAAAAAAAATGTATATACTTTTTAACCACAAATGCTCGTCTTGCACTGCTCTGCGATGCACCATGCATTATGTAATCATGTTGGAAAGGTCAGGGTGAAAACTCCATCTCATTTTCTCCTCCAACGTCAAAATCGTCCGACATTATTGTTTTACCTTTTTTTTTGTATAGGCCGTTTGACTTAGTCTTTGCACTTTCGCTTTTTAAACACTTGCTCGATACTTTCGCCTACGTCATGTGTGACCTTTCCAACGTGATTATGTAATGCGTGGCACATCACAGAGCAGTGCAAGATGAGCATTTGTGGTTAAAAAGTATATAATTTTTATTTTTTTTAGAAAATGACTGATCATTTCACTAGATAAGACCCTTATTCCTTGGCTGGGATCATGTAGAGCCCTTTGAAGCTGCATTGAAACTGCAATTTGGACCTTCAACCCGTTGGTAACCGGTGAAGTCCACTATATGGAAAAAAAAGCTGGAATGTTTTCCTTAAAAACCTTAATTTCTTTTCGACTGAAGAGAGAAAGACATAAACATCTTGGATGACATGGAGGTGAGTAAATTATCAGGAAATTTTAATTCTGAAGTGAACTAATCCTTTAAATGTTAAAAATTTAATGTTTGAAATATAATTAATCATTTAAATGCCTAAAAAGATTCAAGTAATATGATTCAAATATACTTTTCAGAGTCGTGCTCACATATAACAATTCATATTATATTTGTATGTTATGAAGGCGTATGCAGGGTCTGATATTGGAGTATTTTCATTTGGCTCTCCAATCAATGCCTCCGCTCTCTTCATTATCCTCCTGCATCAGGTCATAGAGAGCCGCACAGTGGTAAGCCAATCACAGTTGTTCAGTGCAAATTTATCATCTGTAATGCAGAGTATATAAAGTAAATCTTTAGAATAGTTATTGCATTCCATGCCACACTGTCTCCGCACCACGTGTTACAATAAGATCTCTTATACACTACCAGTCAAAGGTTTGGAATAATTAAGTTTTTTTTTATGTTTTTGAAAGAAGTCTCTTTCCCAAAGGATGCATTTATTAAGCAGCACAACTGTTTTCGATATTGATAATGTTTCTTGAGCAGCAAATCATCATACTAGAATGATTTCTGAAGGATCATGTGACACTGATGACTGAAGTAATGATGCTGAAAAATCACTTTTGATCAAAAGAATAAATTTTTTAGTTTACTATATAATCACATGGAAGACGGCTATTTTAAATCGTAATAATATTTCACAATTTTTACTGTATTTTTGATCAAATAAATGCTGTATGGGTGAGCAGAAGAGACTTCATTCAAAAACAGTTAAAAATCATAATTATTCCAAACTTTAGAATAATTGGAAATTTAGAATAAGGTAGTGTAAATCTGAGGTTTTGCCCTACAGCTTTACATAATTGTACATTGACATATATCTCCCAATTGGCTGCGAACATTATCTCAAAATCATTCAGTAGCTTCACATTCAGTGTGCACAGAGAAATTGTGTTTTGCATAAAACGCATTAACAACAAAGTTATTCTTGTAACAAAATTTGCAAACCATACCACTATCATTGATGTCTTTATTTATGGACTGGCTCTGTATCTTATGCTAATATGTACATTTTTTTTTTTTTTTTTTTGCAGACATGGATACACGCTGCATTGCTGCTCTTCAGTGTCCTGTTCTATTATGCCTTTGTCCTGTTGTTCAGCATTACATGTGTGACATGCAACTCTCCTACAAACCCTTACGGCATTGAGACTAAAATGATGTCTGAGTCACTCTACTATTTAGTATGTGGACTAACCACAGTCCTGGCCCTGCTACCTAGGTATCACACACACACACACACACACCTGAATTAGTTAATTCACATAATCACAATAACAGACTGTAACACTGTTTCAAAACCCACTTATACCTAACTACAAAATTTTATGTTAAAGGCTGAAATGCTCTACATGACTTTTAAAATCTGAACAGAGGCGTCACACACTTGCAGGATTTTTAAATGGTTACGGGAAAAAACTGTCCATCATACAACAAACTGGGTTCTTTATTTACACAATCACATAATTTTACATAATAAACATTTTGTGCTCAGAAATTTACAGCTTTTCAGCAGTATTCCACCAAAATAACAGCTTGAGGACTTTAATAGTTAAAGGTGAAGAATTTAAGACAAAAATATTAGTTTTGTAACTTGCAGTGTAAAATAAAATTATTATTATTATTATGAAATGTTAAATGTTTAATTTTAAAGTACAATTGTAATTTACAAACAGTAATTTCTGTCTTTATTTATATAATTAGTTAAAACTAATGGTAACACTTCAATAAGGTTCATTAGTTAACAACATTAGTTAACATGAACTAATAATGAACTGCACTTCTACAGTGTTTATTAATCTTTATTAATGTTAATTTCAACATTTACTTATACATTATTAAAATCAAGAGTTAACGAACTGTGAACTAACATGAACAAACAATGAACAACTGTATTTTCATTAACATTAACAAATACAGTAACAAATGTATTGATCATGGTTAGTTCATGTTAGTTAATACATTATAATTATTATATTTAATTTGCTCGGGTTCCTAAAACACCAGTGTAATTGTAATGTAAATCACAAATATCACAACTAAACATAAAGGTTTGAGTCCACTTTAAAGTCCAGATACAAAGTCAAAATAAAGCACTTACTAAAAAAAATTAAATATTTTAACTATTTACAATTAACCAACAGCAGAGAATGAACATGCGAATGTTTCATTAAATTATTGAAATATTTTCTTAAAAAAGGCCCGTTCACCAAGAAAGATAACCATAACAATAACTGTATTCGCGTCCACACCAACAAACCATAACGCTGTTTATTCTAAGCTCACGCGCTGCAGGTTTGTCATCTGCCACTTTAAATATTGGAGCTCTTTAAAGCAAAATGGATTCTGATTGGCTGTCAATGTTTTTATCATTCATCAGCTGGGAAATAAACATTCTGAAAGTGATTCCAATGATATGGTTTCTCTGTGCTGTTATCATTATAGTTGTGATGTGGACTCTGCTATTCTTTTATATTTAGAACAGTTTTTGGAACTATATCGTTATAGCAATCGTCCTTGGCGTGAACAGGCCTTAAAGGGTTAGTTCACCCAAAAATGAAAATTCTGTCATTAATTACTCACCCTCATGTCGTTCCACACCCGTAAGACCTTTGTTCATCTTCAGAACACAAATTAAGATATTTTTGATGAAATCCAATGGCTCAGTGAGGCCTGCATTGCCATCAAGTTAATTAACACTTTCAGTGCCCAGAAAGCCACTAAAGACGTATTTAAAACAGTTCATGTGACTACAGTGGTTCAACCTTAATGTTATGAAACGACCAGAATACTTTTTGTTCGTCAAAAAAACAAAATAACGACTTTTCAACAATATCTAGTGATGGGCGATTTCAAAACACTGCTTCATGAAGCTTCGAAGCTTTATGAATCTTTTGTTTCAAATCAGTGGTTCGGATCACGTGGCAAACTGCTGAAATCACATGACTTTGGCGCCACTGATTCGAAACAAAAGATTCGTAAAGCTTCGAAGCAATGGTTTGAAATCAATGCAGGGCTCACTGAGCCATCGGATTTCATCAAAAATATCTTAATTTGTGTTCCGAAGATGAACAAAGGTCTTACGAGTTTGGAACGACATGAGGGTGAGTAATGACAGAAGTTTTATTTTTGGGTGAAAAAACACTTTAAGGGCAAGAAAGTTTTGGAACCCCTGACTTAAACAACTGAGGATCACACACTACCAGACTTTTACATCTTTTACAAACACACGCAGAATCATGCGCCTTGTTCTAAGAGATGCATGACAAATGAAAACAATGTGTTTTAAAATCATCTCAAAACAGGTTTGAGTAAGCTATGTTTGTTATGAAAAATAATAATCTCATCCGACTGGATAGAATCAAAATCAGAGTACGTGGCCTTCTTTACACTATGCGATTTTCTGCAAATTCTGTCAAATCCGACTGCCCAAAATCTGCAGACTGTCTCTGACTTTCAAAATCTAGCAAATCAGGGCAAAAGTCATGTAGTGTATTTCAGCCTTCAGAGCTAAAGAAGCAGTATTAATGACACCGTTATTTGAGAAATGTTACTGAAACATGATCTTGACAAACAAGTTTTCAGTTTCCCCCATTCAAGTTGATAAGATCTGTACTTGTATGCCTTTTCACTAGATAGAAAATAGTTGTCCGTAGGCGTTACCTTGATGGCTGTAGAGTGATTTGTCTTTCCTTAAGACTTTGGCCAAACTTTATTGGAATATTATCACATGTGTTTACCTTGTCTCAAAGGCAGCTTATGATGGTACAGTATGTTTCACTCTTGGCTTTTTATCTCTTTCTGTGTTTCAGGATCCTGTTTCATGCCTTTTGTAACACTGTCTGCCCATCTGACCTGGTGAGAGCGCAGAAAATGGAGAGACTCTCGGCGCAAGACTATTCCTCTAGTTTACGGCAGTGGAGGGAGAACAAAGCTGCTCAAAGACACGTCCCTCAAAACCTCAGTGTGAATGCTGACATGCCCCATTTAACAGATTGTGTCACTGAACAAGGCGCTGTTCTCTCATGACCAAAAGTCTCTTTAAACATGGTCATTAGCTCAAATAGTGACTGTATATTCTTGCACTTTAATGATCGGTAGATATTCTGACCAGTCAGAATTCAGAGCTGGCTTTTCTCTGGCCAGTGAGAGTGTTTTCACCGTGATGTGCCTGGGCTCGCTCACCCTCTGTGGGTGGAGCTTGCAGATGAACTGCATCACAAACTCCTTCCTGTCCAGTGTTTGCAGAATGGACTTGGAGTCTGGCTTTTGTGGACAAAAGATGTAGAGAATTGTTTACATTTCACATGGCTGGGCCTGTGATGATTTTATTCACACATGCACTCCTGCATTACACAAGAACCTCAAGAGTTGTAAGGATGAAATGTGGGTCAGGATGTGGCTACTTTACTTCATTTTTGGTTATTGAGGCTACAATATTCAGAGTTTCACAGCTACATAGGCCATTCAGAAATGAGCTTGCTACTTTCCTTAACACTAACGTATGCATATACTCACAATTTCCCAAACAGTCGTTTTTCAGATTTTATATTCTAACAAACTGTAAATTACCATTTTCCTCTGGTTGAAAATATAGGAAGGAATGATTAAAGATGTTTTTTCTGTTCTCAGTAATTAGGAAAAGCATGACTGTTTTAATATCTGATCATGGGGAACTTTGACACCATGGGGCCTTACATTAAAGACTAAGAGAATTTCCTCTGCTCAGGAATAAAATGAGGTGAAAATAAACAGGAGCTGATGTATTTGATGTACATTTGTGTTTTCATTCTGTTGGTGTACATGCCTAATGGATGCATTACAAATGGACATGTCCAGTATTTTATGATAAATGCTAGATTGCTTTTTGTACTTAAATGGAATTTTATTTTTATTCCAAAAGTGAATGCTTGAATGTGAATCGATAATCCAGAATGATCATCTAAGATGATTTGTTTTGTTTTTTTGAGTCATTGACTTGAAAACATTATTTACATTCATTTTGTAAGCCATTTGTGATATTTGTAAAATGTGCAATAAAGCATTCAAAACGTAAAAACTCGACTAGTGCATGAATATGAACATACACACAACCTATGTGTTATTGTAAAGCACTTTTTTAGAAAGATAAGAATTAGCTTATCAACTTTTGAATTTAGCTTGGAGTAAAAAGAAAAAACATACAAAAACCCTGCATCAAAATAAGGTAAATAAACAACATGGCATAGGCTACTGTTTTTATTAGTGTTTGACACAAATTTCATGATATCAATTTATAAGCTTGTGATTTGAGTCCTATCTTGATTAAATATAGATTCATTTGGATAAATATCAGGTACAGTAGCTACATGTTAATTTTTCTCAAGGAAAAAATTTCTCAACTAATGCTGTAAACAAACAGGGAGCTCTGTCAGCTGGTATTATTATTAAAGTTTAAAATGAACAACTCTAATATAATGCATATATTTAGCAAAATACTCCTCTATAGTTCTATTTTTTTTTCTTGCTAGGGTAACGTTAAATGTAACATTATGCTACATATTGTTTACAAGCTGTTTTATTGACGTCTTTCCGCGGTTGAAACACTGATTGAGTGATTACATGAGATATGATACATTTCGGTAAGTTGTACTGTAATCTTTCAACATACAGTGCACAGCATAAAGTAGTACACCCTCCGAACAAATACAAAATATGTATTTTCTTTATGATCACTAATACAGTTCATGGAAAGATGGCAAAACAAAAATGTAAACATATACATAATAAAAACTGAGAAATATATGTCATTAATAGCCATAAAATAAGTAAATTAGCTAATTTTGTTTAAATTAAGGATTGCAGAAATGAGTACACCCTAGATTTAATTCAACAAATGTATAATATTCTAGTACTTAGTATGCCCTCCATAATTTTGAAAATACTGCTCTGACCCCTCTGACAAATTGTCACATCTGTCCTGTTTAACACCTGGATGATGAGCTCCTTAAATGCCCTGATCTTTAATGGGGAGTGTTGCTCAACTCGTCTCTACAGAATCTCCCACAGGTGCTCAAGAGTGTTAAGATTGAGTGCAATACATGTCCACAGAAGGTTTTTCACCTTGGGAGAATGCATATCCTCATCGTCATGTTGAAAAAATGCCCAACAATGCAGGGAATGAGGAAAGGGTAAATTACACAGTGGTGTGGGAATTCATGACAGCATTGATAAAGTACAACTCCCTCACACCTTCAGCACTCATACATCCCTATATAAGAGCTTTACCACTGAACTTTACTGTGGGAACCAGGCACTTCTCACTGTTCTCCTCTTCTAGCAACACCATAACATTTTGGATGCTGTTAGATCCAAAATGATTGATTTGGTCTCATGAGGTAGTTCCAGTGAGAACAACAACCATGCATGTTATTTCTGCAGGCTGCATCTTACTCTGTGAGATAAACAGTCACTCTTTTCATAGCTTTTGCTGGCTCTGAGACACTCGCTTGGTATTTCTCCTGCTCTTTGTCTAGCAAAAAAATCCCTCATCACTAAATGAAAGCTTAAAATGAAGGCCTGAATATTTCAGGGGCCTTGTCACAAGTCCATTGTTCTTGAAATTCTGTGTTACTTTTGCTATATTTTCACACCTAAAACAATGATTTGGTAATCCTCTTGTACCACTGTCCTCTTTTGTGCTAAGAAATAAGTCTCCTGACAGTTCTCTCTCAAGTGCTTCCATTGTTGTCAGCATTAAGTCTGAGAATGATTCAGTGGGCTATATAACACTTTTAATTGTCAAGAAATTACGTTTCTTTAAATGTTTTTGTTCAACATATTTACCTGTTGATCAAACATTGCCTTAAACTTACACCAGAAAATTTTTATTTCATTTTATTTAGTAGCTTTTAGGAGGATGTACGCATTTTTGCTACACAAAATTTTATCACCTTGATAAGAAAATCTTATTTTCCTGAATAATTTTGTCATGCTTCTTTGGTAATTGATTAAGCAGACTTGCTGGAACATTATATCTCTAAAGAACCCTAACATGTCTTCTAAGTAATTGAGTAATTGCTGACTTTTAGAAGTTTCAGAGGGGGTGTACTCATTTATGTTGTGCACTGTACCTTCTTATGTTCATTCTCACTGCGTGAGAAAATCAATGTGAGAGCGTGAGAACAGTGTCAACTGCATGAGTCTCACGCTGAATGCATGAGAGTTGGCAGCCTTGTGGGCCACATATGTGGTTCTTAGAATGACAGCAAATTTCAGCAATTCTACATTGCTAATGAAATATCTTGATAAACAATGGACATGCACACTTGTCTTTGTGTGTTTCTAGACATTAATGTTTCCTTTTTCAGACCAAACATAGCATTGTGTGTCTTCTTTGTTGCATTTTCATTGCCGCATTTGTAGTGGGTTTCATTGGAAATGGGCTTGTCATATTTCTGGAATATATATAAATTAAAAGACAAATTTAGCAGTTTCTTTGGATTTACTATTTATTATATGTATGTGTTAGTAAAATGAACATTTTTGATTCTATAAACTAGTTTAGAAAAATCATCTCTTCCTTGCAAATGAAGCTTAAGAGGGAAGTCAAAATTTTAGACTTTATTGTACAAAGCAACAAAGCCGAGACGCCTGCAGGACATCTGAGTTTATCTCCGGCCAGGGCGCAATTCTTATACCCTTTTTCTTATCTGCTATTTTGCAATAACCTCAGTTTCACACAATTTTCTCATCCATCTCTCTAATAGTGGCAACCTGCCAAATGATAGTCAACCCTTTATCATAGACAAGATTTAACATTTTCCAAGGACAACCGACTCCTTCCTAGAGGAGGGAAGCCTCACCATGACATCATTCACAGCCACTTGTGGTGTCCTGAAAATACCCCTTACTTGGCAATATACTCAGTGGGTCACATGACTTTCTCTAATGCTCCTGACCTTGTGACAGTTCTTACAGTCATGTAAGACACAGTCATGTACAAAACACACCTGTTATATTATTAAAACTATTTCTACAATGGTTTTCTTATATGATTGATAAAACATACCAACCCTGGCAACATTTCTTCCAAATTTCAAGTAAAATCATTTAGAGCATTTATTTGCAGAAAACTGGTCAAATTAACAAAAAAGTGCCATGTTTTCAGACAATGCAAAGAAAGCAAGTTCATATTCATTTATAAGCAACTCAATACTTATGTTTTAACTTAGGAAGAGTTCAGAAATCAATATTTGGTGGAAAACCCCTGATTTTCCAATCAGCTTTCATATGTCTCGGCTTGTTCCTTATCAGCTGGTCACATTGCTGTTGGGTGATTTTATGCAACTCCTGGTGAAAAAATTCAAGCAGCTTGGCTTTGTTTGATGACGTGACCCTCTTGCTCACATTCCAGAGGTTTTCAGTGTGGTTCAGGTGGAGATTGAGCTGGCCATGACGGATGATCTGGTGGTCCTCCATCCACACAGCCAAGCTGCTTGAATTTTTTGCCACTGTTAATGGGTTAGTTCACCCAAAAATGAAAATTCTGTCATTAATTACTCACCCTCATGTCGCTCCACACCCGTAAAACCTTCTTTCATCTTCAGAACACAAATTAAGATATTTTTGATAAAATCCGATGGCTCAGTGAGGCCTGCATTGTCAGCAAGATAATTTACATTTTCAGATGCCCAGAAAGCTACTAAAGACCAAAAAAAACAAAATAACAACTTTATTCAACAATATCTAGTGATGGGCAATTTCAAAACACTGCTTCATGAAGCTTTACAAATCTTTTGTTTCGAATCAGTGGTTCAGAGCTTGTATAAAACTGCCAGTCACATGAACCATTGAAATTTCGAAACGTTTCAAAACACTTATGACATAACGAGGCCTCGTTTACTGAAATCACGTGACTTTGGCAGTTTGATGCACGCTCCGAACCACTGATTCAAAACAAAAGATTTGTAAAGCTTTGAAGCTTCATGAAGCAGTGTTTTGAAATCGTCCATCACTAGATATTGTTGAATAAAGTCGTTATTTTGTTGTTGTTGTTTTATTGGCATACAAAAAGGTCACTGTAGTCACATGAACTGTTTTAAATATGTCTTTAGTACCTTTCTGGGCGTCTGAAAGTGTTAATTGTCTTGCTGTCAATTGAGGCCTCACTGAGCCATCGGATTTTATCAAAAATATAATTTGTGTTGGTGTGGAACGACATGAGGTTGAAAGAATTTTCATTTTTGGGTAAACTAACCCTTTAATTTGTTTGTAGGAAATAACATTATATATTCTACAATAATACATTATATATAATATAATACAGTAAACAACAAAAAAAGGTTTCCATATCTGTGTCCCAATTCAGAGGCTCTCACACTCCATACATTTTCAGATCAATTAATGTGTAAATAAATAAAAACATAATAAATATTTAGTACCAAATTGTGTGTATGCTACTCTTTTTTTTATTCATTATTTTTTGGCATTGTCAAAATTTTGATAAACATAATGTTACATACAGAGGAGGTCGGAGACACAGGTAAAGTTTGTGAGTTTATTGAGACAACCAGAGCAGTGCACAGGTGAGTAGAGCCAGACAAGGTTAATGGTATACGTTGACAAGATGACTGATACTTGGTTTGTTTGCAGATGGCGTGGATGACGAATGGATCTTGGAGCTAGGAGATTCCCAAGGACACACACTGGAGACTGGAGAACACAAGGAGACGAGAAACACACTGGAGACTGGTAAGTAGGTGATCGAGGAGTCCGTGAAGGTAAGCATCAATGTAGGTATGCGTAACGAGACCGGACAGTGACTGAATGTGAAGCTGTGGGTTTTATGGTCTGGTGATGACGGTGCTGATGAGTGTCAGGTGTGCGTGGTTAGAACTCTGGTGAGGGAGTGCGTCGTGATTGGGTGAGTGAAGAGCCTGGTGTGTCTGTGACACATAATAATATGCATTTTTTTTTTTCAAATTTGTTCTTGAGTTTGGAGTAAACCCTTACGGAACAAAAATATATGGGAATATACTGCAAAATATAATGCGATATATTACATAATACATTTCCATATATGGGAAACTAGTGCTTATTTTTCAATATACTGCAATATATGCATTGACCATGTATGGCTATATATTGATACATATAAAATATTTATAAAGGAAGACAAAAATAGCATTACATTCATAAAGTTTTATCCTTTATTGTGTAGATATATTGCACATACATGTTCCCATATAAATGTGAATGTATTGTACACACACACACTACCAGTCAAAAGTTTGGACACAGTAAGATTTTTAATGTTTTTAAAAGAAGTTTCGTCTGCTCACCAAGGCTGCATTTATTTAATTAAAAATACAATAAAACACTGATATTGTGAAATATTATTACAATTTAAAATAACTGTGTTCTATTTGAAAATATTTTAAAATGTAATGTATTCTTGTGTTGGCAAAGCTGAATTTTCCTTGATTAATAAAATATATTTAAACAGAAAACAGTTATTTTGCAATAATATTTCACAATATTACTGTTTTTACTGTATTTTTAATTAAATAAATGCAGCCTTGGTGAGCAAACAAACTTCTTTTAAAAACATTAAAAATCTTACCGTGTCCAGACTTTTGACTGGTAGTGTATAGGAAAATATATTTTCTTTCCATAAGGGAATATTGTGCAAAATGTGCATTTAATGTCATCAGTTCCCACTATCAATTTGAATGATCTTTTATTGTACGGGTCCACATGCAGTAGTAACAACAGTCTGCTAAATGAATAGATGTAAATGTAAATATCCTCCTGAGACCCAGAAAAAAAAGTTTTTTGAATTTAGTATTTTTTCACATCATTACATTGTTTAGAGCATAAGAAACAAATGGGGAAAAAAAACATTTTTGAAAAATTATATTTTATTCATGTTATGAATAAAATATAATGGCAATGGCAATATTCAAAAGACAGCTGAAAACTCATCTCTTTCGTGAGCACTTATCCTCATCTTAAAAAAAAAAAAAAATTCTATACCTTTCTATCCTTCTATCCTACCTTTCTTTGCTTCCTTCACTTCCTTTAATCCCTCTCTATTGTAGCTTATGATACTCTGAGCACTGCCTAAAACTTGTATTGTGAGCACTTCTTGTCCCTATTTGACTCGTCATGACGACTCGCTTATTGTATTCCTCACTTGTAAGTCGCTTTGGATAAAAGCGTCTGCCAAATGAATAAATGTAAATGTAAATGTTATGCTATGTCCTCTGTAGTGGACACCAGGACTAAGTTGTTTAAAAAATAAAATGACATGAAATGACATGTAAAGGCAAAAACAATGGGATTTTTTTTAAAATCACCAATCAGTCTTCAGGATTT
The DNA here is from genome assembly GCA_037950665.1 of Hypophthalmichthys nobilis. Lineage (NCBI taxonomy): Eukaryota > Metazoa > Chordata > Actinopteri > Cypriniformes > Xenocyprididae > Hypophthalmichthys > Hypophthalmichthys nobilis. The sequence goes on along the minus strand of CM075477.1, from coordinate 29,571,374 downwards.
TTTTTTAACCAAACTTTGTATAAAGATGATTCTTAACAATGTTATGAAAGATAGATCGGAATGAATCGATATACCATTTTACTTTATGCAATATATGTGGGTAAAATGGGTTTTCCCATTCAATACACTGTATCTAATTTACATATTAATGTGTTCTTGGAGCAACATGCAGTGAAAAAAGAAGTGTAATAATGGGAGTAATAATTGGCAACATTTTCATAATAATAAATAGGAATATTGATATATAATTTTATTCCCTATTCACTTCTTGTATCTCCTAAAGTGCCTGATAAACATGATTTAAGTCCCAGTGTCCTCTATGTATGAAATCAATGCCCTGTTTCGTAACAGAAAGTCATATTTTGATTATAAACCCCATAACATTTTCCCAAGATGTTGATTTATAACAAACAATTTGAAAATTAATCCGATTTAAATGATAATTACAAAATATCATCATATTTCCATAAGAGTGCTAATTTGCATTTTCAGTCATATTTAAAGACCAAGGAGTTGTTGTTGTCATAGAGAAACCTCTAAAAATTTGGTATCTCTGCAAAGCCCTGAATGTGCTCTTTACAGGACTTAAAACTGTGACATTTATGATGTCAGAGAAAATCACTAAAATATAATGTCCACAACAGAGGACAAAAGTCTATTCCTGGGTCCCAGAAGGATATAACAGTCAGCTATGACGAGAATCTGTAAACACCGTATCACTGCGCGGCGCCCTAGGAGATCGCGTCCTCTAGCGGAAGGATACAGTACACCTTTTTATATTAACTTTAAAAAACATTTAACAAAACGGAGGATACATATATTTTCCTTTTTTCAAGGGATGCAGTATAATTAATAAAATCACGGTACAATATAAATTTGTATCTTCGATGTTATTTGAATATGTTGTAACCGTCGTGCCTAACAACTTCAACCATGACTGTTCACGAGGGGATTTTGTCGCTAGTCAAGTTCTGCCGCGTCACGGTTGAAATGTGGCCAGTCGCGTATGAGAACAAGTGCGAACGGTTCTATAACTTATATTAATTTAATTAGTGGGCGGATCTGTTCGCAGACTTCCCTGCTTCTGCTGTAGCTTTCGATTGTAGCGCAGAAGCAGCTGTGCGTGAGTTTCACATCGAGCTGAACTGAGATTAGTGCTGAATGACTGACTGACTGACTGACGGCGAGACGCTGAAAATCTGCTTCAGTCTCAGCAGATCAGAAGATGAGTGTCAGTTCAACACGAAGCAGCGGGGAAGAACTCGACGAGCTGGAGTCAGTTAGGTGAGCTGAACCAACCCTTTCTCTTATGATCGATCGACTTGGACCTTTGTAAACACATATACACCACTCATGAAATAATAATACTCCACAGGATAGTAATCAGTGTACATGATTGAGTTCAGTTATAAGCAGTAACCATACACTCCTTTATTTTAACGTTAACTCAAAAATAACGGTTGTTTGTATTAGTCTAAGATGTTTATTGACCTAAATCTGTTGCTGTGAAAGTAGTTTTTACAGTGTTATGAGAATAAAACATAAACAAGCAAAAAAAAAAAAAACACAAGTATATGAAGAGCAAACTCGTTAGTCGTTGTTTATGTGATTTGTACAACTGTTTTGCGTCACCGAAAGAACGAGGAAATACTTCTCTATTTTTAGTTCTTTAATGAATGAAAGGATTAGAGAAACCTGATCACTCATTAACTGTCTGTTATATCCTATAATTTAATCTATTTTTATGATGTTTACAACATAGCAACACTATTTTGTTCAGTGTAAATTTTAATTTCACAGTCATTAATCAACGGCTTTTCTAAATACCACAAAACCCAATATGTCAGTTTTATATTTAACCCCCAAATAAGCCTATTTTAGGTCCATTAAGTTATTTATTAACTGATTAATTGCTTTGTGAGATTATTTTTATGACCAGTAAGCACATTCACCCCAATTATAATTACAGTAATCCGTGTGGATGTTTTACATTTAACTGTTATTTTCATTAATGATGCACATTAATGATTCTCACTGTCATGAAAATCATCTCGTCCATCAATATTTATATATCCAAACGTTTTATAACAAATAGAAAATGTAAATAGTTGACCATTTAAATAGTAGCTTAATTGTTTATTTAGTTTCCATTACAGTAAGATTTACTCTGCAACTTTATGCTGAGGACAATTCAATAACAGGACCAGCACATGTGGAACAATAGCAAAATGTGTCACTACATTATGTAATTGAGCTGCACAATACAGTTTGCACTTCACTGTATCCAGGTCACTGTTCTGTGATATCAATCTACTAACGGAGATTATGTGCTGTGCATGACTTTCTTGAAATACATAACAATTCTAAATGAATTTCCATTTAAATAAATTATGCTATTGACATATCAGTTTCTTTATTGCTGCAGTAACATATTATCCTTGAATCAGCCCTGTGCATTAATGTACAGTACACATATCTATTGTGTTGTATAACCCAGATGCCCTTTTCCAGGAATTTTGCCTGGTGGTAAGTTAACCGTGTGCAATCCTTAAAGGGATAGTTCACCCAAAAATGAAAATTTGATGTTTATCTGCTTACTCCCAGGGAATCCAAGATGTAGGTGACTTTGTTTCTTCAGTAGAACACAAATGATGATTTTTAACTCCAACCGTTGCAGTCTGTCAGTTGTATAATGCATGTCAATGGTAACAAAATCTATGAGAGTAAAAAAAACACGCACAGACAAATCCAAATTAAATCCTGCGGCTCGTGACGACACATTGATGTCCTAAGACACGAAACGATCAGTTTGTGCGAGAAACCGAACAGTATTTATATCATTTTTTACCTCTGATACACCACTATGTCCAACTGCCTTGAGCGCGCGCACGGCATCCGGTGCGTGAGGTGTGTATTAGAGGTAAAAAATGATATAAATACTGTTCGGTTTCTCGCACAAACCGATTGTTTCGTGTCTTAGGACATCAATGTGTCGTCACGAGCCGCAGGATTTAATTTGGATTTGTCTGTGCGTGTTTTTTTTACTCTCATAGATTTTGTGACCATTGACATGCATTATACGACTGACAGACTGCAACGGTTGGAGTTAAAAATCATCATTTGTGTTCTGCTGAAGAAACAAAGTCACCTACATCTTGGGTAAGCAGATAAACATCAAATTTTCATCCCTTAAAGGGTTAGTTCACCCAAAAATTAATTTTCTGTCATTAATTACTCACCCTCATGTCGTTCCACACAAGACCTTTGTTCATCTTCGGAACACAAATTAAGATATTTTTGATGAAATCTGAGTTTTTATTTTATTTTTTATCCTCCATTGAAAGCAACAAAAATAACGACTTTATTCAACAAATTCATCTCTCCCCTGTCAGTCTCATACGCTGTTTACGTTGCAGCGCTTCCAGGTTGTACGTCAGAATGCCGGCTCAGTATTGGCCGAAGCTGTTCACGTGAGCATCACGACACATGCGTGTGGTTGAACCACTGTAGACACGTTGACTATTTTAATGATGTCTTTACTACTTTTCTGGACCTTGAATGTGGTGATTTTGTTGCTTTCTATGGAGGATAAAAAAACCTCTCGGATTTCATCAAAAATATCTTAATTTGTGTTCTGAATATGAACGAAGGTCTTACGGGTGTGGAACGACATGAGGGTGAGTAATAAATGAGAGAAATTTTATTTTTGGGTGAACTAACCCTTTAATAACTTTGTATGTCTTCACAGTGGATGTTGATAGCAGACATCACCATACAACATGGCTTTGTGTTTAAGTGCTTTCTCTCTCTCTGTAGCTGGTATCATTATGATTTGTCCCGGCACGCAGCTGAAGCTCTTCTCCTTTCGAATGGGGTGGATGGGAATTTTTTACTCCGAAACAGCAACAAGGGTCTTGACTGCTTTGCTTTGTCTGTCCGGTAAGAAATATCCACTTTGGACACAAGTACTTGCAGTCACTCATCTGAATCACTTTGATATAAAAGTGCACAGATTATGAAAGTTGGATATTTTATTGTGTGCACCGACTGCACTCCATTCAATCTAAAGAGAAATCTACCTGCAAAGCAACCCTGTAGCTTTATAGGTTTCTCCAGGCATTTAGTGTGTCAGTTTTTTTCTGTAATTGTAAATTGATATTTCCCATACTTGCAAACTAAAGCAAAAGATATATACGGTAAAAACAGTTATATTGTGAAATTAATGCAATTTAAAAAGCTGTTTTCTATTTTAATACAAGGCCGTAACCATGTCTTGAACATTGGTGGTGGGAGTCTATTTGAACAGTTTGCAAATAATATTTCATTTTAAAATATGCACACATTCACTCTTATTCGTATGTCTGATATGTCGAAAATGTTTCTCGTCTCGTTACATTTGTGACAAAACATAAGGGTGTCATAAGGGTAAATTTTTTTGAAATTGAGATTTATACATCATCTGAAAGCTGAATAAATAAGATTTCCATTGATGTATGGTTTGTTAGGTTAGGACAATATTGGCTGAGATACAACTATTTGAAAAACTGGAATCTGAGGGTGCAAAAAAATCAAAATATTGAGAAAATCGCCTTTAAAGTTGTCCAAATGAAGTTCTTAGCAATGAATATCCACTCACAAAATAAATTTTTTATATATTCACGGTAGGAAATTTACAAAATATCTTCATGGAACATGATCTTTAATTAATATCCTAATGATTTTTGGCATAAAAGAAAAATCGATAATTTTGACCCATACAATGTATTGATGGCTATTGCTACAAATATACCCGTGCAACTTATGATGGGTTTTGTGGTCCAGGGACACATTTAGTCATGATTGAATTACATGAATCATGTAAATGACAGCATAGTTTTAATTCAAAATGGCAAAATTTCATAAAGTTAAGTAGTTTGCATCACTGGATATTACTGTCGGTCGTTAAACATTTCTATCGTAAAACAGTTGTCAAATATTAAATGTTTAGCTACTTCCATCTCACCACACACTTTCACTGTTGAAGCGTCGTGCTGGAATACAGACTCGTCTTCGGTGAACAGTAAGCCCCCTTCTTTGATTTGATTGGATATCTCAATCATTTTGACATTGATGAGCGCTGTTAGACCGATGAGGCAGAGCAGAAGGGTTTGGGGGGTGGTGGTGCAAAGCTGAATTTTCAGCATCATTTGTCATGGTCCAAAGATGAAGATGAGTCAAAAGTTCCAATCTAAAGGTATTTAATAAAAGAATAAACTCAGATAATCCAACCCAGTGTAACAGCGTGTCTACACACAAACAATAGCCGACAATGAACAGAGGAAACCATGGAACAAATGAAATTCCAATGCAACTGATCAGAGCGGGAAGCTTAAACAAAGGAAACAGGTGACTGGTGATAAACAAACTCAAAGTCCATGAAAATGAAACTAACCAATGAAATATACATTGTTATTCCAGTCTTCAGTGTCACATGACCCTTCAGAAATCATTCTAATATGCTGATTTGCTGCTCAAGAATCATTTCTGATTATTATTATCAATGTTGAAAACAGTTGTGCTGCTTAAAAGGTTAGTTCACCTAAAAAAATGAAATTTCTGTCATTAATTACTCACCCTCATGTCGTTCCAAACCCGTAAGACCTTCGTTCATATCCAGAACACAAATTAAGGTATTTTTGATGAAATCCGAGTTTTTTTTAATCTCCGATAGAAAGCAACGAAATTACCACATTCAAGGTCCAGAAAAGTAATAAAGACATCATTAAAATAGTCAACGTGACTACAGTGGTTCAACCTTAATGTTATGAAGCGACGAGAATACTTTTTGTGTGCAAAAACAAAACAAAAATAATGACTTTATTCAACAATTTCGTCTCTACCCTGTCATTCTCCTATGCAGTTTACGTTGAAAACACATTGCATGTTTACCTCCGAATGCTGGCTCATAATTGGTCGATGCTGTTCACGTGAGCACCACGACGCAAGCTCTGCAATGTGTCTTTAACGTAAAATGATATTGAAAGTTCAAAAGAACAGCATCTCTTTAACATTTTAAATGTTAATTTAACATTTAACATTTTTCACTGTCACTTTTGATGAGTTTAATGCATCCAATAAAAGTATTCATCCTGACTTTTGAATGGCAGTGTATATAATAACCTCAGATGAACTTATCTGACCTTTGATCTGTGCAGCAATATAGACAGCAACCTTTTCTAAAATAAGTTGTTCCACTGACCTTTTTTTAAGCAAGTTAAAAAAAAGTCAAATGATGAACCAATATGGTTTTTTGCTAGTGCCTTTATTTTTCCATTTCTCTTATTTTCTGTGGGTATTCAGTTTACTTGAAGTTTTTCGGTTCCCTTTTCTTTTTTCAAAGTGTCAGATGTGAACCACTGTTATCTTGTGTCTTGTAAAATAAAGGTGCTTACTTTCACTGGAAAATATATATAGAAGAAACCGATTCAGTCAGCACCCTGCTCACATCACTGTTACTGATTGATATGTATAAATGCATTTATGAGGTTAATTGACTCTTCGTTTATAGTGTTTGACTTTGTAGAAATAATATTTTGTCTATTTCAGTGCGGCTGAAGGTTGCTTTTATACGCTATAAACAAGTTAAAATGAAGTAATACTGAGAATTCAGTCACAGTTTGCCAGTATTTTCTCATTCTCTTTTCCATCTCAACATTTCTTCAGAGCAAAGGATTCAGTGAAACACTTTCATGTCCGGCGGCAGTTTGGCAGATATGCCTTTGGGCTTCAATGAATTCCCTTGCCTTCAGGATTTCTGCAGTCACCTTGCCAATCAGCCTCTGCTAGGCAGCGAGACAGGTTAGCTGCGTGCCTTTAATTTACAGGCTTTTCAGCACTTCTGCAGCACAGTCACACTATTTCCTGTTTCACTCTTGTAACCAAGGAAACCTGATAGTGCTACGGTTCCCATACCCACGGCAGGTGGAAGAACCATCTATTTATGAGACTGTGTGTGTGCATACGGCCATGCAGACAGGCCGGCATGAAAATGACCTGGTGCCTAATGCTCCAGCGGTAAGTCAAAATGACATTATACAGACACATGTATTGCATTTAAAGTGCTCCTATTATGCTTTTTTTGGATAATACCTTTCATATAGTGTTATATGCGCTCAATCTCATGAAAGTGTGTATTAATAGCACAAATTTGTTTGTATTTGGCATGCTAATTATACACAGAAATTACTTTTTATGTGCATATAATAACCCACACCACCAATCCTACCCTAGGGGTTAACAGTGCGTGCGTATCAGTGTTGGGGAAAGTTACTTTTAAAAGTAATGCGTTACAATATTGTGTCACTCCCTAAAAAAGTACCTAATTGTGTTATTTTTTATGAAAAGTAATGCGTTATATTACTTTTGCGTTTTGCTTTTTCTCGCCTGGGCTGGGCTTGCTTGTTTGTTTTTGGCAAATGTTAAGGCCCTTTCACTCCAAAAGTGAAATGAATAAGCCTCAGGCTGAAGGAAATGCATATTTACGCCTGTACAGTAGAGGGCGCAGCTCAAACAAACCTTTCAGCTGTGCTTCCATTCTGGATTAAAGAAAAATAGGATACGGGAGAAGGAAGTTCAACACACTTTCTTCAGTAATAAAAACTGTAAAATATAAAACACAGATGTGCTGTTTATCTAAAGTAATTTTTGTTTATTAGTATGGTTGAATTGGATCATCGAAGATCAACAGCAAAAACATTGGTTAATAAAGTGAGATTAAATACATAAAGTATGTTTGTGTAATTTAATACTTTTAATTTTTGCAGGTTTGTGACATATTCTGAGTTTGCATTTCACTGTTTTTATTCATTTTGAGGAATACTGACCATTATGTTCGCGCACAACGCCTCTGCATTTACTTGGAAAAAGTAATCTGATTACATAACTCAAGTTACTTGTAATGCGTTACCTGGCCTGGAAGAGTTTGGTTTGTGTTGTTGACATGTCAGAAAGATGCTGTTTTCTGCGCTGTAAAAGCAAATCCACTTTGTATGCACTTCCAAAGGATGAGGACTCAGGCTTGAATTGATAATGTAAAACCGACGGCATCGTTACTGTTCGTATCACTGTGTTTACAAGTGAAATTCAGATATGGTAATGGGCGTTTCTTTTACACGTGCTGTAAGTGGTCAACCAAATTACAATAGACTGGGCAATTGGACCGAACAGAGCAGAGTAGGCTCTCAGAAGGGCGGGGTTTAGAGAAAACGAATTCTTTATCGAACCGTTTCAGACACTTACAAAAGAGTATACAATGTATATAATGAGCAAATTAAAGTGTTTTTGGACCTTGGATACATGTAAACCTATTGAAGGAGACCTCCAAAACAAAATTAGGATCCTTTAAAATAGCATAATAGGGGCACTTTAAAAGAGTAATAAAGCTTGGAAAGAGTTATACATTCATTAGTAAAATGGCTGTCTGCACTTGGGTTAAAAAATCAATACATGCATGCAGTGAGTGGCAATTATCTCTGTATTAGTAGTATTGTCTGTGCTTGTGAATCATTGAAAGTCTTTTCATGTCATTAACAGCTTGGCACAAAAGAGGGTTATCTGGTTAAACAAGGAGCGATTATCAAGGTATGGTTACTATATATAGACTAATATTTAAAATTCAAACCAATATTTGCAGTAAATGCCAGTTACAAACTAATAAGGTAAATTGTGACTGGGTTAAACTGGTTCTATAGCAAACCTATACCTAGTTCTGTTGTGATGGGAATCCTCTTTATTTATTTTCTGGGCAGAGCTGGAAACAGAGATGGTTCACACTGAATAGAAATGAACTTAAATATTTCAAGGATAAAATGGTAGGTCCATGTATTTTGTACAATAAGATTTAGAATTAGATTAAAGTTGACTATTTGTCTCACAGAAAACTGTCCCCTCAGTTTGTAGAGCCGATACGAACCCTGGATCTGACGGAGTGCTCCGCTGTCCAGTTTGATTACAGTCAGGAGAGGGTCAACTGCTTCTGGTGAGAGATTTATGATATGTCCGCTCTGATCTGATTTCTTTTCTTCCCTTTTTGAGTGTCATTCAGAAAATAGGCATCCCTTTTGTTTGGTAGCGAATATATAATTTTATACCTTTTTTAAAGAATTAGTTCACTTTGAAATGAAAATTAGCCCAAGCTTTACTCACCCTCAAGCCATCCTAGGTGTATATGACTTTCTTCTTTCTGATGAACACAATCAGAGTTATATTAATAAATATCCTGACGCATCTGAGCTTTATAATGGCAGTGAACGGGACCAACGAGTATGAGCTGAAGAAAGTGTCTCCATCCACATCCATCCATCATAAACGTACTTCACACGGCTCCGGGGGGTTAATAAAGGCTTTTCTGAAGTGAAGCGATGCATTTGTGTAAAAATAAATCCATATTTAAACAAGTGATGAAATAAAATATCTATCTTCTGCATGAGCCGCCTTCCGTATTCAACATACGAAGAAAGTGTAAAACTCTTGCAGTTCACAGAGCTTGCACTACGTCCTATGCCAGTTTCACTTTCTTCATAACTTCAATATGGAAGGCGGTCTGGCGGAAGCTAGATATTTTACTTCATAACTTGTTAAAATAAAATATGATAGATGGATGGATGTGGATGGAGACACTTTCTTCAGGTCATACTCGTTGATCTCGTTCACTGCCATTATAAAGCTTGGATGCGTCAGGATATTTATTAATATTTCTGTGATTATGTTCATCAGAAAAAAATAGTCATATATACCTAGGATGGCTTGAAGGTGAGTAAAGCTTGGGCTAATTTTCATTTCAAATTGAACTAATGATTTAATGGTGATATATTCTGAAAAAATGTAAGTATATAGAATCCAAAACTCTTTCAGATGTGTATAAAAGGGATATGTACATCTGTTTGAATTTGATTGAAGTTTGAATTTACTTCCTTAAATTGAATTAAGGAATTAGAGTTCTACATCCTCTATGCTGCATAATATAATAGGCTTTCTCAGTTCAATTCTGAATGGCGCACAACCGTGAGTTTATGTGACGAGGACGGCTTAATGATGAATGATGATCTTTACACAGTTATTGAACTGAATCATCACTGAACTGAACTGAGCTGAAAAATGACATTATCAGACAGAATTTGAATCTCTTATTCAATAAAGTTTGCTGCACAAGTCTGTTACTTTTCTGTTTATTATAGCACTATAAAAATAAAGGAGACAAAATATGACCATAAAAAAATAGTGTTACTTTACCTTAAATCCATAAAGGCTTCCTGGGAAATAAAAAAGATGCCTAAAATGTTGATACTAATGATGCTTTTCTTACAAAAGCAAAGTTTCTGAAGAAAAATAAGACTTTTTCTAACGTGTTAGACTAGTCTTGTTTTTACATCTGAAACTTCTGCAATTGACCAACCGTAAAATTACTGGCTATTTTTGACAACTGAAAATGAGCTAGTATATCTGCAGCATTACACAGTTCCTCTGCTCATTAAATCTGCATTAGAGAGAATCTGAATGACAGAATTCACACTGTCTGTGTACGGACTGAGAGATAATGAAAGTAGGTAATTACAGTTTCATCTCAAAATCCTAAAATGGTGCGTTCAATATCTATTGCTTATCTGATATTTGCCGACATGTACTGTAAGTGAAGCTCAGTAATGAGGAAGTGCAGTCAGAAACTCCTATTCACAGACTTCCTCCTGCCCACATATTTTCCAACCTATGCTCAATTTCAGCCTTTTACTTCACTATGCAACTCTACTGATATTCTTCTACTTTTTCATTTTTCTCCCTTTTCTATAGTCTGGTGTTCCCCGAGAGAACATTTTATTTGTGTGCAAAATCCGGTGCTGAGGCAGACGAATGGATTAAGATACTACGATGGAAACTGGTAAGCAGAACCTAAAAAATGAACCATGCAAGAACAGTCACCATGAATAATCAATGTGCGTAATGGGTTAACAATATAAATAGAGTCACTTATGTCTTTGTTCCAGTGCAAATGAATTCATACTCAATGCACCAGTCTAATCGTAAATGTATTTGTCGCCCTTATCTCTAATAATGACTACCCTGCATTTCCAGTCACAGATAAAGAAAGGTCGATGATGTTCAACATGGAGAGAAGTAACACTGGAGCAATGTGAGCTGTGTGCAGTTTTATGGTAGTAATTACACAGGATTCATTAACTTCATCTGATGCATTTGGCATCATGGTTGTACAGTTCATTGCACATAAGATATAATCTGGGCAATGAATCACACACGCAAAATTTTCCATTTAAGACAAGTGAAGTCCCAAGGCACCATGCTATCATGCTTTAAAAAGAGTCTGGAGGCAGAGCATTACCAATGTTGGGATTATAATTGACAGTAATTAGGTTTTTTTTCAAATATTGTGTTCTGTGTGGAATTTCAGATTTTCTTATTCTTCTCCAAGCCAAGCTATACTCGCAGCATGTGCCTTTACTTTAAACTGTGTTTATGCTCCAAAACATATGTACAATACCCCCTTATATACATGTCTGTGACTGTGAAGAAGTAAACATAAAATATAATGAATTTTAAGCATTGAAAGACCTTAGGATGTAATATACTTTTTTTTTTTTTTTTCCCCAGAATTGAGCGTTGCAGTGATTATGTATTTTGTAGGCTAACCTAGAAGTTAGCATCACCCTTGTTCCCTCCACAAAAACCCAATAGGATTTTACATTGACTGATTATTGCAGAAAATAAGATCTGTGACCAACAAAATGATGAGAATTTATGGTTCTTGCACATTTTGTACATCATGATAATAATGTAAAGATAAAAAGAGAAAAGTAGGCTATAAAATAACTACTTCAACATCACTAATTAAAAAAAAATCCCTCAAAGTTTGTGTTAGAATAGTTTGCAAGTACATGATTTTAACCCTCTGGTATTGTTCATTTGGGAGTCACACTTGTGTTGTCCGCAGTCAAAAGTGACCGAAACCTGAAATGTAACTTTTTTTTTTTTATAGATCAATGTAATATATTTTTGTTCAATAATATTTTTTATTTTGTATTTTGAGAGAATGTCATGGTACCAATTAATATTTATGCAATAATTATGATACACTTTTTTCCCATTGAAAAAATACAAATTTATTTATTTTTTTATTATTATTATTATTATTTTTTCAATTAAAGCATGTTAAAATAGACACAATGCCTTTAAAATCCAATTTTTGAAGGCAGATTAGTGCCATCTTGTGTGAGTAAAAAAAGAAAAACATCTGTAATGCCATGGTGTAACCACTAGATTCCTATATAGCTCTCTATATAAAAGGCTTATAAATTCTCTAGTTGTTTTTAGACATAAATACTTGGTTTTATCAAGTTGTAGATTTGGATATATATTTAGACATTCTCAAAGGCAACTTTTTGTCAAGGTTTAGATTTTTTAGTTTTAAATGTTGATTTGAAGTGTCAGTTTTTGCATTAATTTTACTAGTCAAAACTGAACACAGAGGACATTTTGTTACACATAACATCAAAATTCAACAAAAATGTAATAAAAATGAACAGGAATGCATTATCAGAGTTATATCTCAACCACTTATTTCAGTCTTCTGGCTCAAATTTGCCATATTGTTACAGCCACACCAGATCATTTGTGTGTGTATAATAGTGTGTCTCTATGTTTTAAAGTGTAACCTCTTCCTTGCTGTCCATTTTTATGGCATTGTGGCTGAATTATTGATTTTATTTCACACATTTGCAAAAACTTGCTTTGTGTTACAGTCACACTAGTTCATGTATGTGTGTCTGTGGGGGGTTGGAATGTGTTTGTTTTGCATTCTTGACATTTGTCACCCCTTCGTTACTGTGCACTTTTTTCAGCATTGTGGCTGCAGATTGTACACACAAAAAATTCTCTATATTTTCATATTTTTGCGTATTTCACATTTATTTCCTATGGTGGTCATTTTTGACTGTGAACAACACGTGTGACTTTTTTTTTTTATGACCATTTAGCTTTTTCAAATCAAGTCACATAGCGACTTCCACAAAAGTCACTGAGTTTCTTACCATAAAATTTCCAAACATTTTTTTTTTTTCCGGTCTAAAATGACCGAACAACACCAGAGGGTTAAATGCAACGAGGCTATGAAAGCACACTAGTGAGTAGTTGAGTTTTCCTGTTCAGTGTGATGACGTTTAATGTCAGGCCAGGCCTGATGAAGACTGTTTGTGGTTGAAACATTTGGCATTTATTAAACACAGAAATAGCAGTGTGCCAGTTCTTTTGAATTTCAGCTCAGTTTTCTTTTGATCGAGCACCTGCTGAAGTGATGTTTGGGTGTGCTACTTTGAATTCATGATGTTTAATGTCTTCATCAATCTATAGTCACAGTGAACCATTTGTTAGCAACTGCTTTTTTTCAAGACTAGTAAAAGCTTTAAAAAAAACCACAAGGGGGTTTAGCTGATGGATTTTATGTCATTGTATGAGACATTGTCATTGTATAAAAATATCTTACACTTGTGTTAGCCACAGACCTCTGGCTTTTGGTCTACAAAAATACATAATCCCTGCAGCATGCTATAGAAAACCAAAATGAAAGTTATAAAATTATAATTTCTCTAAATAGCAATGCTACTTCTAATGTGATGTGTGAACTGACAAAACGAACCTGTAACTAGTACCCGTTTTCCTACTGTAAAAATGTAACATGTCAATAAATAAAATTTATTTTTGTAAACCAAAGCTTTAGACAAATTTATTAATTACGAGGAGACAAAAAGGAGCAGGTTACATTCATAAAAGACATACAGCATCAAGACCAGCCAACATTATATATGTACAAGTGTGTGTGTGTGTGTGTGTGTGTGTGTGTGTGTGAGCTAGAACATCAAGACATCAGACTGGATGGGCGATCGTGACTCTCTTATCCAAATGTCTGATTCCTGAAGGTGCCGAGTTGAATAGCAACTAAGCTACTTCCACCACCTGCCTTAGTTCTTCGATCAGAGGGACTAGCTCCTTCTCAAGACTGAAGATCAAACCTACATATGAAAGAAATAATAATTAGGGAAATTAATGATTCAACTGTTATTGGCATGAGCATACAATCAAAGAGGCTCTGTGGCTTTTGTCCTTGTGGAGAGACTCACCTGTGTTGGCATTACTACTTGCGATGAAACTTATCACTAAGGGTAATCGGTTGAACTGTACAATCTGTGAAGGAAATACATAAACGCATATATTAAAACAAGAAATGCTTAAAGGACACTTTTCGAATTTCCAAGGTTCTCATAAGTGGAAGTAGTCATAGTTGAGTAAAACTTCTAATGAGAGATGACAGCAAATATAATTTGTATTCCCATTTTCTCCAATAGCAAAAAAAAAAACATGATAGTGTTTCCACGACTTTACAAAAGAGGGAAAAATATAGAGATTGATTACAGCAGTCAGAAGAAAGAATGATGTCAAATTTGTTGCTTTGTGTTAGAAACACCCTCGCAGCAGTGTTAATTCATTTTATAAACAAAGTATAGCATTAAATGTAAATGTATATTAAAGACCCCTGTGGTGAAAATCAAGTTTTTAATGTTGTTTATGTGGTGTTTTCAATAAGCTTTAAGACTAACCATGTGCAAATTTATAAGTCAGCACCATTGCTGAGGATTTTCTGTTTAAAACTGCAGTGATCTACAGTTTCAAAAATGCGGTTTGAAATCACGGGTGTTTCTGACGTCACAAACTACCTTGTAACCAATCACGTCAACGCGTGGGCGGGCTTTAGCATATCATTAACCATGACCGCTTTGAAACGGTAGACTCAAGAGAATATATCCCGGTATATTTTTCTGTTGATATGAAAAATCGGGTAGATTTAGCAATATAGTGGGTGTATTATGTATATTATGATGTTGTGATGAACTATATGCCTTTCTCCGCTGATGTTTTGAGTTGTTCAAAGCGTTTCTAAGGATATTGATTTTTAGAAGGCAGCTGTCTGACTGAACGGGAACATGGTTTATAACATTAGCAACACATTATTAGCAGCTGTTTGATAATGTAGTCAAGCAAAAGGTTAATCATATTAATTACAGTAATGTGACGTTGTAAAAAGTGATACTATTGTGCAGAATTTACCTCAGTAAATTGACCGAGTTAATCTCTGAGCTCGTACGAGTGAGTGGAGGCGGGGCTAATTAGCATATTCATAGATCCGCAAATATTTAATGAAGCAAGGGTGTAGAGTTACATTCAGGCTATTGTAAGGCTTGATGAAATTTTTTTTCACATGCAAAAATGTTTAAATATGTCACTTTGGCGATCAAATATGATTTTTAAGGGATACAATTATTGACTACAGGGGGACTTTTATTTAAAAAAATTAAAACATGAAAAAGGTGTGATGTTGATAACTGTGGAAATGCGTCATTACGGTCTGTGAAAAGGGTCCATAATTAGCAAGTCGTATGTGTGTGTTTGAGTTTTAATATAATTAAAGTACCTGGTATGTGTTATAGTAACAAATGATGCTCTTATTTTTGGACAAGCCGAGCTTGCTGCCCTGGTCAGTTGCCAAGGCGAAGGTGGACAGGAACGCCGGCCGCAGTGCATAGTCAGGGGCATTGTCATTGGCAACTAAAGGTAAAAACAAGTAAAATCTCAGACGGAGCTTCAGCAGACACACAAACAGAAATGAAACTCAGAGCTGAGACTGTTACCTTTGATTACAGGGACTCCATCTCTATCTGTCACCACTATTGCATGGAGTCCTTCAACACTGATGATGACAGAGACAACATTACAGCTCAGAATGCATAATAAAGTATAAAACTGGTCTAAAATTTAAGATAAATCCGTTTACCCTGGCAGTTGTTTATACAAATAACTCCTCAGATTCTGTAACAATGAAATCAAACGCATTATGACATTTTCAAGAGAAGATATTTCAGCAAATGCATTACAAATATACTCACATCTGCCATATTCATTAGATTGACTATGTAGCTCCCCTGCTGCACCCTATAACAAAAAGAGTACAGAACGACGTGGAAATTACACGAAATTCTGACAGTATCTTATGGGCATTTCATTGACAGTTTCCAACTAAACAATAACATCTCTAATATAGCCATTGTTATAAATGGAGGAAACATGTATTAAAAGCATAATACGCAAAATGTAATAGTATTACCTTCGATTTAACCCAGTTTTATAAAAAGTTCCTCACTTGTTTATGTGCGATCATCACATGACAGAAAACACAAGGTTTTCCGTGTACGTAATATCCGTTATAACGTCACGTACATGGAGAGTGCGTGCCACAACGCCATCTAGTGCTGTTTATGTTAATGAGGGCATTTGGGGTTTTGATGTTAGAAGTGTTTATCTTCAGCCTTTTATATATAAATGGATTATTTTAAAGTATATAGTCATTTTATCTTACAATTTTGGAAACACTTTACTTAAAGCCTTTATGTATATTAAAGGTATTCACAATGTAAGTTATAATGCATTATATCTTTTCATAAATAATTGTAACCAAAGTTAAAATGCATTAATATTCACAGATTCCTTGTTACATAAATGTGTTATATCTTTTAATAAATAATTGTAACCAAAGTTAAAATGCATTATAATATTCACAGATTCCTTGTTACATCTGAAATTGGTTGTGTTTTAATGCATTATATACTTTCTAAAGGTATATTATAACGTAGCCTATTATAACTGTAGTTACAATTATTCATGAGAGCATACAATGCATTATAAGGTGCATTACAAGGCATAATTAATGCATTCAAAATACTTTTATAATGCATTAAGACAGTAAAGTGTTACCAAATTTTTCTTTCCATTCAGTCCACATTTAATATACATAATTTATTTGTTTCTTTATTAGCACATTATTGTGTAAAAGCACTTTGAAATACTGTGATATATAAATTATCTTGCCTTTAGATATCATTTGGCCTTGGATTTTATTTCGAAATGCCGTAAAATTTGCAGAAAAAAAATTGTAAAATGCAGAAAAATGTATTATTGTAATAAAATGTAAATAATACAATAACAACAATAAAAGGTATTATTGTAAATGTATTATTTTATATTAAAAACTGTAAAATTTATTGGCATTGTTGGCTCCATATTTCCATTAGACAAAAAGTGCTTTATTGCAAAAAAGGTTGTTTAGATAAATAAAATGTTCTTCACACTAAGAAAAAATGGGGGTTGTATATGTTGTATGTCACTTTCTGATCATCATATTTCAAACACACACACACAGACATATATATGTGTGTGTGTGTGTGTGTGTGTGTGTGTGAAATATGATGATCAGAGAGTGACATACAATATACATACACACACACACACACACACACACACACACATATATATATATATATATATATATTTGTTTGTTTGTTTGTTTGTTTTAAATGTTATAACAATGATACTTGTTATGCCAGGCTCCACTTCATCTTAAACAAGCTGTTTAATCCAAAGGTGATGTAATAACATTCTTGAAATAACAATATTACTGATAGATACTGCAGATGTGTTTTACTTATCTGCAAAAACTACTTTTTAAAACTAGTCAGCTAAATGTTTGAACTGTTTAATTATGCTTATCAATATATTACTGCCCTTTTGTTGTTTTTAATGGTGAAATATGCTAATGACTTGTACTCCACATTCCAATAAAGCTTTTCTATTGCATAGAATGAGAAGCTTTCATGTGCGGATTAGCACTGAAACAACGGTTTCTTCAGTCCTCACAAACCAAGCAGAAAACATAATTAGAGAACATAATCCAGTCCTTCATTCCCTCAGTCACCCCGTAACCTTCTACATCCCCTAAACGCACACACGGTTTTATGATCTCTTTCTAGGTAGGACGGGGGAGTCTGGACTTCAGATTTTCTCAAGCTGCATGATTTTGTTTGAACAGATGTGAATGTTAGTCAGAACTGAAGCCTAAGTGGTGTATATACAGTTTATAGAATCATGTGTGACAAAGAGATGACAGCTGGATTTCTGAACGCTTCTGCTGAGAATGTATATGATGAAAAGAGCGCTTTCTCACAGACAGAACACAATATTGTGGCTGCATACCTCATCACAGCAGGTAAAGAGCAGAGATTGTGTTTTTGTATTTGATGTTAGCAAGCTATAAATGAACTGAAACTTTGAAATAACATTTATCAAGTTAATAATATAATAATTATCAAGTTTTTGAATTGGCATATCTTCTCATTAAGTAAGAGTTTAGTAAGCCAAATGCCAAGAATTGCCTTACTTTTGGGGCCCACCCAGCAAACAGGAAACTTTCTCAGAATGTTGTCAGACGGTTTGGCAAGGTTCTTTCAAAATTTCTTTCAAAAATGAGACTTATACTTCAATCATGGAACTTACTTTTTTTTTTTTTAGTTGGACGTTTGTCTGTTTTGGCAAGGTTCTCTCAAAATTATTAACAAACTTTCTTCCAGTAACGTTAATAGAACATTAGTTCACAGTTATCTAGTCTTTAATAATGTTAGTAAAATGATAATAATGTTAAAATGTTGATCGTGAAACGTTTTTTAAACGTTTTAGTTGGACGTTTGTCTAATGTTATGGCAAGGTTCTTTCAAAGTTATGAACAATCTTTCTTCTAGTAATGAAAATGGAACATTAATTGGTTCAAAGTTATGTGATCTTTCTCAAAATGTTAACACACAAATGTTATTTGTTGTTCATGGAATGTTTTTCTAAAACGTTTTAGTTGGACGTTCATCTAATGTTTTTTTAGACGAACATTATTCGTTAAATGTTAGGCCCTGTTTACACCAGTGCGTTTTTGTTTTAAAACGCGCATGCCCAGTGTGCATGAACAGTCATGTGACATGCGTTTTCGGCCTTGTAATGCAGACGGATCGTTTCTGAAACGCTGTGGAAAGGCCAGTGTAGAAGAGGATCGCTTTCCTTTTAAAACGCGTTTTAAAAGGAAAGCGATCCTCTTCTACACTGGCCTTTCCACAGCGCGTTCAGAAACGATCCGCCTGCATTACAAGGCCGAAAGCGCATGTCACATGACTGTTCATGCACACTGGGCATGCGCGTACAAGTGTAAACAGTTGCGTCTTGCGCATGTAGGCAGCTGCAGAATTTAACTGCTGCTAAAAATTACAACAAAGGCAGGAAAGATTGCAGTTCAATCAAAGACTATAGAATAACACAAGATTACGTCACTTATACCGTCTTGAATGGGAGAAAGTGCAATAAGTCCCGCCTTCAAAAATAAGAGCCAATCGCCGATTGGTAAAGTCATCGCGTCACTGTAGCGGCCGTTAGAA
This sequence comes from Hypophthalmichthys nobilis, assembly GCA_037950665.1. Lineage (NCBI taxonomy): Eukaryota > Metazoa > Chordata > Actinopteri > Cypriniformes > Xenocyprididae > Hypophthalmichthys > Hypophthalmichthys nobilis. The sequence goes on along the minus strand of CM075477.1, from coordinate 29,552,031 downwards.
ACTCAGTCAGAGGCGCGCCTCCGAAATGATACACAAGAGACGCGCATTTAGGACTGTGTATTAGCTTGCACCAACCTGAAAAAATACCGTTTTTTGTCATGATTCGAGCGTTTAGAAACAAAATTTATGAGACAGCTGTTGTCAGATTTCATTGGTGATTTCAAATATGAAATTTAATCGAAAGTTTGGCAAACAGTTTTAGAGAATTTGATGTTTCCCCATTCAAAGAGATAGGAGCTGCACTTGCATGCCTGAGAGGCGTTTCAAAGATGGCCGCCGAGTGAAATGACTTGTCTTAAAGGGACTTTGGTCCAGTCTCCTTATTTATGCACTATTCTGTGACGTTTTTAAGTATAAATAGTGCAGTAGTTCACACTGAAAATTCCAAAAAGAAAAAGTACACTTTAAATACCCGGATGATGCACTAAATTAACGGAAAAAACGAAGTGTAGAACGTTGGACACTTAATGCACTCAACTGTTGCAGCTTTAATTACGTAGCGGAGGGGGAGGGGGGAAGAGACTCCGATGTTTAATGACAAAATAACCTTATACAATTCACGCACTACATGGATGAGTACATAGTGTATAGTGTGTCGTTTGGGACGCAACTTATGTGATTGTTTACATGGTCGTCAAGAATACGCAGAGCAAACTTGGGCAGTCACGCCGTCATTTTCAAAAGTCTCCGTTTTGGTCTGTTTATGCTGAAACGCAACCCCGGCGTTTTCAAACTAAAACGGGGTCTGCAGTGTCTTCGAAAGTCTCTGTTTTTGAGGTTCGAAAGTGCCGGCGTAGTGTAAACGACAGGCGTAACCGTAGCAAAACTTATTCATTTTAAAGCGAAAACGCACAAGTGTAAACGGGGCCTAGACGTTCGTTAAACAGCTACTGCTTGTTTCAGAACGTCAGAGAACATTAAAAAGTAACGTTTTCAAAATTAAAAAATGGAATGTTCCCTAAAACCAAGAAAAAAACATTTTTAAAACCTGGACATTTTTCAGGGATTATTGAGAAATAACGTTTTCATAACTTAATGGGAACGTTAGCAAAACATTCTTGGAATATAGGCTATTTTTGTTAGCTGGGTAGGCTTAATAGATTCAGCACAATGTTTTAAGCATTTCTTGAAACTGACATTTACAGATTCAGCCAGGCGTGTGAGGTAACCAGCAGGGGTGTGTGTAAAATGGGAAACTGAAAACGGGAAATGTTTTGAAAGGACATGAAATATGTGTGAGACAACATCCACAGATGTCTTAACCTCCTTTCTCTCTTTCGTGGCAGGAGTGGTCAGTCTATCTAGTAACATTGTGGTGCTGCTGATGTTTGTGAAGTTCAGAGAGTTGCGCACTGCCACAAATGCTATCATCATTAATCTGGCTTTCACTGACATTGGCGTAGCCGGTATTGGTTACCCCATGTCAGCAGCCTCAGACCTGCACGGGAGCTGGAAATTTGGATACATGGGCTGCCAGGTGTGCACCTCCTACTCCATTTTTAGACAAAACAACGCATCAGCAAACACAAAGTCATTTTGATTGTATAATTAAGCAAAATTGTGAATATAGTAACAGCTAAGGGTACGTTTACACGACAACGATGTACTAAAAATGGAAAAGATTTTCTTTTGTACAGATGACAACGTTGTCAAAAAGAACCAGTTAAAGGGTTAGTTCACCCAAAAATGAAAATTCACCCTCATGTCGTTCCAAACTCATAAGACCTTCGTTCATCTTCGGAACACAAATTAAGATATTTTTGATGAAATCCGATGGCTCAGTGAGGCCTGCATTGACAGCAAGATAATTAACACTTTCAAACGCCCAGAAAGCTACTAAGGACGTATTTAAAACAGTTCATGTGACTACAGTGGTTCAACCTTAATGGTATGAAGCGACAAGAATACTTTTTGTGCGCCAAAAAAAAATAAAATAATGACTTTATTCAACAATATCTAGTGATGGACGATTTCAAAACACTGCTTCATGAAGCTTTGAAGCTTTATGAATATTATGAATATCAGTGGTTTGGAGCGCGTATCAAACTGCCAGAGTCACGTGAACTATTGAAATTTCGAAAAGTTTTAAAACACTTAACGAAGTCTCGTTTACTGAAATCATATGACTTTGGCAGTTTGATACACGCTCTGAACCACTGATTCGAAACAAAAGATTCGTAAAGCTTCATGAAGCAATGTTTTTAAATCACCCTTCACTAGATATTGTTGAAAAAAGTTGTTATTTTGTTTTTTGGTGCACAAAAAGTATATTCGTCGCTTCATAACATTAAAGTTGAACCACTGTAGTCACATGAACTTTTTAAAATACATCTTTAGTAGCTTTCTGGGCATCTGAAAGTGTTAATTATCTTGCTGTCAATGGAGGCCTCACTGAGCCATCGGATGTTATTAAAAATATCTTAATTTGTGTTCCGAAGATGAAGACGAAGGTCTTACAGGTTTGGAACAACATAAGACATGACAGAATTTTCATTTTTGGGTTAACTAACCCTTTAAAACGGATGACTGAAAACGCTGTATTATTATGCCAGGCCAGTAGTTGGCAGTGTCACTTTGTAAAGAAAGATACGCGCCTGCGCACATAAGCATTCTTTTAGGGGCCGTTCAGCCCCCCAAAATGCCATTGTCGTGTAAATGAATGGCCAAAACGCATAATTCCGTTTTTAGTTGAAAACGGTGTCGTGTAAACAGTCCCTAAGTAGCATTGTTTGAGGTCAATGATGTGTCCAAAAAAAAAAAAAAAAAATCTAGTATAAAGCACATATGTTCTTAGTAGTTTTGCAACCTTGCTTAATTCTACTAGAACATACTTTCTTACACGTAAACAACATTACTTGCTGCCTCTGTTACAGATCTATGCTGCCCTGAATATATTCTTCGGAATGGCCAGTATTGGGCTTCTCACTGTGGTTGCCATTGACCGATACCTTACCATATGTCGACCTGACGTAGGTATGAATCTGTCCATACAGCTGAACCACTAAGGACTGTCAAGTGGAAAGTCAACATCCGTTGTGCCAAATGCTGTAGGAAATCTATTCATGTTTGTTTGTTACAGGACAGAAGCTGTCAACATTGTCATACACACTTCTAATTGTGGCCGCTTGGCTGAATGCTGTGTTTTGGTCAGCCATGCCCATCATTGGTTGGGCAGGATATGCCCCTGACCCCACAGGAGCCACCTGCACCATCAACTGGAGAAACAATGACGCGTGAGTGAAGACACCAGTCTTTTATCAGTTTTACCACTCTGTAAAGCTTTTTTCTTCAGATTGTGAATCTTAAAAGTGGAGAGGTGATTACAAGTGGAACTAATCCTGTTTGATTTTAGATCTTTTGTGTCCTACACAATGACTGTGATCACTGTCAACTTCATCGTTCCACTGTCGGTCATGTTCTACTGCTACTACAATGTCTCGGTAACTGTGAAGAGGTTCAAAGTTAGTAACTGCCTAGACAGCATCGACATGGATTGGTCTGACCAGATGGACGTCACTAAGGCAAGCAAGTTTTATTTTTTTATTTTTTTTATTTTTGCCATAAAATCCCATTCACATGAGGGTGAATGTAACAATATTTAATTTAAAATAAGTTTTATTTAATTTTATTTACATTTCTAATTTATTTATTTGATTTTGGGGAGAAATATGATTTCTCCCCAATACTTTACAGCACTGTTCTTATCATTAAACTATTAAAAATCTGTTTAATTAATTGAAATAAAGTTAAAATAAAATAAAATATAAATAATAGATGAACATTTTTAACTTAAAAAACTTAAATGAAAATTAGAAATATTGCCTTGGTAACTTAATGAAACAAAATAAGTTTCAGTAGCCTACTAAAAGTACTAAAACTAAAACTGAAATAAATATAAATGAAAGCTAAATAGAAATATTTTATGAAAACAACAAAATTACTAAACTTGAACTGAAATTAAAATGAAAACACGAGACAGTTTTCAACTAAAAACTGAAAACTTTTTATGCGTTTTGGCTGTTCATTTATATGACAACAGCATTTTGGGGGCCTAAAAAAGGCAAAATTTTGAAAATGGTAATAAAGTGCAAATTTTTGAAAATGATACCGTTATCATCTCTGTGTAAACTTACGGAGCCCTGGACATTTACATTTACATTTTATGCATTTGGCAGACGCTTTTATCCAAAGCGACTTACATTGCATTATACTATACATTTGTATCTGAGTATGTGCAATCCCTGGGATCGAACCCACGACCTTGGCATTGCTAGTGCCATGCTCTAACCACTGAGCTACAGGAAAAAATGACATGCAAGGAAAAAATTGTAGGCTAAATCGTGCACACGATTTATTAATTCGTTCCCCGATTTCCTAAACCGTGCGCACAATTTACTATTTCGTTCCCTCGATTTATAGATCATGTGCATAATTTATAAATCGAGGGAACGAAATAGTAAATCGTGTGCACGTTTTAGTAAATTGTGCGCATGATTTAGTCAATTGAGTGAACGAATTAGTAAATTGTGTGCACGATTTAAATTTTTTTCTTGCATGTCATGCTCTGTATAAACTATAAAAACATGAATTTGTGAAAACAGTGAAGTCATGCGTATTATGTGTTCAGTGTATAGGAGCATCGTTTTTTTTACAAAGTGACATTGCCATCTACTGACCTGGCATGAATAATACAGCGTTTTTAGTTGTTTTCGCGGATCAGTGTGAACAATGGGGATCGTTTTGACAGCGTTGTCATCTATACAAAGAAAAAAAATAATTTTTTTTATACATTGTTGTCATGTAAACATAAAATTCTAAAGTGCGTTTACGACAACGATGTACTAAAAACAGAAAAAAAATTTCTTTGCGTTTTTTTGCGTACAGACAACAAAGTTGTCAAAACGATCCCCGTTTACACGGATCTGCGTAACGACTAAAAAATGCTGTATTATGCTGCCAGGCCAGTAGTTGGCAATGTCACTTTCTAAAGAAAAACTACACATGCGCATGGCTTCACTGCTTTCACAAATTCGCATTTTTGTAGTTTACACAAAAACGATAACTGCATTGTTTTCAAAAACTTGCACTTTGTAACCCGTTTTCAAAAGTTTGCATTTTCAGGCACCCAAAATGCCGTTGTCATGTAAATGAATGGCCAAAACGTATACAAAGTTTTCAGTTTTTATTTCATTAAGTTGCCAAGGCAACATTTCTAATTTTCATGTGTAAACAGCCTCTGAATCAAAATATAAATACAATAGACTAATAGTTTATAAATAATGCTAAAATACACTGCTTGACTGGTTTTGTGTGCTCACTGGTTTCATTTAACTTGAATCCTCAATTATTTTTATAGATGTCCATTATAATGATAGTGATGTTCCTGGCTGCCTGGTCTCCATATTCGATTGTGTGTTTGTGGGCATCGTTTGGTGACCCCAAAAAGATTCCAGCTCCAATGGCCATAATTGCCCCACTCTTCGCCAAGTCCTCCACCTTTTACAATCCTTGCATCTATGTCATCGCCAACAAAAAGTAAGGCCTCCTTGTCCCATCTTTCCTGTCACTTTCTTTCCTTTTCTTTCCTTACTAATAGGTTGTATTTGTTAACTGCAGGTTCAGGAGAGCCATCACTGGAATGTTACGATGTCAAACACGACAGCGAATGAATATTAGCAACCAGCTTCCAATGACAGCGTCTTCTGTGCCACTCAACCCTTAAATGAAGAGCGAATCAGATATTTAAACATTCATAAAACATCAGCGCTGGACGCTTTCTCTCTGCTCCACTGTTTTAACACCACTAGGGCATGATTACTTTATGGATGTAAAGTGTTCTTGAACAACTGGCATTGACTTCCTTTAACCTTGCTATTCAGTATCTAATCTGATGCTTGTTACATTGGTATGTCTACTGCAAACCTTGTGAAATTGTTCTTAATACTGTATGTACTCAAAATGTTTTAATTTGAATAAAAACAATTACACAATGACTTGTTTTAAAGATTTCTGAATTTATAAGCATCCTTTATGACATTTATTTCACATTTACACATTACAAATAATTCATTTGATGTATATTGAGAAACATTAAATAAAGAAACAATGTACAGTGCGTAAGGATTTGTAATGCCTAAGAAAATATGTTTTAAAACTGTCATGGCAACAGAATCCAAGACTATTTTGTCATGAGAGTGTTTTTAATTATGGCTCTTAGCTAAAGTTTCATTTTCAAGCTGCCCTGAGCAATTCGTCAACAAATTTAGTGGGGTGTGGGAAAAACTGTTCTGATGCTGGAGGCTTCCAGCACATTGCTCTCCAGCCAGACTCGGATCTCCTCCTGGTTTCGTCGCATCCATTCAATATTGTTCTTCACAGTCTCTATTGCCTGCTTCCTGGGCATCTCACCTGCTCCTGCATTGGGGTTCCGGGCAAAAAATTGCTCCATCTAAAAGAAACCAATTTGTGACAGTCAAACATTGAGACATTTTACACAAAACTGCATTAAAAATTAAAAATCCAGTAAGTAGTAGTAAGGTAGTATTCCAAACACAGCCTTTGTGTCTCACCTTCCACAGCTGTGGCTCAGTGTTGTATGTACTAGTAATTCTGGCGGGCAGACGGCCCAAGTTCCTGTCATTGATAGTATATCTAAAACAGACATGAGATCATACAGATCATACAGTTATATATAACAATGTTTAGAAGAACACTGATTTTCCCTATTCCTTTCAACTGTTAGATGAACTAACCTGTTCACCAGGTAATCCCAGTTGAGCGTCATCCAGTCCCAGGCCAAGGCTTTGCCATTTGTGTTGCGTGACACATACTGCACTAAAGTAAAAACATCTTGACTCCTCACAATGCTTTCATTTTTAGAGGCTTCAAGCAACCTGATAGAAAAGAAAAACATTTGAACAAATTAATTATTAAGTGCTGCCCTGCTTACACCTGGTATTAAGATGCGTTTTGGTCGATCAGATCACAAGTAGACACATTCCCGTTTACACCTGGTGTTTTAATCCGTCTCTTTTGTCCAATTTCAACCATTTCTGTCCTGATTTCTTTTTGCGGAGAGTCTATGGGTAAATGTATGGGCTTTTTCAGATCTTTTAATCTAATGGATGAAATAAGCTTGCGCAATTTACATATGAACATGACCGTTACATATGAAGATGACGAAAAACATACAGAGAGCATCAGCTTTCATTTCTGCTCCGAGAGCCACAAGACCATGTCAAAAGCTGTGAGTCCGTGTTAGAAATCAGGAATGGTGAGATAGCATTGTATTTGGTATGTTTTTCATCTTCAAATCAAACTTGGATCTTCAGCCGACAAAGTTTAAATCCCGTTTGGCTAGCGCGCTTCCCATAATGTTTACGTGTTAGGTCAGTAGGCGGTCTTTTGTGGCTGTTCGAACACATTCGATCACATGAGCGTTTCCACTACAAAAGCAATGTGTTTTCAACTACCTCTGGAAGTGGTTGAAAGTGGACAAGCTCAAAACGTTTTACACCTGTATTTAGCATCGTCCACTTGTGATCCAATCAACCACAATGCATCTTAATACAGGGCAAAGTCCCTTTAAGACAAGTCATTTCACTTGGCAGCCATCTTTGAAACAAGTGCAGCTCGTATCTCGAATGGGGAAACATCAAATTCTCCAAAGCTGTTCGCCAAGCTTTCGATTAAATTTCATATTTGAAATCACCAATGAAATCTGACAACTGTCTCATAAATTTTGTTTCTAAACTCTTGGGTCATGACAAAAAAACTGTATTTTTCAGGCTGGATCAAGCAAATGTGCATGCGCAGTCCTAAGCATGCGTCCTTATAGGAAGCGCGCTACTGACTGTTTCTAAAGGGAACCGGAGCTTCTAACGGCTGCTGCAGTGATGTGATGACTTTAACAATCGGCGATTGGTTCTTATTTAGAAGGCGGGACTTATTCCGCCATATTACCCGTTGCACTTTCTCCCATTTATAATAATAAGAGTGCACCGTCTTTCTATACATAAAGTCTTTGAACAGGGCCAAAGAGATCAAAGCATGTGGACATTTTGTTCATCTAATAAAAAGTGGTAGCATACTAAATCTCATCTGAGAAGCAAGAGGAGAATGATTTTTGTGTGTGTGTGCAATTTGGCTATGACTTAGTCAAGTGTTCCTGCAGGTGAAAGCACTATCAGTATTTTCACTTTACATTAAAAGTTGCAATCCGTTTCGGAAGTAGTGACAGATCTTTTCTGCTATATTATGTACATCCAAAAATAATGGGTTATCAAAAAATAAAAATGTATTGGTTCCATGCATCGTTGTTGATTGAATTCTGAGATGTGGGCGTTGCACTCTAGCATACATCACCAGAGAGAAGTCATTTTCACAGGATAACTGAGTTATGACATTTTCATTAAAAAATAAAGCATATATGTGGAAGAATCACTCACAGTAAAATCTATATCATGCATTTCAGCTTTAATACTGCACTAGGAAGAGGGAGATTACCTATGAAGGAGATTGACATTTTCTACTGAAGCCAGGCCATAGAGCAGCTTGTCTTTCTCCTGGGCAAGAGAGGCAGAGAGATACCTCTGGAACATGATTTCCCAGCTCCGACTTTCCATGTCTGATTTTGAGTTCTTCATTCCATACTGGTACACCAGCAACCGCAAGTTGACAGCCACACTGCTGCTCCCCAATCAGAGAAAGAGCCTCTTTGATACACTGACTCTGAGTGGACCACTATATATCTTGTGAGGAATTTATGTATGAATGTGATTACCTAATTGTTCCATCAATCCATTGATTGAAAATTCTAGAGGCTTGGTCTAGAGCTTCCTGGTCATTCATCTGACATGCAATGCCTAAAACGGTCTCCCTCAGCAGTCTGTACAGGAAAAAAAAAACAAAAAAGATATTCAGGGGCTTTGTACACACTAAAAACGGGGAAAAAAGAACTTTTAATTTTTTGAAAAATTCATTTTGTATTGTATTAAATTAGAATTTTCACTAGTGGTCTTGGACTTTTGGACAGCACTGTATATGGGTGTACGAACACACACATGCAAACTATTCAGCATGTGTGTGTGTGTGTTTATACAGTATATGCAGCATTTAACTCTGAGGTTTACAAGACTGATAAATCCAAGAATGTGTCCTTGGCCTGGCCTATAAGAGAGTTTTTTGGTTAGTTCTGCCAAAAAATTCTCACCGCTGTGTTTGGGTCCCCTCATCAGTCCACCCAAGATCTTTGGATATCTTCTGCACATGGTCACGGAAGAGTTTCTAAACATGATTTGAAACAGAGCATATGAAAAACAGAAGATATGAAATAGTAACTTTTTTCAAACATTTATATAAAGAATAGCAGCTATAAATCTCCCGCTTGGAATAACATTTTACATGTTTTTTTTCATAAGGACTGTTGTCATGCTCTGGAAGGCAGTGAAGACTTTGGGCCCAACCTGGAATTTGGGGTACAGCGCTCGGTCATCAGCCAGCATGTCTCTGACATAGGAGATAGAAGTAGCTACTCGATCCCACACAATATACTCAGTTTCATTGGCCAGATATCTTGTTAAGTTGAAGGCATTTCCATAATCGACAATATCTGCCCTGTTAATGCAAAACAAATGGCAGCACTTTTAAGCATGACTTCATCATCCTGACTTTCTGACCTCCACTATAACCATAAAAAGCTGTGCTATGTAAAATCATCTCAAATTCATTTTTTTTTTTTTACTGTCAACAAGTCGAGATTGAAAGCATAAGTGCAGTTGGAAAATGTTTGTACCAACTCACCGTCCAAATGCAAATACATCATCAATGTAGCTGGTTCGATCAGTTGCATCATACACCTAAAAAAAATAATATCATGTGAATTAATAAAGCAATAAGCCCCAAGAAGCCGTGGTTTACAGTGAATTTATAACAGCTAAGGGGTGTTGTGAGTGCCTAAAACCCCCTTAGCTGTTATAAATTCACTGTAAACCACGGCTTCACGGGGCTTACTGCTTTTATAAAACGGTTACCACACAATACAAATATTAAAACCAAAAAAATATGTATCAATGCAACTTTCATTAAGTAAAATCATTAAAAGTCTTAAATCCGCTGGAAAAAATAGTCCCTGACCGTGAACAGCAACAGAAGTTACATTATTACACCATTAGATGGCGACAAAGATTGTCTTTATGAGGGAGTGACTCAGTCGCAAAGACTTTTATATTGAAACTAGGGATGGGTGTATCGATATGAAGTATTGATATATCGATACTGACGCTGAGTATCGAAAGTATCGATACTCAAATAAAAATATCGATACTAAGGTGTTTGGTTTTTTTTTTTTACCAGTGATTCTGTTTATTTAACAATAAATTTAATGCATACAATATGCATTGAATTGGACAAATAACCTATGTTAGCGAATAATTGTGTAGTAGAACTATTTTCACACGCAAATGTTGCAAGTCAGAACCAATCAATCACAGAGAGCGTTCGCTCACTGCCGACACTACATTTAAACAGGGCTGCGTTTAGTATCGTAAGAAACCATTGATGCTTTTGGGAAACGCAGCCCAGAACATTGCTTAACAGAAGATAGAAAAAACATAATATGTTTGAGTTATTTCACAATAAACAAAATGAAATAGTAGCCTACATTGTTAGTGCAATTACATTTATTTAAATTGAACGTCAAAAGTTTATATTGATGTTCTATCAAAGACTATTGAATAACACTTAAAGGGACTTTGGTTCTATTCTGTAACTAATGTTGATACACTGTCAGAATACAAAGGTTGTATTTTATGGGTGCAACAGCCTGTCACTGGCAGTCCTTTATGAAAATGAACCATTACTACAGTGACCATAGTTCAGCTAGGCCTATAGTATTTGTATATTTCAATGGTTATCACTACAAGTAAACATTTTACAGCAATACTTATGTAATGCGGTAGGCTGTTTTCGGGAATTTTTACGGCTCAACTAATCAGAATCAAGGGCCGGAAATATCCGTTTTATAATATTTTATCACACGGCTCTCTGCAGAACATCTTTGTTGTACGGAGCCCCGCACATGACATGCAAGAAAAGAAATTATATCATGCGCAGGATTTACTATTTCGTTCCCTTGATTTACTAAATCGTGCGGACGATTTTCATTTAAACGCAATTGGCGCCATCTAGCGTCTCAATTATTGACTGTAAGTAAAAATTACCTCAGGCGACTTAATATACTTTACTTACTTTAACATTTTTACATTGTCTGTCTTGTTGCTAGACTTATTGTTTTGTACGTTATAGCGGACTACTTTTTTCAGACAGGGTTGTCGTTAAAGCGGGAAAAGTGATTCATTCAACAACGATTCAATTTCAACCGAAACAATAAACAATACTCAGTCTCCGGAAACCCTATGGCGACAGCCCAGCATACAGGCATATTTAATAATTTAAACTCAAATTCATGTAAACGTATTTATTTATTTAATGAGCAGTCATGCAAAGCCTGGTCACTGTCATTAAAAACGAACATAATTATTACTTTTCTCTTTGTAGCTACAGTTCTGTTAGATCTCAAAGAGAAAGAAATATCAATGATAATACCTCATGATCTGTGAAAAGTTGCTCGGCAATAGCGCTCCACACACTATCGTGGTGATTTACTCGATAAAAGCCCATGTGGTCTTTGTTGACTTTGATAAGACCATCGGTAGCAGGGGAGAATCCAGGAATGACTGCCTCTAATTAAACACAGGCCAATGACAGAAATTCATTACACAGCAGAATACCAATTTAATTAAAACTCAATTAAAACAACTTATTCCTCAGATAAGAAAAAAAGTCTAAGCATATGATCTTGTTAACCTGTTTGTCCTTTGTCAAATAAGAAAGAGTTGTTTTTGGAGGTGAGTGTGCTCCATTTCACAGGAATGGTCCATTTGTATCTGTGGGACAAGAGATCATTGTGAACTAATGAACTTTTCCGTGTGCCAAATGAGAAAAGAAGAATCAAAGGTGAGTTCAGTTCATTATCTGTGTTCCTGTGAAGAATAATGAGAAGAATTTTTTATTTGTAATCATGTTGTAGTTTATTGGGGACAGATGAGATAAGGACATATGCTTTTTAATTCATGGGGTGTGACCGTAAAATGAGTTGTAGGTTTGTTCTGATTGTGAACAGTATGCATAAACCAATAACTGTGAAGAATTTGGAAGTTAACTTTTAAAAGGGAGGACAAAAACGCTTTCCATGCTGTGCATTTGTTTAAACAGTATTTTGGTGTATTCAGTATTCATGTAACTTGGCACTGCAGTATGGCTAACACAATATTTGGCCTAGTGGTAATATTATTGAATTCCAGTGTTTGATTCCACAGACATCATAATTTTGGTGTAGGAATATCTTCAGGCTCACCCCAGGGGAGTGCTGGGTTGGCTGGGGTCAGCATTGGGGTCCAGGAGGAACCTCTTCTGGGTGAGTTTAGCTTCAGTGGCTGTGTTGGTCAGGTGCAGAAGAGGATAACCCATCTGCTTGGTCCATGTGTCCATAATGTCTGCCACAGGTAAACCACTCTCCTAAAGTATGACCCAATATATATATATATATATATATATATATATATATATATATATATATAATATGTATATCTATATAGTGTGCAGACAAATATTTATAGAAACATACATATTTATAAATTATTATATTTTGATCATTTTATATATATATATATATATATATATATATACACTACCAGTCAAAAGTTCGGAAACGGTAAGATTTTTAATGTTTTTAAAAGAAGTTAGTCTGCTCACCATGGCTGCATTTATTTAATTAAAAATACAGTAAAAACAGTAATATTGTGAAATATTATTACAATTTAAAATAACTGTTTTCTGTTTGAATATATTTTATAAAGTAATTTATTCCTGTGATCAAAGCTGAATTTTCAGCATCATTACTCCAGTCTTCAGTGTCACATGATCCTTCAGAAATCATTCTAATATGATGATCTGCTGCTCAAGAAACATTTATGATTATTATCAATGTTGAAAACAGTTGTGTACTTTTTTTTTCAGGATCCCTTGATGAATAGAAAGTTCAAAAGAACAGCATTTATCTGAAATACAAAGCTTTTGTAACATTATACACTACCGTTCAAAAGTTTGGGGTCAGTAAAAAATTTTATTTTTATTTTTTTGAAAAGAAATTAAAGAAATTAATACTTTTATTCAGCAAGGATGCATTAAATCGATCAAAAGTGACAGTAAAGACATTTATAATGTTACAAAGATTATATTTCAAATAAATGCTGTTCTTTTGAACTTTCTATTCATCAAAGAATCCTGAAAAAATATTGTACACAAATATTTTGTACAATTGTACACAATAAATGTTTCTTGAGCAGCAGATCATCATATTAGAATGATTTCTGAAGGATCATGTGACACTGAAGACTGGAGTAATGATGCTGAAAATTCAGCTTTGATCACAGGAATAAATTACTTTATAAAATATATTCAAACAGAAAACAGTTATTTTAAATTGTAATAATATTTCACAATATTACTGTTTTTACTGTATTTTTAATTAAATAAATGCAGCCTTGGTGAGCAGACGAAACTTCTTTTAAAAACATTAAAAATCTTACCGTTTCCAAATTTTTGACTGGTAGTGTGTGTGTATATATATATATACAGGTGCTGGTCATATAATTAGAATATCATCAAAAAGTTGATTTATTTCACTAATTCCATTCAAAAAAGTGAAACTTGTATATTATATTCATTCATTACACACAGACTGATATATTTCAAATGTTTATTTCTTTTAATTTTGATGATTATAACTGACAACTAAGGAAAATCCCAAATTCAGTATCTCAGAAAATTAGAATATTACTTAAGACCAATACAAAGAAAGGATTTTTAGAAATCTTGGCCAACTGAAAAGTATGAACATGAAAAGTATGAGCATGTACAGCACTCAATACTTAGTTAGCTCCTTTGCCTGAATTACTGCAGCAATGCGGCGTGGCATGGAGTCGATCAGTCTGTGGCACTGCTCAGGTGTTATAAGAGCCCAGGTTGCTCTGATAGTGGCCTTCAGCTCTTCTGCATTGTTGGGTCTGGCATATCGCATCTTCCTCTTCACAATACCCCATAGATTTTCTATGGGGTTAAGGTCAGGCGAGTTTGCTGGCCAATTAAGAACAGGGATACTATGGTCCTTAAACCAGGTACTGGTAGCTTTGGCACTGTGTGTAGGTGCCAAGTCCTGTTGGAAAATGAAATCTGCATCTCCATAAAGTTGGTCAGCAGCAGGAAGCATGAAGTGCTCTAAAACTTCCTGGTATACGGCTGCGTTGACCTTGGACCTCAGAAAACACAGTGGACCAACACCAGCAGATGACATGGCACCCCAAACCATCACTGACTGTGGAAACTTTACACTGGACCTCAAGCAACGTGGATTGTGTGCCTCTCCTCTCTTCCTCCAGACTCTGGGACTCTGATTTCCAAAGGAAATGCAAAATTTACTTTCATCAGAGAACATAACTTTGGACCACTCAGCAGCAGTCCAGTCCTTTTTGTCTTTAGCCCAGGCGAGACGCTTCTGACGCTGTCTGTTGTTCAAGAGTGGCTTGACACAAGGAATCGACAGCTGAAACCCATGTCTTGCATACGTCTGTGCGTAGTGGTTCTTGAAGCACTGACTCCAGCTGCAGTCCACTCTTTGTGAATCTCCCCACATTTTTGAATGGGTTTTGTTTCACAATCTTCTCCAGGGTGAGGTTATCCCCTATTGCTTGTACACTTTTTCTACCACATCTTTCCTTCCTTCGCCTCTCTATTAATGTGCTTGGACACAGAGCTCTGTGAACAGCCAGCCTCTTTGCAATGAACTTTTGTGTCTTGCCCTCCTTGTGCAAGGTGTCAATGGTCGTCTTTTGGACAACTGTCAAGTCAGCAGTCTTCCCCATGATTGTGTAGCCTACAGAACTAGACTGAGAGACCATTTAAAGGCCTTTGCAGGTGTTTTGAGTTAATTAGCTGATTAGAGTGTGGCACCAGGTGTCTTCAATATTGAACCTTTTCACAATATTCTAATTTTCTGAGATACTGAATTTGGGATTTTCCTTAGTTGTCAGTTATAATCATCAAAATTAAAAGAAATAAACATTTGAAATATATCAGTCTGTGTGTAATGAATGAATATAATATACAAGTTTCACTTTTTGAATGGAATTAGTGAAATAAATCAACTTTTTGATGATATTCTAATTATATGACCAGCACCTGTATATATATATATATATATATATTGTACTGTGCAAGTCTTAGGCATGTTAGTATTTTCACACACACAAAATGGTTTGACCCAGTTATTTATATATTTTGATGTAGTGTGTCAGTAGGAAATATCAGTTCACATTTTCAAACATTCCTTTTGCCATTAATTGTAATAATCCAGTGAGATTTTTGTATGCACAAGGAGTCTGACAACAGCTGGTACTCCACATGGAGATCTGAACTCAACCTTCATCGAATCTGTCTGTGATTACATGAAGAAACAGATGAAACTGAGACAAACTAAATCCAGAAGAAGAAACCTACCCTCAAAGCTACCTGAAAAACTATGCACAAGTGAAGCTAGGACAAAAGCTGTTTTAAACGCAAAGAGTGGTCACAACAAATATTGATTTGATTTAGTTATTAGAAGTTAACTGATAAATAAAATCTATTTATGACATTATTTTTTAAAAAGCATCCTCACTTTACAGACACAAGTGCCTAAAACTTTTCACAGTACTGTAGCTTTGGAGGTAGGTTTCTTTAAGCATCTTGGAGATGTTGCCGCAGTTCTTCTGGATTTAGTCTGTCTCAGTTTCATCTGTTTCTTCATGTAATCGCAGACAGACTGAATGATGGTGAGATCAGATCTCCATGTGGAGCATACTGTTGTCAAAAAAATCTCACTGGATTATCACAATTAATGGCAAAAGGAAGGTTTGAAAACGTAAACTGATATTTCTGATATAGTTAACATTTCATTTACGACAGTCCACTTTAGACATTCTACTAACTATAAGTGACTTTGCAACTATATGTACTATTGTATTATACTATCACTTTATTTTGATGCTCCTCCAACAGACATTTTACTGACTATAAGTAACTTTGCAAGTATGTGTCAACTTATTCAACTAACCCTAACCTAACAAGTCTACTAATACTTTAATGAGAGTTAGTTGACATAGTTGTAGTTGCAAATTAATGAGAGTTAGTAGACATGTATTTAAAAAATGTTACTTATAGATAGTGGACTATCGAAATAAAGTGTAACCTATATTTTGCCCTAAATGTGCCACAACATGTGTAGCATTAAATATATATATAATCGTTAACACGGCAAGGTAAGACCAATAAAAGCTATTTACATCAGCCAAGGCTTTCCAAAAGTCTGCGGTCTTAGCATTCTGGAAGGTGTAGGCTTTCAGATATCGCTGTGGTAAAAAAAGAAAGAGGTTTTATTTAAGATATAAGTGTGGAGTCACTAGAAAATGTATGTAAAAAGTGAGGCGCCTTACTCGACATCCATCCCTAAATGTGTCACGACCAAGCAATTCCTCCAGCATACGTAAAATAGAAGCGCCCTAAAGCAGAATGAGATTAGATCAACCAATTCATAGCAAAAAGAGTTACAGGATTAGTTCACTTCAGAATTAATATTTCCAGATAATTTACTCAGCCCCATGTCATCCAAGATGTTAATGTCTTTCTTTCTTCAGTCGAAAAGAAACTAAGGTTTTTGAGGAAAACATTCCAGGATTTTTCTCCATATAGTGGACTTCACTGGGGTACAACAGGTTGAAGGTCCAAATTGCAGCTTCAAAGGGCTCTAAACGATTCCAGATGAGGAATAAGGGTCTTGTCTTGTGAAACGATCGGTCATGTTCTAAAAAACAAGAATTTATATAATTTTTAACCACAAATGCTCTTCTTGCACTGCTCTGCGATGCGCTATGCATTACGTAATCATGTTGGAAAAGGTCACGCGTGACGTAGGTGGAAGTACCGTGATAGGGTGAAAAACTTCATCTCATGTTCTCCTCCAAATTCAAAATCATCCAACATCATTGTTTTACCTTTGTATTGTAAAGGGCATTTGATTTAGTCTTTGCACGTTCGCTTTGTAGATACTGGATCGGTACTTTCGCCTGTGTCACGCGTGATCTTTCCATCATGGTGCATCGCAGAGCAGTGCAAGATGAGCGTTTGTGGTTAAAAAGTATATGAATTTTTATTTTTTTTAGAAAATGACCAATCATTTCGTTAGATAAGACCCTTATTCCTCATCTGGGATCGTGTAGAGCCCTTTGAAGCTGCAATTTGGACCTTCAACCAAGCCAGTGAAGTCCACTATATGGAGAAAAATCCTGGAATGTTTTCCTCAAAAATCTTAATTTCTTTTCAACTGAAGAAAGAAATACATCTTGGGGGTGAGTAAATTATCAGGAAATTTTAATTCTGAAGTGAACTAATCCTTTAATAGATCAACATCACTAGGTCAGGCATCACTGACTTTACCTTGTTATATGAGATGGCATCGAACACGGATGTGATCTCAGCAGGGCTGGACACATCCACAATAATAGGATGGGAGGAGAGAAGAGCATCATCAACCATGACAGGAAATACATCATTGATAAGTATGATGTCACGCTGTTGAATTGAATACATAGGTTGAATTGGGCATAAACATGACATCCAGCCTCGATGGGATGGTTTTCGAGAGATATTGCCTATTAAGGAATATATTTGAATGATTCAGACATGTGCTCACCATTCCCCAGTCAGGCTCGGCTTGTTCCACTCCCACATACTCAAAAAAGCTGGCAAAGCCCTCGTTCAGCCACAAGTCGTCCCACCAGTCCATAGTCACAATATTTCCAAACCACTGCAGATTAAAGACAAAACAGCTCCTTAAACGGTAGACCCCAAATACCTTGTGCCTATTCAGCCCTGTAACAGTGCCTTTAATAAAATGTGTTTATTCAAAGTTAAAAAAAACTTAGTCAGATATATGTGGCAAAGACATATTTCAAGAATTCAATACATGAACTATGCAACCAAAGTCATCAGCATCAGCAGTCAGCATGATGAAGGCTGAACAAAAGGCTCTGCTTTGAGTGAATGTCTTTGTAAGGAAGCAAGTTACAAATTATCTAAATTACATTATGGTTTTAGAACATCTATAAAGGTTTCAACAGTTGTTTTTAACCCTGTGTAACTTCGGGTTGTTTATTTGGATTCCGACTGCTTCCAACAACCTTGGACCTGGCCATAAAAAGATAATCTTATCAGTAGCAATGTGACTGCTGTCATTATCCTAAAAAACATCACTGCGTTGGATGCCTCTGAGTGGGTGTAATATGTAACTGTGTGATAGTAATCTTTATGGTAATCTCTGTCAGTCTTGTTACTGTAAATGCGCCTGATAAATTCAGCCTTTTTGATTGAAAATGCAGTTACAGGGAACAGTAAAATGAGATGCATGTTCAGCACAGGGTGTTCTGCCAAGGTCCGTTCTGACATGTGACTAATGATGTATACGCGATTGTCCTCGATCTGTGCAGTGTCCTGGACAGAGCACCTGTAGTGTGCTTTCAAGCACTGCTTCCTATAAATGATATAAAGCTGCAGTCTGGACATGATGCTAAGGTAATCTAGCTTCACAACTTGTACTCTTTCAGTGATTATACCATTACAGTAGATAAGATATGTGATAGGGTTAGTAACCTGGTGAACAAGCTCATGCGCAATGACACTGGCCACTCGCTGTTTGTTGATTGAAGAGGACTCCTTGTCATCGAACAGCAGATTGGTTTCTCTGTAAGTAATCAACCCCCAGTTCTCCATCGCTCCTGTCCCAAAGTCTGGGATCGCTATCTTATCTGCAGCAGACACCGAATACAGACTTTTGTAATAATAATTATAGCATAGATGGACATGATATGAATCAGTTGATAAGATAAAATATATGTCATTAATCAGTGCCTTTTGATTAGATCAGTTTGTACATCTATTTCAAATTGTAAAAGGGTAAATGACAAATAAGAGCATTTAAAGATTTTTTTTTTAAAATCTTTTTTTAAAACACATTCTTAAAAATGTACTCTTTGTATTAATTTTGGTTACATATGATTTTGAAAAAAAAAAACTTTTTTTAACAAATATCATGAATGATTAATGATTAAAGACTTGTCATGTGGTATGACCAACAAGCAGATAAAAAAAAAATGTCAAAAATGCCATAAATATATATTCATAAATATAAAGTTTTGGGGGAGTTGCACCACATGACATGTCCAAACAAAGACTTGTCATGTGGTATGACCAACAAGCAGATAAAAAAAAAAATGTCAAAAATGCCATAAATATATATTCATAAATATAACATTTTGGGGGAGTTGCACCACATGATATTCCATCATTCACAAAAAAAAAATGTCCACTTACAGTAATTAATTAACAAGGGTTTCTTTTAAGATTTTTTCCCCCTTCATTATGAATATCAAAATAAACTTTAATTCAAAAATTAAAAACAGGCTAATCATGTTAGAGTAGTATTTAAGTTAATATATGTATGATTTTTTTTAAATAAATTAATAGATCCAGAAAAAAAAAAGAGCATCATGCAATTGGCCCATAACATGATAATTATAATAAGTAATAATTAATAATGATGATGATACCCCTAATATGATAAACAGTTAAAAATTGTGAAAATGTATCTGCTGATTTACCGAGTTTCTCTATAGAATATTCCATGTCAAAATACTCCTCAAAGTAATCGAAAATGATCTTGGTGACATCTGCAGCATATTTAGCGGTTGAGATCTGCAAAGGCTGAGCATAGACCCGCAACTGTCGGGAGGAAAGAAAGAGATGAATAATGAAAATCCAGAGGTTTCAGTGTTCTGACTGTTAGGAAATATTCAGTAAATCCTGGATTCAGTAAAACAAACATTGAAAGAAATTGCTTACTGGTATTCCTCTTTTCGAGGTTCGCTCCAGAAATGTGAATTGGTGCACCGCAAAACATACCAGATAGGTGCTCATGATTACTGATTTTTTAAAGGAGGTTTTTGTCTTTCCATCTGATACTGTCTCTTTGCTCTGTGAAAGAAAGCCAAAAGATGCATTTAAAGGGATAGTTCACCTTAAAATGAAAATTATCCCCTCAAGCCATCCTAGGTGTACATGACTATCTTCTTTCTCACGAACACTATCAGATCCTGGCTTTTCCAAGCTTTATGATGGGCGTGATATTTTAAAGCCCAAAAAAGTGCATCCATCCATCACAAAAGTAATCCATACGGCTCCAGGGGTTAATAAAGGCCTTTTGAAGCTGAGCGGTGGGTGATTGTAAGAAACAATATCCATATTTAAAACTTTATAAACTATAATAACTAGCTTCCGGTAAATGGCTGTATGCATCGAGTTATGGCGAAACAGTGACCTGTGATGCGACGAATGACGTAGATGTAGAAGTATAGCGTAAGCTTAGACGCCTCTCGCGTTTCAAACAAATAGGGCTGGGCAACAAACTCAAGCTCCTCTTCTCTTATATCGAAATCCTCCAACATTTTTCTTTAAAAATTCTTGTTTAGACTTCCGCATTCATCAATACGTCATACATTGGGTCAGGGGTTACTGTTTCTCCATAACTCGATATGTACAGCTGTTTACCGGAAGCTAGTTATTATAGTTTATAAAGTATGTATATTTCTCTTACAAAAACCCATCACTTCGCTTCAGAAGGCCCCTGGAGCCGTATGGATTACTTTTATGATGGATGGATGCACTTTTTTGGGCTTAAAAATCTCACTCCCCCTTCACTGCCATTATAAAGCTTGGGATATTTTTAATATAACTCTGATTGTGTTCGTTTGAAAACCTATCGTCATATACACCTAGGATGGTTTAAGGGTGAGTACATATTTGGGTGAACTATCCCTTTAAGAGTAATACTAACCAAAACCATAAGGACAACCACACACTTGCACATAACACACTAGCAAACTGATGGTTCGATTCTTGGTTTAAAAGTTTAAACTCCACAAACTGTTTTGAAGACTTAAGCAGCAGGGGCAGCATACCTCCAAAGGCATGTTGGACAGCGCTTCATATGCACTGTCATGGGTGATGGAGATTGTGTAGGTGGCCTTTTTGTTGGGCTCATCAAAACAGGGAAAAGATTTACGAGCATCTGTGGGTTCATGGTCTGTTGCAGCAATTTTCCTGTAAAAGATCAGAATGGGGTTTATGAAGGTGGTTTACGTTTACCCCAGCAACAACGTGGGGAAAATCCAACCACATTTTCATTAACATCTAATCAAGTTTGTGAAATAAACTGAAATGGCTGAAATAAACTCACTGCCGGTTCTATGTGTGTGCAACAAAATAGATTTTAGTGGCTGTAGATCTCTCATTCTTGGCACCTTTCTGCTTTTGTTCCAAGAAATGAGGGTCCAGGTCAGCGCAGTTGTTAAAATTGCACACTATTCCCAAATCGGATAACATACCGTGACCCTACTTACAGCTTGGCAGTACTCAAGGACTGAAAATAAATGGCACGTGTAGCATTGTTAAATACTTAAAGGTAGGGTAGGCAAATTGTTTTATAAACACTTTTTGTTATACTGGTTGAAACTCTCTTCACATCCTGATAGCAATTATTAATAGAAGTTGTCTAAATATTAAAACATACATAAATCTTCTGTGGAAGTCTCAGGACCAAAAAATGTTTGTCCGATCATTGCATTCAAAGATTTATGTTTTTATATCAACTATCAATGCCGAAATGAATCTGCAGCAATTAGGTGGTACAAGTAAGAGCTGGAAGTTGTATATGTTCATTATTATTGCTTTGGACATGAGGTAGTTTAACGCTGTCTCTCGTCTTGTGACGCTTTGCAAACTCTGGCGTGTCTTTGGAGATGCTCTGAAGGGAGGGTGGGATCTTATGCTTTCAAAGCTTTCTTGCTTTTCCTAGCCGCTCCGAAATCGCCTACCGTTAACATTGTAATCTCATTGGGATTTGATATATCTCCCTCAGAGACTATAATTCAATTCTCTTTGGAGCAGAGCTCTCAAACCTTCTTATCCAAACCATGAGCTAAATTCAGACATTCAGAAGATTGCTCCCTGTCACAAATCAGAGGAGCTGAGATGTAACTGTGAGAAAATTGAGATAAATAAACTGGCAAGACATTTCTGGGACATGTTGTAATATGGTAAAAGGTCATTTGCATTAGTGAGATATCACTGTTGGTATCAGTTTTTCCGCTGATACATTAAAAAAAAAAAAAATCTGGTTAATATCTGAAATTATTGCAACAATAATAGGTCATATAGAGTTCAGAAAGATAACCTAGGGTCTACTAACCAAGCCACGTCACCTAAAGTTTAAGGTAACAAAGTTTTGTATTACAAGAGTGATGATGACAGTACTGATGAAAGGATTACCATTTGGTGTTGTTTCATGGCCCTGAAATGAGGAACTATAAAATCCTAATCTGAAAATAACCTATAACTAAATTGCATCATGTCATCTATTAAACTCTGTACAGAGTTGTAAAGTACTTGAATAACTGTATTTTAGCATAGTATGCAATTATTATTTTGTGGAATCCTTATAATTTCATTTAGACCTCCAAAATGCGAAATACATTTTTGCAGGTCATCACAAAGTAAATCGATCCTTGTTTTGTCCTGAGCTTACAAGTCAATCAAATTATGCAACAAACTGATCGTTTATAGCTAAAGATATCAATTTCAGTGTAAACTGTATTTGGAAATAACGCTGATCATTCAGCCTTGAGAAGAAACACTATAGCACTATATTATACTATAGCACAGTATTATATCTAAAGCAATGTGAATGAACAAATAACTACTGTTCAAAAATTTGTGGTCAGTATTTCTTTTCTTTTTTTTTTTTTTCAAAATTCAGCTTTGATCACAGGAATAAATTACATTTTGAACACGGTAAGATTTTTAATGTTTTTAAAAGAAGTTTCGTCTGCTCACCAAGGCTGCATTTATTTAATTAAAAATACAGTAAAAACAGTAATATTGTGAAATATTATTACAATTTACAATAACTGTTTTCTGTTTGAATATATTTTATAAAGTAATTTATTCCTGTGATCAAAGCTGAATTTTCAGCATTATTACTCCAGTCTTCAGTGTCACATGATCCTTCAGAAATCATTCTAATATGCTGATTTGCTGCTCAAGAAACATTTATGATTATTATCAATGTGGAAAACAGTTGTGTACTTTTTTTCAGGATTCCTTGATGAATAGAAAGTTCAAAAGAACAGCATTTATCTGAAATACAAAGCTTTTGTAACATTATACACTACCGTTCAAAAGTTTGGGTTCAGTAAGAATTTTTATTTTTATTTTTTTTAAAAAGAAATTAAAGAAATTAATACTTTTATTCAGCAAGGATGCATTAAATCAATCAAAAGTAACATTTATAATGTTACAAAAGATTATATTTCAAATAAATGCTGTTCTTTTGAACTTTCTGTTCATCATATAAATTCCAATAATATTTCACAATATTACTGTTTTTACTGTATTTTTGAATGCAACCTTGGTGAGCATAAGAGGCTTCTTTCAAAAACAATAAAAAAAGTACCACACTTTTGAACAGTAGGGTATATTTAAACATTTTTCACTTTCAGTAATGTATACATGTTTTATAATTCATTAAATTGTGACAATACACATACTTTCAAGTATAATTTTTCAGTACTTTTCATAACTCTGACCTGTGCATACTGACTAATTACACCACAAAAAATACATTTCTACAATATAGATGTTTTGATGCTTACTTGGTAACTCCATTCTCCTGATACGTGGTCCTGTAGAAACCAACCAGAGATCCATTGAGCCAGCCCTGGAAGTGAAGAGTGAGGATGTAGTGCTCTCCTGTTCCAGTGACGCTCAGCTGCTCGGCCGCCTCCACCACCACATACTCCTGCGGCGTGTACTGAAAGCATTCCTTCACCCTGACAGAGGTCAAGCCGGACGGGCCACTGCGCTGTAAAGTGGGCACCTCAGTGACAAAAGTCTCTCGGATGTGGAGCCACAGGTGCTGACTGGGCTGCGTCAGGGTCAGATGGATGGACACGCTCCCGGTGTAGATGTCCGTATTGAGGTTGGGCTCCAGATGCAGATCGTAATGGAACGGTACCATGTAGTCAGGTAAGCGGAAATTTTTCCATCCGCCGTTTGTGTTGTCGGATGCTTTGCAGGGACCCCGGTCAACCGGCGGTGTTGTGGGTGATGGTGTTGGAGTTGGTTTGGTTTCGTCTTCGGATGAGCAGGTCTTCTGGCTTAAGCCAACTCCGAGCCCCACGGCAACACCTGTCACGATGACAACAGCGCAGATGATAGCAGCATGCTTCCCACGGATTAAGTGCCGCTTTTCCTTCTTTTCAAACTCCAAACTTTCCATTGCGAGCCGTCAAACGCACACACAGAGTCAGAATGTGTACAAACACTCAAAGTTCATAAAGTCAGAACACTCTCTCCCTGTGAACCCCCCCACACACACTATCCTTACACTTCCTTTTGCCTCCTAAGAGAGAAAACAGCTGTGTCTGATTCCCAAATGTGTGGACATACGCAGTCCCACACTCACTCATGCAGGCCAGCCTCTGGGAGGCTCAGAGGTTAAAGCAGGAGTTAAGTTTCACCGCCCTCCTAAAAACTGCTCTGATGTCTGTAAGGTCACAGCCACGCGGTTGTCAATACATTCACACAGGGAAGTGATCTTAAGCATTAAATCTCACGCTGATAACAGTGATACACGGGGACAGGGGCTGAATTTGTACCACCCTTCAGTTAAACATAAATCAAAATATGTTAATCAGCAGTCAAAGAGGAATGATCGCAAACAAGCATCAGAGAGAGAAACGTGGGGGAGGGAGGCATAGGAAAACAAAGTAATGTGAAAAGAGTTATTATGAGGAGAGGAAGGGGCTTAAGGGAGTGAACTGGGGAATTTTACGAAGCTGGCGTGGTTTTAAGTGACTGAACATTATATCCAGGATTCAAAATTTTCAGACATTAAAGTCTACAGCAGGTATTATGCAGTGTTACTTTTACAAGTAATGCATTACAATATTGTGTTGCTTCCTAAAAAAAAAACTAATTGCGTTACTTAGTTATTTTTTATGGAAAGTAATGCGTTATGTTACTTTTTCTCATCTGGGCTGGGCTTGCTTGTTTGTTTTTTAAAAACAAAACAGTTACTCTGTTTTTGGCAAATGTAAAAGCCTTTTCACACCATAATTAAAATGAATAAGCCTCAGGCTGAAGGAAATGCAAAGTTCAGAAAGTTCAGCACCCTCAACAACAAAAAAAAAAAAAAAAACACAAATGTGATGTAAAGTCATTTTTGCTTATTAGTATGGTTGAATTGGATCATCGAACGTCAGCAGCAAAGTGAGAGTGGTTAATAAAGTGAGATTAAATACATAAAGTATATTTGTGTTATTTAACATTTAATTTGTGTAGGTTTGCATAATATTCTGAGATTGCATGTCTGTTTTTATTCATTTTGAGGAATACTGAATCTGTTTTTGTGCAAGTGAGATGAGTAAATGCATGTGCGCATTTAGTCTAGAACTACAATAACCATCATGTTCACACAGCGCACACAACACCTCTGTATTTACTCACAATTCCTCTCAACATGTGGACAGGAGAGCTGTCAGTTCATAAATGGGAAAACAAAGTAACTTACATTACTTATTTGATAAAGTAACTTTTCCTGTGAATTTAAAAGTAATGCGTTACTTTACTAGTTACTTAGAAAAGTCATCTGATTACGTAACTCGCATTACTTGTAATGCATTACCCCCAACATATGTGGTCCAACATCATACAATCAGAAGGGACTTATGTTGTGATCAGAGACCTTGAATAGAGGGATCTAAATACAGTCACTCCATGTTAGTGACTTTACGCAAAAACCCCATAAGCAAAGTTTAGATCACATGCCTGTTTTCTTCCCAAATGTAGTTTTATTTATTCATATTTGAAGACAATTGATTATAATATATGTTTGGTTTTAAAAACTCAGGTTAACATTCATACACGTATAGCAAGGAAAGTGTTTGTGTCCAAACTTTTTACTATGAAGGGCCAATAAATAAGACTTGATTGATGGCTGTGGGCCAAAAGTAAATGCTGCATTATGTCCCAACAGTATTATATTCAATTTTATATATATATTAAATTATTCAATTTTATTATATTCAATTTACATTTCTAAAAATCAAATTTTTATATTCTCTCTATTTCAATGCAAAATGATCTAACTTAAAATCTGGGCAAATGCTCAAGTTTTAAAAAAGGTCAGCACGGACTTCAACGACTTCAGTGGCACAGACGTGGATTCGAATCCGCCTTTTGCAGAGTTCGCATTTATTTTTAATAAAAATGAAAATAATGTTCTAAAAGTGGAAATAAACTGTAAACGAGTGTTTAATAATATTAAAAGTGTTTATTGTGTAGGATTAGGGGAAGGTGTAGAGAGGGTTTTTATTCTCCCAATAAGGCAGCATCCATTTAATAATTGTAATAAATATAATCATTTACACTCTATGTTATTATTGCATCCTGTTTATGTACAAAAATACTGAGGTGCAAATAGTATCTGTCAATATAAAGTATAGATAGCATCTAATTACTATTTACTCTTATTGCAAAGAACTGATACTTTTACATGGTAAACAGAATCTGTCGCTATTTTCACCTAGTGTAAATAGCATATTGCTAAGAAAATGCTGCTATTGTCACTTAGTGTAAATAGCATCTACAGCTATTTGCACTTACTGTAAATAGCACCTATCGCTATGAAAATATGCTATTTTCACTTAGTGCAAATAGCCAATGCCTAAAATCTGTCATCTAAGGGTATGTTTACACAACAACAATGTTACTAAAAATGGAAAGTTTTTTGCATTCAGATGAAAAGGTTGCCAAAATGTCTCCATTCACACGGATCCGTGAAAACGCTTAAAAAACACTGTATTATGCATGCCAGGCCAGTAGTTGGCAATGACACTTTGTAGAGAAAAATTGCGCGCCTATAGACTGAACACGTAATGCGCATAATGTCACAGTTTTCACAAATTTGCGTTTTTGTAGTTTACACAGAGACGGTAATGGTATCGTTTTTAAAAACGTGCATTGTGAAACCCATTTTCAAAAGTTTGCATTTTCAGGCCCCCAAAACTCCTTTGTTGTGTACAGCCAAAATGTTTTCCGTTTTAGTTGAAAACGGTGTTGTGTAAAACAGCCCCAAACTGGAATGACTTTTACGGCATGTCTTCATTGGACCCGCTTCAATGTAACATTCAAAAAGTGAACATTTCGTTAATTATGCTTTGGTAATATGAGCCAGATGTTACTAGTGATGACAATCAGGTGTGAGTTTCTACAAAACCATCACAAAAACTAAATATTGTAATCTTGGTGTTGTAGTGCTCAGGTAAAAAAAATCCACATACTTTTTCACCATGATTATGGTGTATATTTTACAGGATGAAATCAGATCTTGAACATTTATAGGAGGGCAATGATATGAAAGTCTTTGTTATAATCATAAAATCATTTGTTTTCAGTCTGTGAGATAACTTGACAGTAAATATGAAATAAGACAAACAATAATGCTGTAACATCTTTATATGGGAGTATCAATGATCTAAGAAAGACAGGAAGATTTTACAGCTATTAAGATGAATAATCTCACTGAATTTCATCACTCTTATTTGACCCAATATAAAGGTATTTCAGAAGAAATCAGGTCAGCAAAATTGTCACCCGAACACTGTTTAACAAAGATACTGTCTCAATTTGTTAATCAACAGCTACTAAGTTCACATAGATCTATAGAGCCATACATTACTTGATGTAATTACCAGTAATACTTTTTACCAGATAAATTCTTTACAATAAGAATGTGACTTTTATTAGGCTACTGATATGACTAGAGGTTCATGTGAGGGAACATCATTTTAACATACTTTTTAAAAGTACAATTTCAGTTCGTTTTTAAGTGTATTTTTTTAAAATAAACAAACGGCTTTTGTCATGACGAGTCTTTAGCTTAGAGCTGCCATCTGCTGGTCATGGCTGTGTAATACATGAAAGCAACCTTCCATTGAGGAAATATACAAGGTTATGGTCATGCATATGAAAAAAGAAACTTCCTGAAATTACACATTTGAATCTGTCAGGTGTGAATTGACATGGAAACATGAGGTGTTTGTCTTTTGTGGAGTGGATTTTCAGAAGCAATCAAAAAGTGTCTCTGTGGCAGGTTCTGTACTGCTATCCTGTCCCTTTTCATTTTGTCTCTGCTGGCTTTGGGGATTTTCATGACTCTCTTTGGAAGGGAGGGCTGTCCAGTCATGTTTCGAGGCAACAAAGAAGGTATAGCCTTGGATTGGAGCCTTTGGTTGGGTTTCCTCTGTGAATAGTCTGATTTTGCAACCGTTTGCTGTTGATCAGAGTTTTTGGAGTTTGCATATTCCGCCATTAACCCGACCACATTCAGACTGACAATGGCCTCTGATATCCCTGCCATGTTTTGTGCTCTGCATCGGTACTCCCCTGCATCTCTGTAGGATATTCCATTAAGACTGACTGCCGACCAACGGATTCCCACACGTGTAGACTCTTGTACATCTGCAGGTAGTGGGTATAAAAGTGAAGTGTTTATGTGATCAGACATTAAATCAACTGAATGAAGATGACACTGACTTACATGATTTATTAGCTTATAAACTGGTAAAACATTTGCCCCAATCTGCTTTGTAGGGTAATATTTAAACACAAAGGTTTACAAAACTAAGTGCACTACAGCTAAACAGTTAATAATTTTAAAGGTGCAGTAAGCGATTTCTGAGAAACACTGTTGATATTTAAAATCAACCCAAACAAACACACACCGTTGCTCCACCCCAAAATGCATGAACAAGCAATGCAAGAATGGATGTCTCTTTATCATAGCAGAAGCAAAGCAAAATAAAGTGAAGATGACGACCAAAAGACAAGGAAGTACAAAAAAATGAACATACAGTACACAAAAGTATATACAAGCAGGAGTTTGTAGCACACCAGTTCCAGAGAAACAATGACACTCAAAACTGTCCTGTTACCATAGCTAACATTAATTTCTCTAGCGAACTAACAAGCTGTGGACACTGAATGACTTGCCTGAGGTAAATGTTATGCTATGTGACATTGTTTACAAGTTCTTTTATTGACTTCTTTCCGTGGTTGAAACACTGATTGAGCATAACAGCATATCTTGGTTCTGAGAAACATAGCAAAACCAGTTATGTATGGAGCAGAAACAATGCAACCTCTGCGTTCGTTTTCAGGCCTTCACACTTAAGTCTCTCCAGCACTGGAAAGCTTTTCTAAGGCTGTACGTTTACACTGCAGGTAATTGTGGCCCAAATCTGATTTTTTTTGCCCACGTGACTCATATCTGTTTTCCCCATGACAGTGTACAAACTACATTTTCAATTCCGATTTGTGCCACTTCCATATGTGGTACTAAATCCAATACAGGTCAGATGTTTTGTAATGCGACCACATTCTGAACAGTCATCTCAGAATACATGTGATTCTTACATCACTCTAGATCAACATTCGTCACAATTCTGCGCTCATGGGAGTCTATTCAAAGATTTTACATACCCAACGTTATCAAGACAGTTGCGAAAGTTAATCAGCAGAAGGGCAGTGATGTGTCAGAACTCGTAAGTATTACAGAGACAGTTCTGTAATACAAGCAAAACATGAAGGCTCGTATCATAAAAGTTGCAAAACTCTGCTCTCTTTTGTCACATCATTGTCTTTATTTTTCATATTGCCTGCGCATAATTTCGCTGGCTTCTGTGGCAGATCACACTATAAATAAACGTGAAATTGCTTACTTTAAGGCCCCCCGTGTTTACTAATGTATAACAGCGCACTGTGTGTGTTGCCAAGTCTGCGATTTTCCCACAGAATTGGGTTACTTTTTCACTGCTGCCTTTTGTTGTTTTGCAACTCTGTGGGTTGAAACGACCGCACTAACGCAATATTTAAAGGGTTAGTTCACCCAAAAATGAAAATAATGTAATTTATTACTCACCCCCATGCCGTTCCACACCCGTAAGACCTTTGTTAATCTTTGGAACACAAATTTTTATTGAAACCCGATGACTCAGTGAGGCCTGCATAGCCAGCAATGACATTTCCTCTCTCAAGATCCATAAATGTACTAAAAACATATTTAAATCAGTTCATGTGAGTACAGTGGTTCAATATTAATATTATAAAGCAACGAGAATATTTTTTGTGCACCAAAAAAAACAAAATAACAACTTATATAGTGATGGCCGATTTCAAAACACTGATTCATGAAGCTTCGGAGCGTTATGAATCTTTTGTGTGAACAATGTGAACAGCTATACAGAAAAATCAGATGTGAATTGAGCATTAAGGCTCGCAGTGTGAAAGTAGCCTAATATTAACGTGGCTCCTAAAGCTCTCACCTGATCATAACTCTTCTTTTTCCAGTGATATTTCTCTGATCTTTTCTCTTTTGTAATGTCTCTCAGCCATCTCTCTTTCTACAGTCTTTAATCAAATCTCCCTCTTGCTCACTTTCTCCTCCCCCATCATGAATTGACACGCCCCCTACTGCTGATTGGCTACAAGTGTGTTGTGCTGCTCAGTACGATCCACTTCCAACAGCGTTTCTCAGAAATTGCTTACTGCACCTTTAAGTGTGACAAAGTTCTAAAGGTAACTTACAGCCAGAAAGTTTTCTGGGCAATCTTTCGGTGTCAAAGCTGCTGTGCATCTGTTTACAACAAGCTTAAAAATAAAGGAGAATATAGTTTAAAACTCTGAGATCACCAGTGAAATTACAGTAATTCTCTAATTTAACATCCCAAATTTTACAATGTCTCATTTGTTAACATTAGTTAATGCATTAACTAACATGAACTAGCAACAGCATCTATTAACCTTTGTTAATGTTAATTAAAATTTTTCATGTTAACTTTAGATCTTAAAGATGTATTAGTAAATGCTGAGATTAACTAAGATTAATAAATGCTGTAGAAGTTGTTCATTTCATGTTAACAAAGGTCAACTAATCAAACCTTACTGTAAAGTGTTACCAAATTTTTCATTAGATTCATATTTAATCAGCATAACAATGTACAAGAAGATACCTTGGTTATAAAGGTTGGATCTGGCAGATTTTATCCACATAATTGTGGGTGTCGGGTGTCCTGTTGCATCACAGCGAAGTAGGACATTGCTACCCAGTAAAGCTGTGATCTTTGTGGCAGAGGTCACCACGTAGGGCCTGCGGCAGCGAGTGAGCTCCACACTCTGAAAGGGAACTCCAGCGAGATCTGGCGGTTCACTGCAGGTCAGGAACCGATCCAACAGGACCAGAGAGGATTCTGGGGCTTTACTAATGTCAAGCAAGGTGGAAAGCCTACAGTCACACACCCAGGGGTTGTCCTGAAGACCTGTGAGAGGAATGAAATGGGCGAGAGAGGGTGATGTGATGACACATTGAGTCTTCAGACAGAGGTGTGCACTGATTACATAAACTGTTCTCTCCAGGCTAATCAGAGTACACGGCTTTGGTTTCCACTGGAGGAACGCAGTGAGCCATCAAAAAGCTGAAAACTCTCAGATCGCACTTAGATATCACATATGTGTTTGTGTACACCAGTCAGGTTGGCTAAATATTTAATTAACATAAGACATTAATGACTTAATTTGGTTTCACTGACTTTGGCCATGTCGGTGTGTGTGTGTGGAACAGTTTGTCTAGTATAGTTGTATGTGGGCCAATTAGGATGTGACTGGATTATTATGTGCTAAAAACTTTTTCCTATTTATTTTGGCTTACTGAATACAGTAGGTTCCAAACGTCAGAGACTTACTTGAAACTTGATCAATTTGGAAACCTTTTTCTGTGCCTCATATTGTCACCAATATTGTCGTCATGCAGATCACTGACGTAGATTATTTAGTTAACAGCAGTGTTGGGGAAAGATCCTTTTAAAAGTAATGCATTACAATATTGTGTTACTAAAAACATAACTAATTGCATTACTTTGTTACTTTTTATGAAAAGTAATGTGTCACATTGCTTTTGCGTTACTTTTTCTCACCTGGACTGGGCTTGCTTGTTTTTTATTTTTTTAATAACAACAAAAAAAGTTTTATTTTTGGCAAATGTTAAGGCCCTTTCGCACCAAAAGTGAAATGAATAAGCCTCAGGCTGAAGGAAATGCATATTTACTCCTGTACAATAGAGGGCGCAGCTCAAACAAACCTTTCAGCTGTGCTGCCATTCTGGATTAAAGAAGAATAAGATACAGGAGAAGGAAGTTCAACACTCTTATTTCTAAAGCTAATCTAAAGTAATTTTTGCTAATTAGTATGATTGAATTGGATCATTGAAGGTCAGCAGCAAAGACATTGGTTAATAAAGTGAGATCAAATACATAAAGTATATTTGTGTAATTTAATATAGTTAATTATTACAGGTTTGCGTACAATTCTGAGATTGCATTTTACTCTGTTTTTATTCATTTTGAGAAATGCTGAATGTTTTCGTTCGAGTGAGATGAGTAAATGCATGTTCACATTTAGTCTAGAACTACAATAACCATCATGTTTATCTCATCATTTTTTTCTCTCAACATGTGGACAGGAGAGCTGTCGGTCAATAAATGTGAAAAAGTAACTTGTGTTACTTATTTGATAACTTGATATTTTGTTGTAAATGGAAAAAAGTAACGTGTTACTATACTAGTTACTTGAAAAAATTAATCTGATTACTCGAGTTACTTGTTATGCGTTACCCCCAACACTGGTTATCAGTAACTTACAATTGCGTTCTTCATTTTAGTTATGATCCTACAGCTTAACAAATTATCTATAGTGTAGTGTCTTCTCTTTATGTTTCACCTAGAACCACTGAGCGCTGGCTTTGAGTGCTGTCACTGAACGGCCAGAGAGCAGTTAGATCATTAGGCAGGGTGCTCAGCTTGTTGCTCGAGAGGTCCAGATAAGTCACATTGCCAAGGTAACGCGCAGCCAGGGGTGGGATTCGTGCCAGGCGGTTATTGTGCAGTCCAAGTGTTCGGAGGCGGGGCACATCCCTGAGTCCCTCCCAGGGGAAGGTGGAGAGGAGGTTCCCGTCCAGTCGTAACTCATGAAGGGAAGACAGGTTTGTGAAACTCCTTGGATGTAGAACGGTGATGGAGTTATATGTCAGCCACAAATAAAGCAGCTCTGGCATGGCAGAGAAAGCGCCTCTAAAGATCCTGGAAACAGAGGTGCGCTCTAGACGAAACTTGACAGTATCACTTGGCAAATCAATTGGAATGGCAGTCAAGGCTGGGTTCTTACAGAGCACAGTTCTAGGAAAAACATAAAACAGAATATATAAATAGATTAATATTATATATAAACATTACGGTTAATAAATGTTATATATATATATATATATATATATATATGTGTGTGTGTGTGTGGTCAAAATATTCCCTACATTGTGGGGATGAAATGTCTCCACAAGGATAGTAAAACCTGAATTTTTTGACATTGCAGGGACTGCAGCAACAACCTGTTCATACTTAGTATCCCAACACTGAAAATTTGCAAAAACATAGTATAATGCTATGATATCTTATCTTA
Source organism: Hypophthalmichthys nobilis (assembly GCA_037950665.1). Lineage (NCBI taxonomy): Eukaryota > Metazoa > Chordata > Actinopteri > Cypriniformes > Xenocyprididae > Hypophthalmichthys > Hypophthalmichthys nobilis. The sequence goes on along the minus strand of CM075477.1, from coordinate 29,518,203 downwards.
TATCACAATATAAGATACATTGATAAGATAAATTGGCCTTTATACACTCTAACAAATATATAAAAATAGGGCTCAATGTACTGTGTTAATATGAAATAATTTTCTGTATTGATTTTTCAGAGGTGTTTTATCAGTATATTGAATTTTGTTGTGTTTTAGGGTTGAAGGAAATGTCTGTAACCTTAACAGGAAATGTACTGGTAATTTTCTTTATCCATTTTTCTATGCTTTTTTTCTGACAGTGTATACTACACATATTCCCTCTACAAATACAAAGTTCTGTCATGAAACTTTAGATGGCACAGGCTAATAGGTCCTTAACTCAATTTGCTTGTAATCACATCATTATCTATAGGACATAGCTGATTAATTTCCTGCTGTAGCAGTAGCCAATGAGCTTGCGTGCTCAATCTTCAAATACATGGGTAGCATTTGCCTTAGCAGTGCAGCGCGCTTTCAGAAACCCTCCCCCTTCCCCAGCTCCACCTGTATAGATCTGCTACAGGTAATTCATGTACGCTATATTGTAAAGCAGCAGCATGTCTTACTTGCTCTCAGCAGCGTGTCGTGTATGTAGCATAGCATAGCAGAGTTGTCATGACAGAACTATGAATACATCTGTCTCTCCTAGATTTCATTCCTGGCACATTGCAAGAAACTAGTAACAAGACAACAACAGAGTGAAGGAGAAAGTGTGAGGATGGAAGAATCCAGGATCAAAGACTTGACCGGGCAAAAAAGATTACAGAAAAACCTATTTGACTGTACCTGAGTCCTTTGGAATCACTGCGATCATGAAGCACACAGGTGCACAGAGACGGGCATGATGGACTCTGAGCGCAGACCACCAATGCCAAGCACAAAGTGAGGTCTGCATATAGAGCTGGATGCATCGCTCTAAGTATCTCATACATTACTGTCCCAGGAAAGAAGTGCCACTCTCTGTCTGAGCAGGAGTGTGACATTCCCAAACACTGTCGTAGATTAAGACAAAGACTAAAAGGATTAGTTCAGATTACTCTGGAGCAGATCAACACCTATAGTCAGTGTAGTAAAGAGAAACATTCCCTGATACTGATGCGTTACAATAATAAATCAAATGGAAGATGAATTCAATTAAATTGAAATAACGTGTTTTCTAATTTAATGGTCAATATAATGCCAATATCTATTGTACAGGGTGACCGATATAATGCTTGCTAGCAAATTGGATATAGCCTGAGCAAAATTCCAATAGAGTTTCTAAGTGATACGAAATTCACAATGCAAAGTTTATAAATCTATCACTTGACTGAAATTTGATCAATTTCTGTTCCATCTTTAATTACAATGTTTTCTCTTGCGAATGGAAGCACAGTGGAAACATTTAATTTGGCCTGTAGCTATATGGGTGCTTTTGGAACACTGGCCCTGTCCCAAATAGCACCCTAAACACTTGCGGTCTTCCTACGAGTCTGTACTTTCATGACATAATGCCGCTTTGCCTGTCGGGAAGGAGTCTGCTGTGGAGCAAAAGTGCACATAGAGGGTGCATATCGACAGCAAAGGGGGCGCTCTCGAGCACCCTTCTGAAACCTAAAATGACAAATGAGACACACTGTGGTCTCATGAACTTAACTGAAGTGTGCCATTTGGGACAGGGCCAATACTTCATAAAGCATTTGAAAATCTTTTGTTTCAAATCATTGGTTCAGAGCTTGTTTCAAACTTGACAAGTCACATAATTTCACAAAATAGGGCTTTATGTCATCCTGCCTTGAGCATTGGTTTTGAATAGGAATGCACTGAAATTTCGGCCGCCAAAAATTAAAGGTGCAGTAAGCGATTTCTGAGAAACACTGTTGAAAGTGGATCGCACCAAGTACCAAAACATGTAGCCAATCAGCAGTAAGGGGTGTGAGGCGGGGAGGTGCCTGTGTTTTGGTGATTTCAAATATCAACAGAATTTCTCAGAAATTGCTTACTGCACCTTTAATGGCATTTTCGTTTTTTGGCCAAAAGAGAACAAAGCCGCCCCGCCCGGTCGCCCGGGGGTAAAATCCGCATTTTTGGCAGGGCTCCCCTGGTAAAATTCGCATTCCAGGGGATAAATATCATGTTATTTGAGGTCGCTTCAACCCGCAGACATGAAAAACAACCCGCGGCAACAGTGTTAAAGTAGCCCAATTCCGAAAACCGCAGACTTGGCAACACTGGCCCCGCCCCTCCATGTTCAACGATCTGGTTCTCGCGCAGCATGTTTTGTAACTTTGCAAGTGGCTCTGCTTCCGAAGATGCACGACTTCGAAGCGACTGCTCAATGTTCCGGTCCTTGTGTGTGTTTTATTTAAATTTAATTAAAAAGTCTAATAAGAATACAATTATACAAAAAACTAATTTAAAATAAAAATGAATAATTATATATATATATATATATATATATATATATAAAAAGAAGTCATTTTTGGTTTCAGTTTTCGGCCAAGTGCATCCAGAATTTTCAGTTTCGGCCCAAAATGTTCATTTTGGTTGCGCATCCCTAGTTTCGAAACATTTCAAAATTCCAATGGTTCACCACTAGAGGGCGGTACTTTGTTGAACCCATGAACAAGTGTATTACAAAAGAATATTTAATTGCTTAATTGATCTAATATCCCAAGCCTTGCCTAATAACACAAAACAAGCACTACACATTAATAAAATAACACAAATTTTACATAACTATGATATTTAATGGTGTTCAATTATTTGTTAAAAAAAACATAGATTTTACTTTATGAAAACATTTGCGTAAAAGGTGGCATTATACATGACCCATTATTATATAGGCCTATGACATGTCATTGAGTTTTTGTTGCATGTACACCGTTTTGACCAGCAGATGCCGCTAGCCTTATATGGTGTTTCAAACAATTCAAAACAGTAAATTATTTTGCTAAACAATTGGTTCAGTTAATTATTTGTTTCACTCATCACTACCTGTAGCTAGGAGGTTTTTTTTTTAACGTTTTAAAGTTCACGTTTTCTCTAGATCCAGAGCTGGGTTTCTCTTGCTATTCAAGAGTGGAGCGGGAAATAGATAAACCTGTAGTGGAACTCCGGGGCGTGATTACAGCGCTGGGTCTCTGTTGCTCCGCTCCACTCATATACAGAACTCCAGTCCGGTATTCGTTCTACCTTGCTTAGTGATTCCTGTAATGTTTTGCTTCTTGTAGAACTATTTTAGTTGTGGGAGAAGAAATAAGCGAACTAACTTTCCAGTGATATGTAGTCAATAATTGTGGCTGCGACAAGGTAAAATAAATAGATAAATAAATACTCCATTTTGCAATGATGCACAAGGTGGTGTCGGAGTCCCTCCCTCTGATCTCAGATGACTGCAGCGGTAGTCAGCAGCAGCTCTCTCTCTCTCTCTCTCTCTCTCTCTGACCGACAGCAGTAGAAGCATGGCGGCGGTGGAGACACGGGAGTGCGAGACGGAAGGCTGCTGCAGCGAAGCTAAGCTCCAGTGTCCCACCTGCATCAAACTCGGAATTCAAGGCTCATACTTTTGCTCTCAGGTGAAGCTCTGACACTTTGATTTAAGAAACAAGCGAAGCTCTCGGGTTTTGTAGCGCATGTCACGCTGCCGGCCTACAGGACAGAGCTCAGCATTAGCTAGCTAGCTGTCTTACACCACAAACGGGCACTTTAACCCTTGCTTTGAGCTTTGACGTTTGCATTAAAGTTTTGTGCATGGTGATTTTCAGGATGACATATTTGTCTGAGATTGTTAAGCCCTAACACGGAATGAAAATGTACATTTGCGAGCTGTTTCTCTGCTCAGCGTGCTTTAAATGACTTCAGCTCAACGTGGCCCGCTTGCTGTCCAGTTGCTAAATCAATTCACCAACCCTTTAGTTTTTGCATTTCTAATCTTTAAAGTCATTTGACAACATGATGTATAAATTTGTGCAAAGGGTGTGTAGATTTAACCCTGCCTCTCTTAATTATCGTGTGATTTGCTGGACACTCCTTGCCTAGGCTATGATTCAAATCCTATTGAGCTGCTACATGGCCATGTTGGTCAAAAATGCTGTCTAGGTTAATTTTTTTTTTTTGAGGCAAACCTAAGAGTGCCCATCAAAGTGAGCTGTCTATTTAAACAGCATTTTGGACATATGTTTGTTTTAAGGCATGTGCTCAAAAAATGCTGTATAGGTGGACAGCTCATTATTTTGAGTCATATCTTTTGACTCCAGATCTGCTATCTTGCTTAAGGTGTTGAGAGGCTGATATTATGACAGTGTGTTGCCAAGCCCAATATATCTGATTTGACTTTTCCATTCCATTTGATTCAAACATTCACCTCTGCAGTGCTATAATTCACCCTTATGTCATTCTAAGACTGTATGTACACACTTGTTTGTTTTTTCTTAATGCACTCAGCTGGGTTCAATGTTGTTTGGGCTCCATTTTTCAGAATAACCTCTTTCATGTTCCACTGAATAAAGAAAGTCCGGTTTGGAACAACCTGAGGATGAGTTAGTGATGACAGAATTTTAATTTTTGTAACGCTCTCCCTCCCTGTAATAAAATGGAGAAGTGCATAGCTTTGTCATGTATTATAGGATTTTTTCATCCACTTTTTTTCTAATCGCGCTAAAGTACATGATTTAACTTGCCTGTAACCATAGTATGTTAGTAGCTGTACACAATGTAACGGTACAGTTAGATTTTTTTTGACATGCTTCATGTTTTGTTCTATTGATTTGATTAAAGACTTTGAAATTACTTGATGAGCACAGTTTACTGTGTTGATGTACTTCATATTCAAACAGGAAGCTGGACATATTCTAAAAAGCCTTTACATTAAAACAAGGACTATGATTTATTTATTGCAAGCTTAATTTTTGGACAAAAATGTGGATATTCTTGTTGTATTTATTGCAAGATCATCACTCATCATAATATTTTATCGTTTCTTGAGAGAGAATGTTAAATATTAAATGCTATAATTGTGCTAAAATGCTATAAGATTTCTTTTAATTGTCTCTTATGCTCACCAAGGCTGCATTTAATTAATCAAAAATATAGTAATATTGCAAAATATTACAATTTAAATGAAACAATTAAATTTCATTTATTGTATGAAAATGTAGACTATTCTTATAGTAATGTATATTCCAGTCTTCATTGTCACGCTCCTTCAGAAATCATTCTAATATGCCAAATTGGCGCTCAAGAAACATTTCTTATCAATGTTGAAAACAATTGTGCTGCTTAATATTTTTGTGGAAACATACATTTTTTTTGCTCAGGATTATTTGATAAATAGAAAATTCAAAAGAGCAGCATTTTTTAAACATGAATGTCTTTACTGTCACTTTTGGTCAATTTAATGCATCTCTGATATATATATATATATATATATGTATATATATATGTATATGTATATATATATGTATATATATATATATATATGTATATATATAAATATACACACACACAGGTTCAAAGAATAAAGAAAAATCTTACTGAACCTAAACTACTCAAAATTGTAGTAAAATTTTGTGCACTAGCAAATAGATGCATCAAAGTGAACAGAAATTTCATTTTTGAGGGTCTTTAATAAGTGAAATAACTTCTGTTCTTGTATGTTTTCAGGAATGTTTCAAAGGCAGCTGGGCCACCCACAAACTGCTCCACAAAAAAGCAAGTATGTGTGTTTTATTCACTCTGACTGTTGAGTGATGTTCAATTCTGCATTTGTATGCTCTATTCAAATCATGTCTTGCATAATGCCATCATTAATATCTGACATTTTATTTGTAGAGGAGGACAAAGTAAAAGATGAGGGGAAGAACTGTGTGGAGAAAGAAATCAACACAGACCCATGGCCTGGGTACAGATACACTGGTAAACTGCGACCCCACTATCCACTGGTAAGGACGCAGCACGCTCTAGAGCAGGGGTACTCAAGTTCGGAGGCCAAGAGGGCCGCATTTTAACCACAAGAAATGCAAAGGGCCACAAATTATAACTTGGATCGTAAGACTTTTATTTAGGCCTACTTAAGACTATTTTAGTAAAAAAGTATTTACTAAAAGTGCAGTTTATTATCTAGCCAAGTCCTTACTAGTACTTTAATGGTTGTTCCAGTTAAAGTGTCACTGAACATGAAAAATCACATTTAAAAAAAAAAGGATTAATAGCTTGTCTTGCTGTATTCTTAATGTACAAATGCATAGAAAAACAAGAACTGATGAAAAGAAGTCCTTATTCATATGAAATGTCTGCATTGTTTTCACAAGTAATTTCAGGTCTGGCTGATGAGACAGTTTGTCAGTAACACGAAAACATTGCTCTTTTTATACTCCATTGCACCTTTTTAACACTTTTTATAGCGCCTATTTATACTCAGGGTCGCTCAAAGGTTTTATTATTTGTATTATTATTACCTACCTTTTAATTTGGTCAGAATCCAAAAATCTTTTTTTTGTTTTTTTTTGTTTGTTCAGTCACAGTCTCATGAATTCTCTAATTATAACCAACGTTGTAAACATGATAAATAAGATATTCTCCTTTAGCTCAATGATGTGACGACAGATCTGTAATGGGAGCGCTCTCTGCTTGCTTTCTGTTTATAACACATTGACATTAAGAATAAAAGTTTTGTTTTTCATGCTGCTAAGAGGACTATCGGCAACTTACACACTGCAAAGTTTGAGGAAAGTCAACTGCATTACATGATGGAAAAATAAGGTTACTTCGTTTTTTACTTGCGCGCACAGTCTCGAGCCTTTGATAGCGTTCACGAACACAAGTGCTCGACACATGCGCACTAGAGAGATTCATGATTGTCTAGTCTTTTTCGCTCAAATAGTTACAATAAAATGTCTTTGTACTCGTTTAAAATAGAGTTGCTGGTATCTTTTAAACCCCTCACGGCCGGCTTTTGTGTTTGTTGTTACTCTTCTTCTGTCTTCTCCGTTTCTTTTCAGACTGAAACAACAGCCCGTTTCAGTGCTGGCACCTTGTGGACAAACTAAATTAGTGCAAAAACTATTCAGTGCGCGTGTGCAAATTGCCTTCAGTCTATATTGTTCTTTGCGGTTAGAAAAACTGTGCTGTGCGCGTACACAATGTGCGTTCTCTGCTAATGATTACAGCGTCACGCGCACTGTAAGCCTAACCTAGTGTACATGTAAAAAAACGAAGTAATATTCAGACTAATTTTGAACGCAAATTATAATAAAAATACATTTATATGTAGCATGGTGCGGGCCACAAATTTAATGCTGACGGGCCGCCTGTTGAGTACGCCTGCTCTAGAGGGACATGATGACAGACAGCATCAAAATTACAGCACACACATACATTACTATAGAACGGAACAAAAAAAAAATTCTTGGTTATTTTCAGACTCCCATGCGGCTTGTTCCTAGCAACATCCAGAGACCAGACTATGCAGATCATCCTTTGGGTAAGATTGCAAAACCCATCACACATAAAACCTCATTTAGTAAATTATGCACCACAATACTCAAATTGGCTTCTCTCACCTGGACTAGCTTTCTTGAGTCATTGCACTACTCTGACAGGCTGCTCTGTTCGAGTACGCCTGTATGAAGTTTAAACTTTTAACCTTTGCAATGGGGCACTGATATACAAGCTTTTAAACTAATGGTCTCCATTCTCATCAGCTGAAGTGTTTGATTTTTAAAGTGTTTGCTGCAATAGTGCATCTCTGCTGACCACATTAAATCACTGTTTATTGTACATACACATCTAGATGTGCAGGAATAACCTCTGTTTACTGGAAACTCTAACTGTGTTTTTTGTTTGGTATTTCATTGGTGTATCATTACGATGAGTGTAATGAACTCAGTCGTATATTTGTGATTAGGAAAGGAGACAATGAGCCCAAATGCAGTTATATTGTGAAATTTGTTGTTATTGACTTGTTTTTTAAAAGTGTTTTCTATTCTAATGTTTTGTATTTCCAAATAATTTAAAATGTAATTTATTCCTGTGATGGAGGGTGAAAATTCAGCTTTGCCATCACCCCACTCTTCAGTCACATGATCCTTAAGCAATCTTTCTAATATGCCGGTTTGTTGCTCAAGAAATATTTCTTCTTTTTATCATATGTGAATACTGATGTATGTTTTTCAGGGTTCTTTGTTGAACAAAGTTAAAAAGAACAGCATTTATTTGAGATAATCTTATGTAACCTAAATTGTTACTTATGATCAATTTAATGCATTCCCAAACTTTTGAACAGTAGTGTATAATGGTAGGGGTGTGATGAGACGGTTAGCTCACGAGACGAGGCACAAGATTGATTTTTACACAGTATTTTTAAGAAATCCTCAATGAAGAAATACATAACTAGAAATATAATCTGCAGGTGCATTTGAAATGTTTTAACTAATTATCTTGTAATGAATGTCAATTCAGTTCTGTTTTCCAAGTATGAATTATCATATGCAGTAAAAGACAACAATACTCAAGCACTGTAAAAGGTTTTGCCACAAACTCAACTGACTCTCCTGTATGAATTCATATAAAAGACCTTATAACTGTACATGATTTATGAGCTTCTGCAACTTTTGACCTCCTAACTGAACTCCTTTCCACAAGTTGATCACAGAAATATAAACAGTATAAATAAAAATAATCAGCACAGTTTTCTTAGTCTTAAGTGCAACCATAATCAAAGTACTCTCTCAATACTCAAAGTGCAAATAGAGGCCAAATGTTTCTTCAAGCATGATACAGAGCTGAGAGATGGTTACAACTACACAGCCCAGCCTAAGATAGCTTTCATAATAGGAGATATTTGCATGCATCAGGGAGCCGCTTTCAAAATGCGGTTTAAATGCGCACTCGTGTTTTATTTTCGTGATCGTGCGTACTCTGTGTATAGGGAGCGGCGGTGCTGAGCACGCATTCTACAAGATCAGACATTTGTCAGACACTTAGGCTCTGTTGTGCAACGAATCCTCCGCCACGGTCTTGTCAGTCATCTCGCCACTAACTCTCATCACGTGATCAGTGAACTCTGATTCCTGCTGCACTACGAACAATGCTGCAGCTTGTGTTCGATAAGCTGGATGGGATTGAAGCAACCATTATCCAACTAAATTAAATGTTTTTTATTTCTATAAAATGCAAATCAACAGTCGAGGCGTAATGTAAATCACAAGACAGCTTTTCAGCTTGACGAGAAATCGTCAAATTTTTAATCTCGTGGCACAAGATCTCGTCACACCCCTAATAAATTGCATGGGTTTTTAAAAAAGATATGTTATCACTAACCTTCTAGTTACTGTGCTAGTGTCTGAGAACCGAAGATAAAACATGAAGTTCTTAGTAAAGATGTTGTTTTATTTATCTGCAGACCCCACTCTGATATTTTTATTAAATGCAGTGAAACTCAGACGTGTCCTTCAAACAATGATAGACAGTACACGTCTTAAAGTACGAATTATGATCACACATTTTTTCTTCTAGTATAGATGCATCTCTCATGAATCACTGTGTATTGTGAATAAATGCTCATTTGTCCCTCATTAACGGATGCTGCAGAGTCTTCCCGTAAGTAACCATTATGGTGGTGATTAGTTGGCATTAGGCTCCTATAGTTACAGCCTCTCATTCCTCTGTTATTAGCTCATCCTTGAGTCTCCGACCCCCGGCTTTCAAACAGTAGAATAGTAATGTATTGAAAACGCCTGAATGTCTTCAAAAGCATCCCATGGTTAGGTCAGGAGTGTGTGCACATTTGCAAATGTACATTCAATAGCACTTCTTTGTGAGAGAGTGTGTGATGGTCTTGAAGTCACTCTATACACATTACCATTTATTTCCGTGTGTGTGTGTGTTTGGGGGTGGGCTGCTGCAGTGTGTGTCTGAAGCTCTTCTCTTGCTCTCTGCAGCTGCAGAGGTTGGGTTGTTGGCAGGTATGAAGCCCCGCCGCTTCCCATGTGTGTCCAGCCAGTGCTGTCCTCTTGTTTTAATAGTATTACAGGGAGCGGTTTGCTCCGCAGTGGGTGTGTGAGTGTATTTTTGTGAGAGAAAGTGTCTGTTTAGTAGCATGGCTCTGTTTGTTTCTGCATGGCTGATATCGTTACTCAGCTGGGACTAGAGGTGGGCGATATGACCAGATGTATTGTTTTTTAATGAGAAGTCAATGAAAAATGGTACATCTAGCCTACTTGTTTGCGTTGCATCCCTTGATACTTGTGTTAGACACATCCTGCTCTCTCTTTTCGCATTACTACTACTTAAGGGCTTTTCACGCTTGAACCTTGAGCCATTGTAAACCCTGGTAAAGGAATCCTGGGCTTTCATGCTTCACGTTTCACACTGTTCATAATTTTCCCGGGGTTAACAATTAATCCTGGGAATTTATTAAGGCTGCCCCTGACCAAAGATTTTTCTAGTCGACTAGTAGTGGTTCATTTAAAGGGTTAGTTCACCCAAAAATGAAAATTGTTATTAATTACTCACCCTCATGTCGTTCCACACCCGTAAGACCTTTGTTCATCTTTAGAACACACATTAAGATATTTTTCATGAAATCCGAGAGCTCTCTTACCTCCGATAGACTGAAATGTTATCACTTTCAAGGCCCAGAAATGTAGTAAAGACATTGTTAAAATAGGCCATGTGACTATAGTGATTCAACCTTGTTTGTGCGCAAAAAAAAACAAACAAAAATAATGATTTTATTCAACAATTTTTCTCTTCCCTGTCAGTCTCCTGAGCTGTTCACATTGCAAACACTTCCAGGTTCTACGTAAGAACGCCTGCACTTTGGAATGATATATTACATTTATCTATATGTCCAAAAATAATGGGGAATTTTAATTTGTTTCCATTGTTATCAGGAAAAAATGCAAGTGATCGCAGTGGTGTCTCCACGTCTTGCATGCTTCAGCTTCCACACTCCACACAAACACTTGGATATGTGCCTAATAATAGTGCACATTTATGTAGGTTAACGTTAAAGCGAGCAGCCATGTAAAGTTGCTACTATTTACGTGTTTCAATTGATAAGTCATATTTGAGGTCGATGGATGATTGGCGACATACTGTAATTACCACAACGACCTGCCATTTACGATCTGTCCCTCACAGACTGTCTGACTTCGCCTCAAGGGTTTTTTTTTTATAATATATATATATTCCTGCGACTAATTAACTAATACAATTTTTGGTTGACTAAGCCTCTTGTAGTCGACTAAAGTTTAGTGGACTTTTCGGACCGTAAAGGTGAGAATGAAATGCTCTCTTCAATCCAGTTGATGCGGTCGGCCGATTAATCGAGCCAATTTTTGGCATTTTTTTTTAATTAAAAAATCTGATGATGAAGGTCCTTGTCTTTGTCCGATTGTGCTGCAAATTAGGCCGATTAATAGGCAGGCGCATCTGCGAGCAGCTAAGCATTGTTGTGGCACACGTGACGCTGCCTCTTGTGGCAAGCAGATTGCCATTCCACCGGCATAAAGGCCCGGATATACTTCATTTTCCACATTCTGCTGCATCTTGTGCACAGTTGAGCGTGCGAGCCTTTCAAAGTATACAGCTTTGGCCGTGAGCACGGAAGACATGGCCAAACATATCGACCAAAAAAAACGGCATCATATATCGGCCATCGGCTGCCTTGATTTCTAAATATCGCATCGGCCAGAGAAAAACCCATATCGGTTGACCTCTACATGCAATTGGCTGTCTGTTGCCAAGCATCTAGCCGTAACACCACATCATTTCATAATGTACATGTTTGGTACCGCAATACTCAAGAGCAGGGTTTCATAAGCCCGGGTAAAACAGTGCTAACCCCGCTTCTAAACGTTTTTGAAATGTTCCTGTACCTGGGGTTAAAAGCAGTTCTTAGAAGGACAATAACCTGAGATTAAGCTCAGTGTGAAAAGCCCTATAAAGTTTCTTCGTCTCTATACAAACGGAATACAAAATCTCTATCTCTACCGCCACACGATATATAGTCATACCGCCCAGCCCCAGCAGGAACTGTCTGTGATTGCATCATTGCCAAACTGTCATGTCCTAGACCTCACTGGATCAGCAACCATATGTGTGTGTGTGTGTGCGTGTGTGTTTGTCTCTAAGAAGTGGTTATGTTGTCTTCATTAGCTCACTGGAGACTGTGCTGTTGAGATTCTGTTGTGGTGAAGGTCAGTAGGCAGAGCTAGTCAATATATTTGAGTGATAGTAAGATGCTTTTGTGGGTAGATGGGTATCAGTGTATTTTACTGCTCACCAATTCACAAATTCATCACGTCTTGCAGGGATGTCAGAATCAGAGCAGACCATGAAAGGGACGTCTCAGATTAAGATCCTCAACGCTGAAGAGATTGAGGGCATGAGAGTTGTCTGCAAGGTAAATCAACATTATAACTGCACAAATGATAACTATGCATGCAGAATAATAACTGTGAAATGTAACCGTTGAAGTTTTGGGTGGTGTTGTTAGAGTCGGGCATAAAGTACAAATAATAGCAGCCAAATAATAGAGAACAGGCATCCATATAGTTAATGAACTAGATTTAGTTTTGTGTTACACTTGAATGAATAGAATTACATTGTTTATGTGTGTAACATTATCCAGAATACAATTTGAGAAATCCTAGATTAGACATTTTTATTCTGTGAGTGGCGTCCCATAAGCTGATGAATATGTGATTCGTCATGCGTTTCAAATCAATTGCCTGTCTTGTAATGCGATGAATCAGTTTTAGTAAATCAGCTTGAAGCTTACTGAAATAAAAACAGGGATACTGATAGAACAAAAACAAATGTCTTGGATTTCATTAGGATGCATGGAGTGAAAAAGTTTTCTGCGTCTATTTAATCTCTAATTGCTCTGCTGCTGTTCGTTCTTCCTTGATTTCTTTTTTAATTAGTCATTTAAAAGGATAGCTCACCCAAAAATTTAAATTGTCATCGTTTACTTAGCCTCAAGTTGTTCTAACCCTGTATGAGTTTCTTTCTTCTGTCAAACACAAAAGAAGATAATTTGAAGAGTGTCCAAATAGTTTCTGGTTCCCATTGACTTCCATAGTATTTTTTTTTTCCATACTATGGAAGTCAGTGGGGACCAGCAGCTGTTTGGTTGCCCACATTCTTCAAAATATCTATCTTTTGTGTTGAACAGAACAAAGAAACTAATACAGGTTTAGAACAACTTGAGGGTGAGTAAATGAAAACAGAATTTTTATTTTTAGGTGAACTATCCCTTTAAGTGTAGGAGAACTACACTTGGTTCCACAAGATAAATTCACACATTTTATGCAAATCAGCTGAAAAATCGGCTAGTGTCAGTCTATCATGAGCAGAAGCACAAAGAAGAGGTTTGGATTGCTGACTATAAAGACTGTGTTTGTTTCCTCCTTCAGCTGGCTCGAGAAGTACTTGACATTGCTGCCATGATGGTGAAACCTGGAGTGACAACGGAGGAGATCGACCATGCGGTGCATTTGGTAGTACTTCACAATCTTTTCTCTCTTTCTATCTCTTTTAATATTACAAAGTAGTAAGTTTAAATACAGGATATCAAAGGGAAATGTGAAATTGCTGATGCATTCATGTGGAAAATTGTCTCTTTTACTAGCTCTAAAGCAGTGGTTCTTAACCTTTTTGACTCCAAGACCTCCTTTGTCCAAGACAACATTTAAAGGCCCTCCTATCTAAGCTGATATGCACGCCTGGTGCTTTTGTTGTAATAAAAATGAATAAAAAATAAGATCAAAAATAAGATGTCAATATTGTACATCTTTGTTTTAGTGTTTTTTTTTTTTAGCATTAACTATAATTAGTGTAATAGTTAATATAAATAAATGTAAATAAGACGTTTTGGGGTCCCCCTGAAAGTTCACCGAGGCCCCCTGGTGGGCCCCGGACAGCTGACTGAGAGCTACTGCTCTAAATGTCATGGTTCGTGCTGGACTACTTTTTGCTAGTTTCCTTCTAGAAAAAAAGTGCATAATTTTGACAATTATTTGACAATATGCTTAATGAATGCATGCAGCATTTTTTCTACTGGCCTGGTTGGGCCAGTGGTTCAAATTTTTACTTGCCCCGCCAAAATTTTCACTTGCCCCACAACAAAAAATTAATAAAGTGAAAGAAAAGAAAATGGGCGTATAAAATAAGCCTAGTTATTGTTTTTGTTGTTTTTGATACATGTAACATTAATAAATAGGGTTATGACACCAAAAGCTACTAGATTAACTCACTTAAATTTTGAATATTGTTAGACAAATAAACAGTAAGTAATAAAATAGTAACAAATAATCAAATTGAGTAATAGCAAAAATAAAACAACAGAACAAACAAAGAAACAAATGGTGCATTTCAAGTTTTTCATGTAGGTTTAAACAGGAGGTTTTCAGGTACAGAAATTGTAATCTAGTGTATAGCTAACTATAAAACTTTATTAAAGTTAATCAGTCAAGAGCAGTTACAGATGCATAAATAATGTTTTGAAATGTTGAAAATATAAGTTATTTGAAATTATTTTAAAAATGAAAAAACTTTAAACATGAAATTAAACCCGCCAGTAGGTGGCAGCACATCACTGTTAATGAGCGAGTCATTGAGATTCAACCGATTCATTCAAATGGCTGATTCATTCAGGGAGTGTTGCTCAGAGACGCAAAACAATTCTGTGGACTTTGGAGCTATTTTCGTAGGCGAAATAGAGCGAAACAGGCGATTTGGTGTCTAAAATGTAAGTCACTTGATATTAAGTTCTTGTTCAGTAAACTGTACGCTGTATAAAATCAATATCACATTTGTAATCGTGCTGATATTTGGAGAAAAACGGTGCTCTTTGTTTAATATTGGTTAACTATATTAAATTGTATAAAATGACCCTGTACATCTTTCATATTTTGCCCCTTATATTGAATTCTGGGGCATTCTAAAGGCATTTTAGTAGACTAAATCACGCAGCGAAAGTGTAAATTCTAAATATGCACGCCACATGTGCACAAGTCTAACCTACTAGACTACGTCACGTAGTGTATGCGTGCACTCAATGGGTGTTTTGTTTGGTTTTTGTGAAGTGAGGGACATACTCAATAATGTCAGATCGTTAAATCAACAATTACGATATCATAGACTATATATAACGCACACCCTACAGCACTGGCCCGATCGGGCAAGTGACCGTTCCGTCTACTGTCCCGAGCGTCGTTCACACTGGCCCCGGGCCATCGGGCATGGTTTGAGTAGTACAGCCTGTATGTCCATCTTGAGTGTTGACGCTAATGTGGTTT
The DNA here is from genome assembly GCA_037950665.1 of Hypophthalmichthys nobilis. Lineage (NCBI taxonomy): Eukaryota > Metazoa > Chordata > Actinopteri > Cypriniformes > Xenocyprididae > Hypophthalmichthys > Hypophthalmichthys nobilis. Next base: position 29,502,934 of record CM075477.1, on the reverse strand, counting down.
CTCTATGTTTACTGGTTAAGGCGTGTACAGCGAGGAACTGCTACCCCTCACCTCTGAACTACTACAACTTTCCCAAGTCCTGCTGCACCTCGGTCAATGAAGTCATCTGTCATGGGATACCTGACCGCCGTCTCCTTCAAGAGGGGGATATACTGAACAGTATGTATCAGCATGCATGTGCACACATAGTATATGCATGCATCTTACTTGCAAGATTTCACAGGAGATCTCATTTTTGCCTTCAAGAATGCTGTTTTTTAAATTATATTTCAGTTAGTCCAGATGTCAGCTACACATTTACTAGGCATTAGAGATCTGTGTGTGACTCTTTTTTTTTTCCTCCACATTTTCATCTTTCTGTGAATGCATTGGCAGTGTCCAGACTGATGTTTTTTCCTGCTGCATACTTCAGGTCCTGTACATAATAGAAAGTAAAAGAAAGAAATAACCACTAGGGTTGTGACTGAGAAAATTTTCCCACCGGTTAATCGACGTGTGACAACACCAGTAATACAGGCACCTCGCTTTAAAATTGATAATTCGAACTGGAAACGCTCTTCGCCAGTGGACATGCACTGTTATGAATGCCCGTGCGGCTATGCGCAGTTTACTTTCGCTTTCGAATTAGTGCCAATTTGGGGGCAGCATTGCTTGAATGGTGGGTTCATTATTATAATTATTATTATTATTAATGAAAAACACAACTAATCTTTTGCAGATTCCCTATTAGCACTGGGTTTAAATCCAAAATATTGCGCTAAATAGGCGCTTTTTTTTTTCGCTTTAGTTTGAGACCACATCTTCCGACATTGTCTTGTCAGTCAGCTCCTCACTCTCGTAATAAATTAAATCTGTCTCCTGCTGCTGATCTGTGCTGTGACTCTCGTTCGGTTCGCGCTGCATTGAGCAGACGCCTTAAGTTTTTAATTGTAGTGTCTGTTTTCTAACCGAACTATTATTATTTTTATTACTATAAAAAATCTAAACGACGGTGGGGGGTGGTTCAGCAGTGGGCAAGTGTGGCTAATACACATAACACCGCCAACACCGACAATCGCAGCAAGCCTAATAACCACTAACTTCTTTATTGCAGGCTGCATGCTTTGTTTTTGAACACCTTAATATAAATATAACAGGCTACAGTTCTGAGAACTGCTTCTGTTTACATTCAATGGCAATTTTACGCTAAACAGACCTTATACTGAAGGCAAGATCCTGACAGAATCTGCAGCCTCTTTTTGGCTTTTTTTTTTTTTTTGCACAGATTATGAAAATGTGGAAAATGGATTCCTCTATCAATTTAAGTACTACAATCATAGTCGTAGCTGAATGCATAATCAAATAATTTTGTGTCAGTTTGTGTATTTTTCTGCAGAGTTCATGCGGAAAAATATTCAGACTTAAGTTGAATTGCACTTCATGTTACATGCTCACTTGGCCAATCATATATTATTTTTTTCCCTACAGTCGATATAACGGTTTATCACAATGGTTACCATGGAGATCTGAATGAAACCTTTTTTGTGGGAGAAGTAGATGAGGGAGCCAAGAAATTGGTTCAGACCACTTATGAATGTCTTATGCAAGCCATCGACTCTGGTAAGGATGAAACTACATGCAAACAAGCACTAAACAATTCAACAGACCATATGTTATGTGAATTTGACATTGTATTCAGACTAGGTGATGTAGTGTACAGGATGTTTGTCTGATGTGATATACACTAATGATCTTTAGAGGGCAGACTTGCACAGCGGGATGTCTGTGGTGTGATCTGAGGTGGTTTGTTGCTGTCTTGTGTCTAGTAAAGCCTGGTATCCGGTATCGTGAGCTGGGGAACATCATCCAGAAACATGCGCAGGCAAATGGTTTCTCTGTGGTACGGAGCTACTGTGGTCACGGCATTCACAAACTGTTCCACACGGCACCAAACGTACCGCACTATGCCAGTGAGTAACATCTCATCAAGTTTGATGCAGTCTAAATGATACAAGCATTGCACACTGTGATGTAATCAAACCTGCAGAGATTACAAACACTCATAAAGCTTCTATGTATTTCTACAGAGAATAAAGCAGTTGGAGTGATGAAGCCTGGACATGTGTTTACTATTGAGCCCATGATCTGTGAAGGTAAAAAAAAAAAAGTTTAAAAAGTAAGGCTGTTAAAACGTGCAATTAATGAAGGGTTTTTTTTTTTAATTTGGTTGGCTAATTTACACTACTGTTCAAAAGTTTTGTGGTCAGTAAGGTTTTTTTTGCAATACATTAATATTTTTATTTAGCAAAGATGCATTAAATTGATCAAAAATGACATTTAAAGACTTGTTACAAAAGATTTCCATTTTAAATGCTGTTCTTTTGAGTTATATATAATAAACAATATTAAGCAGCACAACTGTTTTCAACATTGATAATAATAAGAAATGTTTTATGAGCACCAAATCAGCATATTAGAACGATTTCTGAAGGATCATGTGACACAGTGGTTGCTGAAATTTCAGCTTTGTCATCACAGGAATTAATTACATTATAAAATGTATTAAAATAGTTATTTTAAATTATATTATTTCACAATATTACTGTTTTAATGCATTTTGTTCAGGTAAATGCAGCCTCGGTGAGAATAAGGGACTTGGTAGATTATATGGTAGATTATAACATAACTCTTTCATTTTGTATACGTATAATCTTCTGTATCATGCAAGCAAATTGCTGAACCCGACAACTGAACAAGTTTTCTTTCCTTCAACATAATATTAACTATAAAAATAATGATACTAAATGTGAATAAATATTGTAATCGATGAATTATTAAAGAGTCTTTGCTCTGTGCAGGTGGATGGCAAGATGAGACGTGGCCAGATGGTTGGACGGCAGTCACTCGTGACGGCAAACGCTCAGCCCAGTTTGAGCACACGCTCCTTGTGACAGACACCGGCTGTGAGATCCTCACACGTCGCCTCGAGGATAATGGCCGTGCTCACTTCCTGTCCCAAATGTAGGATGGTGGGGTTATATCAGCCCTGTTCTGCAGTGGAGGATACAGCGGCTCCGCCCCATATCACCGATCAGCCAATCACATTGTGGTTCTCTGTTGGGCAGGAGATGATTGGCCATGTGGCCGTGTCAGTGGATTTGGGCAGGAGATGGAGATTTTATAACTTCTGAATGTGTCACCTGACAGTCACATTTAATCAGCTTGGATCTGAGAAAATTCAAAGGCACTGGCCTTTAACCTGGTTTCAGTGCCACCACACTCTGTCTACAAGGCAGAGGTATCCGTGTGATTGGTTTTGCGTGTACGCACCTGTGTGTTTTATGAGAGCGCGTCGGCTGTGTGAGGTTTGCTGTCTCAGTCTGCTTCAGTGTGTTTTGTATGCCTTGGCTCGTTGCAGTGTACCGGGTCTCTTTTGTAAGCCATTGTTGAGGTTTGAGATGCAGTGAGTGTATGTGATAAAACCCTGTGGAGTCTCTCCAAACCTTATCAAATCATGACTGATATATGACAACTCTTTACAGCTGAAAGAGTGCCTCGTAATGTTATTGAACATTGTACAAATGTTTTCCATGAACTTCTACCAGCGTTCATAAGGTTCAATTAAATCGATCCATTTTCAGTGAGAGTGTGTCTGTGAACACCTAGAGGAAACATTAGGTTAAGTACAATGGTGTAATTATGCTCTGTGATGGAGAGAGGATGGCCTTTCTGAATGTCCTCTCACTGCAGTCATCCTTAGTCAATGACGAGATGATTTTTGTTTGTCTTTGGTTGTTTAATGCCACTTAAAGAGCAAAAGTCTGAAAAGCAGTTGCAGGCCTCTGTCAGTTTGATGCATTTCATGGAATCAGTTTCAGTGTTTCAGTATTCAAGCTGAATTAAAGTATATTTTCTCCTTTATTTGGACTTGTTAGTTTTTTTTTAATGTACAACAAATGCCAAACTTCTAGCAATCATCACAATGGAATGCAATTTCAACAATGATTTATGAAAGCAGGTGAAAAGATCATCCAAGAAGTTCCTCTGTATTGAATTGTTGTTGCTTTTGGTGAAACAATTAAATTTCTTGCCATGCAGAACTGGAGTACCAGATTCAATCCATCATTTTACCTTTTAGAAATAGTTACAGTATGTTAAAGGAACACTTGACTTTTTTTGAAAATAGGCTCATTTTCCAACTCCCCTTGAGTTAAACAGTTGAGTTTTACCGTTTTCGAATCCATTCAGCCGATCTCCGGGTCTAGCGGTATCACTTTTAGCATAGCTTAGCATAGTTCATTGAATCTGAGTATAGTTCCTAGCCATATTGGCCTAGAAAATCGCAACTTTTAATTTTCCGTCGGTCTTAGTACACGATGTAGCTACAGAAAAGTCAAGTTTTAAATAGGAAAAATATCGAACCTTTGGTCATTTTTTTGAGCGAGATGCTATTGGTCTCATCAGATTCAATGAACTATGCTAAGCTATGCTTAAAGTGGTACCGCCAGACCCGGAGATCGGCTGAATGGATTCGAAAACGGTAAAACTCAACTGTTTAACTCTAGGGGAGTTGGAAAATGAGCCTATTTTCAAAAAAAGTGGAGTGTTCCTTTAAACTAGTATTAATTGTGTCTGCTGTAAGTCTGAGCAATCTATTCCCTTCTGTGTCAAACTGTGGCGTAGAAGTTAAGTGAAGATAATTTGATTCTCATTTGGATATATTCAGTATGCACCGAATGCTGTAAGATAGAATAAAAATGTTAGAACTTTCTGACAGTATTAACTTGAAATGCAGAAAAAGGTAAGAAATATACCACTCTCCAGTCTTCATGAGGTTAATAGCATGATTGATCTCCTCCAGATTCATTTTGTGCGTTATAAACTTGTCAAGCTTTATTTTGCCGGTCCTGTAGTCTTGAACCAGTTTTGGAATCCAGTCCTTGACCTTATAACTTTTTTCACATAAACAGAAATTAATACATGCACAATCATCTACTCTGAAAGCCATAGACAGCCTTAAAGGGCTAGTTCACCCAAAAATGAAATTTCTGTCATTAATTACTCACCCTCATGTCATTCCAAACCCGCAAGATCTTCGTTCATCTTCAGAACACAAATTAAGATATTTTTGATGAAATCCGAGAGGTTTTTTATCCCCCATAGAAAGCAACGAAATCACCACATTCAAGGTCCAGAGAAGTAGTAAAGACATTGTTAAAATAGTCAACATGACTACAGTGGTTCAAGGTTAATGACAAAAAAAGTATTCTTGTCGCTTCATAACATTAAGGTTGAACCACTGTAGTCATGTTGACTATTTTAATAATGTCTTTACTTACTACTCTGGACCTTGAATGTGGTGATTTTGTTGCTTTCTATGATGAAAACCTCTCGGATTTCATCAAAATATCTTAATTTGTGTTCTGAAGATGAACAAAGGTCTTACACATTTGGAACGACATGAGGGTGAGTAATTAATGACAGAAATTTCATTTTTGGGTGAACAAACTCTTTAACTGACAGTTGGTTTACCTCCTAATAGAGGTTTTCCCCAAACATGAGCTGAATTGATCGTACCGAAAACTCTGTATCAGTACCAACCAGAACACTCACACCCCAACCTTTGACATGACTCCAGTGCGCTCCTCTGAGGTCAAAGACGCATTAATTCACACACAGAAAGATTGCAAGTACTGAAAGCTTTTAAATGAGTAGTAATTACATGCACCTTGTCAGTGAGGTCTTACCATTACTTCAGTGTTGCCCACACACTCGAGTGAGAAGTCCACTCCTCCATTGGTCATTTCTGCCAGTACTTCAGCGATTGGTTTATTATATGCTTTTGGATTCAGAAAATCAGTGGCACCAAACACCTTTGCCTTCTCAAACTTCTGTTCATTAATATCCACAGCAAAGATGCGAGAGGCTCGGCGTTTTTAGTCAGATTTAAAAATGCATTAATTTCTTCGAACAAGATAAACCAAGTGGCATTTGTGAGTTATATATATATATATATATATATATATATAGGCTCCAGCCTCAGGCAAACGGCGGTGATTCCTCCGCTCCCTCACGGACAGCAGCTGCCCCTCCACAACCCAGGGGGCCGGCAGCAAGTTTTAAAATATAATGTTTACCATGGAGATCTGAATGAAACCTTTTTTTTTTTTTGTGGGTGAAGTAGATGAGGTAGCTAAGAGATTAGTTCAGACCACTTATGAATGCCATCGACTCCGGTGAGGATAGAATGAACTACATGCCACACCAATGTCCAAATATGGCACTGACATCTTGGAACCCGAGTCTGCGCAGTAGTGAGCATGAAGTGGAGCTGCGATATCAAGGATCCGCCCACACTCCCGCAGAATCGGTTAGTACAGTTTATTACAGAACAACTCATTATGTCGGTGTGAAATAAACAGTTATGGAAATGTAGAAGTTAAAGATAAAGCTCCAATCTCCTCCCGAAAATCCCGAAAAAAAGTCGGTGCTTCAGTGACTACTTCGCTCAGAGAAGCTGTCAGTCACAGCTGTCAATCATGACGTCACACCCCGTTTTTATAGCATCAAATAACTAACTAAAACCAAACTTATTTAAAAAATGAACACTTGAACTTACATTAGCATGATAAAAATACATACATAAAATAAAATACATAAAATACATAAAATGACAGAAACCATCTTTGGAAAAAATTATTTGAAGTGTAATTTGATTGTTTAGCTTGTCTCACGTCCCATTAGATTACACAGAGGGCGGGGATTATGAGCTATACTGTACCCAGCCACCTTGGGCGATCGAAACGCTTTGGCTTCACTTTTCAGGACTTGTGCGGCACACTTGACTTCAGCACACCTACACGTGATTTTCAAGCGATCCAGAAGAGCTTAATTAGCTGGCTCAGGTTTGTTTGATTAGGGTTGGAGCTCAACTCTGCAGGAAAGTTAGGGTTGCGTCTCAATCAGCTCTGTAGTTCAGTAGTCAGGGCACTGTCTTAGTCACAAAATCCTACCAGTGCACTGAAACGTTCACTCCCTAAAAAGTCTCACAATGCACTGTGAAATCCAGGGAGCATCAATGCTCATTATGTTCCCTTAACAGAAGTTCTGAAGCACGAAAGATAAATCAAGTGAGCCAACTCACTACACATGACACAAGATAGATGTTTTTTTTTTTTTAAATACAAACCATTCTTTAATTATCCTCCAGCATAAACATACATTGCTAGAAGGTAATGGAACATAATCTAGCTAACACTTATTTATGGCTGAAATGTTGCACGTATATGTAACAAGTAAAGTATTTATCATAATGTACTTTGAATATTAAAAAATAATGTCAGAAATATATCAGTTCTGCTGTTGTTCATTAATACCAGTAGTGATGTTGTACAGTGAGGACCTTGCATGTCTCCGGAAAGAGTCATCAGTGTCCCAATGTGTAGTGGTCCTTACGGTCCTTTCCAGTGCCCGCATTCGTGTAAATATACTGACTGATTCACAACCTAGGAAGTTAGGGAGCTGATTGAGTCACACCCTGAGTCCCCAGCAGCAGGGTTGAAGACCTCTCTGGTGTACACTACAGTACACATTTGTCTGATGTGATGTACACTAATGACCTTTAGAGGGCAGACCTGCACAGCAGGATAACTGTGTTGTGATCTGAGGTGGTTTGTTGCTGTCTTGTGTCTAGTGAAGCCTGGTATAGTAAGCTAGGGAACATCATCCAGAAATATGTGCAGGCTAATGGTTTCTCTGTGGTACGGAGCTACTGTGGTCACGCATTCACAAACTGTGAGTAACATCCTTTCATAAAGACACATTCTGAATGATACAAGCATTGCACAATCAATGTGATGTAATCAGACCTGCAGAGATTGCAAACACAAAACTGGTACTGTCCATGTTTTATTAATCTAGAAATGTCCTTATGTGGGGAAAAAGGGCTGACATGAGGACTGTGAGGTGTGGCAATACCAAAGCAAGTGTCTGTGATACAGTTCTTGTGGATTTTTGGCCTGGCATACTCATTCATGTCCATGAATATGTCAAAACAGTTGCATTTGACCACAAATTAATCACCAAAGTATCAAACGTGTCGGCTGTGTGAGGTTTGCTGTCTCAGTCTGCTTCGGTGTGTTTGTATGCCTGGCTCAGAACTGTGTTTGTTTGGTATAAACAATCTAAATCTTATCAAGTCATGATTGATATATGAAAACTCTTCAAAGCTGAAAGAGTGCCTTGTAATGTTATTGAACATTGTACAAATGTTTTTCATGAACTTCTTCCAGCATTCATAAGGTCCAATTAAATTGATCTTTGAGTGAGAGTGTCTGTGAACACCTAGAGGAAACATTAGGTTGAGTACAAATGACTTAATTATTTTCTCATCATTGCCACTTAAAGAGCAATGGTAAAGCCTGAAAAGCAGTTGCAGACTTGTTGGTTTGATGCAGCTCATTTCAGTGTTTCAGTTTGCAAGCTGAATTAAATTTTTCTTTTATTTTGGCCTATTTTAACTATTTAAAATGAAGGCTCAATCTCCGGCTATCATCACAAAGAAACTGAAATGAGTCATAAATTTGAGATAAAATTCAGCCCACAGACTGTAAAAAAATATGGACGACGCACCTCCACTCTCTTCCATTCTAGAAAAGTGAAGCCGCCAATGTCCCAACTTGGGATCCGATTCTGCGCAGTAGTGAACATGAAGTGGAGCCGTGCGCTATCAAGGACCCACCCACACTCCCGCAAAATAGTTTTGTACTTTTTATTGCAGAACAACTCGTTATATCGGTGTGAAATAAACAGTTATGGAAATGTAGAAGTTAAAGATAAAGCTCCAGTCTCCTCCCGAAAATCCCGAAAAAAGTCAGTTGGTGCCTCATTAGCTGTTTCCATCCACCTATTTTATGCCCATTTTGGGATATCGCATAAAAAAAAGCTGGATAGAAACACCAAGATGGGCATAAACTCTAAAAATGTGCATGAAAAACTTATGCGCTCAACTGGATAAACTTGGATACATTTTTTTATGTGATACAAAAAACATGCACGTAAACTACGATGGAAACACTTTTACCGAATAGGATACGCTTCAAAAAATACAGGTGCTGGTCATATAATTAGAATATCGTCAAAAAGTTGATTTATTTCACTAATTCCATTCAAAAAGTGAAACTTGTATATTATATTCATTCATTACACACAGACTGATATATTTCAAATGTTTATTTCTTTTAATTTTGATGATTATAACTGACAACTAAAGAAAATTCCAAATTCAGTATCTCAGAAAATTAGAATATTACTTAAGACCAATACAAAGAAAGGATTTTTAGAAATCTTGGCCAACTGAAAAGTATGAACATGAAAAGTATGAGCATGTACAGCACTCAATACTTAGTTAGCTCCTTTTGCCTGAATTACTGCAGCAATGCGGCGTGGCATGGAGTCGATCAGTCTGTGGCACTGCTCAGGTGTTATAAGAGCCCAGGTTGCTCTGATAGTGGCCTTCAGCTCTTCTGCATTGTTGGGTCTGGCATATCGCATCTTCCTCTTTACAATACCCCATAGATTTTCTATGGGGTTAAGGTCAGCGAGTTTGCTGGCCAATTAAGAACAGGGATACCATGGTCCTTAAACCAGGTACTGGTAGCTTTGGCACTGTGTGCAGGTGCCAAGTCCTGTTGGAAAATGAAATCTGCATCTCCATAAAGTTGGTCAGCAGCAGGAAGCATGAAGTGCTCTAAAACTTCCTGGTATACGGCCATGCTGACCTTGGACCTCAGAAAACACAGTGGACCAACACCAGCAGATGACATGGCACCCCAAACCATCACTGACTGTGGAAACTTTACACTGGACCTCAAGCAACGTGGATTGTGTGCCTCTCCTCTCTTCCTCCAGACTCTGGGACCCTGATTTCCAAAGGAAATGCAAAATTTACTTTCATCAGAGAACATAACTTTGGACCACTCAGCAGCAGTCCAGTCCTTTTTGTCTTTAGCCCAGGCGAGACGCTTCTGACGCTGTCTGTTGTTCAAGAGTGGCTTGACCCAAGGAATGCGACAGCTGAAACCCATGTCTTGCACACATCTGTGAGTAGTGGTTCTTGAAGCACTGACTCCAGCTGCAGTCCACTCTTTGTGAATCTCCCCCACATTTTTGAATGGGTTTGTTTCACAATCCTCTCCAGGGTGCGGTTATCCCTATTGCTTGTACACTTTTTTCTACCACATCTTTTCCTTCCCTTCACCTCTCTATTAATGTGCTTGGACACAGAGCTCTGTGAACAGCCAGCCTCTTTTGCAATGACCTTTTGTGTCTTGCCCTCCTTGTGCAAGGTGTCAATGGTCGTCTTTTGGACAACTGTCAAGTCAGCAGTCTTCCCCATGATTGTGTAGCCTAGAGAACTAGACTGAGAGACCATTTAAAGGCCTTTGCAGGTGTTTTGAGTTAATTAGCTGATTAGAGTGTGGCACCAGGTGTCTTCAATATCGAACCTTTTCACAATATTCTAATTTTCTGAGATACTGAATTTAGTATTTTCCTTAGTTGTCAGTTATAATCATCAAAATTAAAAGAAATAAACATTTGAAATATATCAGTCTGTGTGTAATGAATGAATATAATATACAAGTTTCACTTTTTGAATGGAATTAGTAAAATAAATCAACTTTTTGATGATATTCTAATTATATGACCAGCACCTGTACGTGACTTCGTGATGGGACGGCATAACTGGACCAACAAGCCGACCGGTCTTGTTGCACAGCATCTGACATGCTGTTTTGGTCATTCTGAAATGCCTGAGCAAAGTCTAATTGTTAAAGTGGTTCGGTTTAATTCTCTCCCAGAAGCTCCTCACACTATTGCATTCACAAACACCAGGCATCTGAAAGCAAGATAACATGACAGTGTGTATTGCGTTTCGTTTATGCGTTTTGAGGTGCAAATAATTTTATTATATATGAAAATGATTATATACAGTGGCTTCTGTGCCGCAACTTCCATTTTTCTTAGTGATATTTAGCGGCAGTGTATCAGGAAGTGACAATTCTTCGACTCACTGGATGGAAACAGTGCTCTATTCGCAAATGTTTGATGCGATATTCAAAATTAAATTTGCAACTTTGGATGGAAACATAGCTAGTGACTACTTCACTCAGAGAAGCTGTCAATCACAGCAACGTCACACCCCCGTTTTCATAGCATCAAATAACTAACTTAAACCAAATTCATTTTAAAAAACGAACACTTGAATTTACATCAGTGTGATAAAAACTACATAAAATGACAGAAACCATCTTCGGAAAAAAATTATTTGAAGTGTAATTGAATTGTTTAGTTTGTCTCAGGTCTCATTACATTACATGGAGAGGGCAGGGTTTATGACCTATACTGGGACCAACCACCTGGGGGCGATTGAGACACTTTGGCTTCACTTTTCAGGACTTGTGTGGCACGTTTGATTCAGCCAAAAGCAGCTGAAAAATATTTACTATATACTAATATACTATATACTATACTAATATTTACTATATACTATACTAATATTTTACTATTGAATTATTGCTGCTGCTTTTCACATCATTTAAAGCTGCAGTCCTGAAGTTTTGCCTCTTTGTCGCCATCTCTGTTTGCAACCTGCAATTGCAGTGATATGTGGAATTATCTTTACGTGCGTTGTGCATCTGCACGGCTCCTCAGCGCGTATGAATCTAATGTTTGCTGTCAGTCACCACACTGGTGTGGATATTATACTTCGGAATCACAGATTGTAGTCTTGAAGTATGACCAAAGTAAGAATTTTCACTGGAAAATGTCATCTGAACAAGTAAGTAACATGTCTGCCACTTTTGTTCTGACCAACTGAGGGGAAAAGCATTAGGCCTACGATAAATCGCGCTGCCAGTGATGATTAAATCTAACGATTGCTTAGCTCATATCGCATCAAACAGTACAAATTATTATTGTTATACTTTGTTATCAAATTGTTAATGTTAACATCAGCATTGCGTGACTATGTGTATTTAGTGTGTATTAGAGTTACCTGTAGATTTCAGTTTCTGTAGCCACTCCGCAGTCCGAAGTTTTTTGCTCTTGACCACGGCTGAATCTCCAGTTGTCACTGATGATTGTCATTTGGACCTTTCTGGATTACAATCCGCCACCCAAATGATAAGTTTAAAGTAAAAAAGGCTATAAATGATCCACTACCAGCAGCATCCTAAATGCATAGTCTAGCTGGGACTCCTTCCTTTCTGTTTACAGATGTGACGTAATGATGCAAAGACGAGCGGCTGCATGCTCGAATTTCCTGCGGAAATCCAGCAGTATCGATTTATTATAAAACATTATTACAAGCTTACCGCTGTGAATCAGGCTAAGGTAAGGAGATATTTTTGAACACTGGCTGGTTATGTACTTGCTCAAAAATTGATTTTGGATCATTTTTAACCAAAAAAACATTACGGGCTGCAGCTTTAACTTTTAGCCAGACAGAACTGGATAACAAGATTCATACCTTTAGTTTTATCTAAACCTTTCAGAAATAGTTTCAGTATGATAAACTGGCATTGAGCATGTCTGCATAAGGTCTGAGCAATCGATTTCCATCAGTTTGTCTTAAACATTTTTAAAAGAGTCTGGGAAAATGGTTTCTGCAAGTTGAGACTGAATTGACCACCCTAGTCAGACAGATCTGAAGAAATCATTTGAGAAAGACATGCTGTAAAGTATTTATCGTGTTTATCAGTGTTTGGATCAGTTTGGCAGGTTATGACTTCAAGCTCCAGCTGCAAATTTTTTTGGTGCTTCCCAACTTTCCCATGATGGTTATGTAAGCAAGACAAATGCTGGAGAGTCTGGCTCAGAGAAGAGAAATAAACTATTTTGACAGCATCATAAATTGGTTATACAAAACCATTTGAAATGATTTATATGCTTGTCTCTTTTTATTTGCCACAGATAAAATTTTTTGCAAAACTTCTCAGAACTATTTTGCCTTACAGATGAATATAACAGTTTTTGATGCTAAACATTAACGTTTACATGCACTTGTGACTCACTTCATAAAGCAGAGGGTGGGAAAACGCTATTAAAGAGAATCCTTAAAGCAGTTACTTGAAGCTGGTTACCCAACTTTTACTCAAATACCGCAAAGAGGGAGAAGAGAATAAAAGGAATAGAACTGTGGCCTAGAATATAATGGGTTGAAGAAGATTTGCTTCTCATTTGGATATATTCAGGATGGATCGAATGCTGTAAGATAGGAAACAAATGTTAGTACTTTAGTTTTTCCAATATTAACCTTAGACACAGAAAGATGAGATTGAAAATGTACCATTCTCCAGTCTTCATGAGGTTGATTGCATCGTTGACCTGCTCCAGACTCATGTTGTGTGTTATGAACTCGTCAAGCTTTATTTTGCCGGACATGTAGTCACGAACCAGTTTTGGAACAGAGTCCTTGCTTTTAAAACCTTTACATAAACAAAAATGAATGTACTGGATGCACTCAGGCATGTACTCAAGTTCCTTCTCTGAAAGTCAAAAAAGCATTAACTGACAGCTTGCTTACCACCAAACAGAGATCCTTTCCAAGTTTTTCCAGATATGAGCTGAATTGGTCGTGCAGAAAAGTCCTTCATATCAGTCCATCCAACCAGAACACTCACACCCCAACCTTTAACACACGACTCCAGTGCGCTCCGCTGAGGTCAAAGACGCATTAATTCACACACGGAAAGATTGCAAGTACTGAAAGCTTTTAAATGAGTAAGTAAACAAATGCACCTTTTCACATACTGTAGAGTACGTGACAGTGAGGTCTTACCATTACTTCAGTGTTGCCCACACACTCGAGTGAGAAGTCCACTCCTCCATTGGTCATTTCTGCCAGTACTTCAGCGATTGGTTTATTATATGCTTTTGGATTCAGAAAATCAGTGGCACCAAACACCTTTGCCTTCTCAAACTTCTGTTCATTAATATCCACAGCAAAGATGCGAGAGGCTCCGGCGTTTTTACAGCCCATGACTGCAGCCAGACCTACTGCACCCATTCCAAACACTGCACACACTGAGCCTGGTGTCACCTTCACACAAACACAAACAAATCACTGTTGTAATGCACCTTAACATTCATTTTATTATTCAAGACACAAAATTCACCCTTAAAAGTGTTAACATGACAATATATAACGTGATATCTGGACTTAGAGCTACCTATATTGTATTTATAGTGTTGTCTAGCAGATAAAGTGTTCACAGGCTTTGCTTTATGTAATTCTCCGGCATCTAAATCAGACACATATAAATGTCAGGAAACTCAATGTCACATGTCAATATTCATGGACCACTGGTTCTTAAGTTTAAGGAACACTGTTGTCTTTAATTTAAGAGGATAATCATTTGTTTTACTTGCTTTTTTACAGTTTCCCCTTCTAAATCCAGTGATTTTGCAGGATGTTTTGTCAATGCATATCCTCTATATAACAGTTCAGGTCTTCAAATCTAATTGGTAGAGGAGCAACTGTACTGTGTAACTATTTGACTTTGTAAAGTGTAATTAGTGTAATTTCTTTCTTATTTTAGAATGTAATAGTTTCTTTTGTGAAATGAGATGGCTTCGATGAAATATGCAGATGAAAAATTCGACCTTTGGAGGGCGCAGCCTTGGAAATGAGCCATTTATGAATGAGCCATTAAATTATTCACTTAACCAATTGCTTGAACGCACTGATTCATTCTGTAACACACTAAGATTAGCGAGCGCATAGAGGTTTGTGAGTTAAAGGTGCAGTATGTAATATTTCTGTCCGCTAGAGGTCGCTAGAGGCCTATTCAAAACAAAGGCGTAGCTTGATGACGGCAAGTTTGAGTGCAGAATCTTGGGACGTGGTCTTCACATCACAGCCGGTGGAATCAACTGGGATAGGACTGGGGCGGAAATCACGTTCATGGATGCGATTATTAACGTTACTGTAGTATGAAGCAGAGCAGGACCGAGTGTTGTGGGAGCTGAACGAGGCCGCTGGAGCGACTGCGCAACACACGCCTCACGAGCAGCGGGACTTTTATTATGACACAGTCGCCACAGTCCCTTGTCTATTAAAACATGTAATATATTAAAGCGTCTTTGGTGTTTCCATAGTTTTTATAAAATAAAACCGGAAACCGAGGGTAACGCGGGTATGACGCAATTGACAGGCGACTCCTCACACGTCCTGGAGCCTTGGTTAAAATTGCAATTTTCTCACGATTTACAAATAGTTGGAAACATTTGGGATATTGTAAGTACTCAAGTGAACAAAATATATAACACTGGCCTAGTGGTTTTTGGATATTTTACTGTAAAAATCTTACATATTGCACCTTTAATGAAATGCTAATAATTTATTAAATCATAAAAATGAAAATTATAATAAATAGATTTAAAATAAAACAATCAAAATAAAACACTTCCCTTAAAACACAAAAAATGAAATATATGTTTACTTACATGTCATGTGACATTAACAGACATCAGAGAACCTTGAATATGCTCTTGAATATGTTGTTAAATTATTGAAATACTAACTTAAAATATAAAGTAAATATTTTAATCTTGTGTTTAAAAAATCTAAGTTACTCATAGGGCTGTTAAATCAATTGTGATTAATCGCATCTAACAAAAGTTTGTGTTTACATAATATATATGTGTGTGTGTGTGTATATATATTATATTTATATATTTAAATATATATGTGTGTATGAGTATACACAGACACGCACGCACACACACAGACATATAATATATATAATATACACACACACACATATATATTATATAAACAATCGCGATTAATCGATTTTACAGCCATAGTTACTCATCAGTATTGACTTCAGTTGTATAAAATAAATATCTTATCAACACAGCTGACATTAACTTTTAATGTTTGTCTTTTAAAATGTTTTTTCTTGAAGTATGCTTTTGCTCTCTTTCTTTAAAGTGAATGGCCCTTGAATTCAGCATTTTGTTATATAAAGCAAAGACATTCAGTCAAGAGTGACTTAAGTGTCCAAATACTTCATGAATACACACAACATCTATACTCACCCCAGCTGTGTTGACAGCAGCTCCATAACCAGTAGCGATGCCACAGCCGAGCAGACACACACGGTCGAGTGGAGCATCATCATGAATCTTTGCCACAGCAATCTGGTTAATGACAGTGTACTCAGAGAAGGTACTGGTGCCCATGAACTGCAAGATGGGCTGACCACGACAAGTAAAACGTGTTGTGGGATCAGACATAATGTCGTAATTATTACTTGTCCTGCCAGAGAAAAAAATAGTATGTTTCCAAAAGCAAGAAATGAAATATAATGTGAAAAGTTTTTTTTTTTTTTCTCACCAGCTGCGGTCACACAGGTTTGTTTTTGGACACTTGCAGAATCTGCATTCTCCACACTGAGAGATGAAGAGTGGAATGACCTTATCACCTGTTCATCACAATACACAGATGTATGTAATTATTTATTTATTTATTTTACTTGCATAAAGGGTACATCTCAATCAGCTCCCTTAACAGCTAACAATTTTTGGCTCCCAAAATGTTATTTTTAAAGGTTTGTTTTTGGTTAGCCAGGAAAGTTTTCTTAATGGAAGTAGAACGTTATTCTAACATTCCCATAATGTTATTCCCAGAACGTTCTTTTTTTGAGGTTTGTTTTTGGTTAGCTAGGAAAATTTTCTTAACAGAATAGAACGTTAGTTTTTGGTTTGTAGAACATTATTCTAATGTTCTATTTACATTATTCTGAAGTTCCCAGAACGTTCTATTTTAAAGGTTTGTTTTTGGTTAGCCAGGAAAGTTTTCTTAACGGAAATAGAACATTAGTTTTTGGTTTGTAGAACGTTATTCTAACGTTCCAATAACGTTATTCTAACGTTCCCAGAACGTTCTTTTTGAAAGGTTTGTTTTTGGTTAGCCAGGAAAGTTTTCTTAACGGAAATAGAATGTTAGGTTTTGGTTTGTAGAACGTTATTCTAACGTTCCAATAACGTTATTCTAACGTTCCCAGAACGTTCTTTTTTAAAGGTTTGTTTTTGGTTAGCCAGGAAAGTTTTCTTAACTGAAATAGAATGTTAGGTTTTGGTTTGTGGAACGTTATTCTAATGTTCTATTAACAGTATTCTAAAGTTCCCAGAACATTCTTTTTTTAAGGTTTGTTTTTGGTTAGCCAGGAAAGTTTTCTTAACGGAAATAGAATGTTAGTTTTTGGTTTGTAGAACGTTATTCTAATGTTCTATTAACATTATTCTAAAGTTCCCAGAACATTCTTTATTTAAGGTTTTCTTAATGGAAAAGAATGTTGTTCTAACATTCTCAGAACGTTCCCCTAAACACTTTACTCCGATATCTACTCCGCTGTACCTCAGTATTCAGCCATCACACCCGTGACCCAGTAGCGGTATGGAAGATGGATGTATGGACGAAATCGATAAACGAATGTTAGTCGTTTGCTGTCAGTTGTGGAGGATATTCAGTGCCAACCTCCACTGTATGGGGGGGTTGTTATGATGTTTATGAGTGCACATGTATGTAAAAAAAAAATAAATAAAATAAAGGTGTGCACACCGCACAGATAAATGATTTATAATAAATACTGCAACATTCTGTAAAAAAAAATAGCCAATAGACAATTTCATGGTGATATTAAAGAAGAAATAAATACATGGATAAGCGTTGTTAAAATGTAGTTGTAGTTTGTGACCTGGTTTGAAATCAGTGACTCCAGGTCCAACACTCTCCACCACACCAGAGCCCTCGTGTCCCAGCACTGTGGGAAAACCGCGCTTGTCCTTCCCTTCAAACAGGTGGTAAAGGTCAGTGTGACACACACCTGTAGCTACAACCTTCAAGACGGGAAAACAACTTGTTAACCAATACCACAATAAGTTACCAATATCACAGTATTTAACCGATTCAACAACTTTCATGGAATATTTCCCACCTTAATCCTTATTTCTCCTTCTTGAGGTGGGGCGACTTCTATTTCCTCCATCATCAGGGGAGCATTGGCCTCCCAGGCAACGGCAGCCCGACATTTAATCACCTTTGGCACAAATAAGAGATTGGTTCAGCATGTTAGATATTTAATAGTTGACTACTGATGTTTATATAACTGCTGCACTTCAGCGTTTGCATGATCTACACTCAACTGTAGTTGGAGGTTGTCCAGCTGTTTGGCTTAAGCCAATGGAAACATGAAACATCTGTTTTTAGAGCCACAGATATCTGGGATTTCACAATCACAGATAAATATTAACTCAATGAAATTGCCAGAGCACTTTTTTGTAGTTTTAGCGTGGTTTACTAGTTTCCACTTGACAGAAATTGGCAGAATGACCAATAAAAAATATGAGAAAAAAAGTTGAATTCTTTTTGTAAAACATTTGAATTTTTTTTTTTTTTACATTTGTCACCTCAGTTTTACATGTGACATCTAAACCTCTCTCTCTATATAAAGAGATATAAAACCTCTTTATATATATTCTATAGTATTTATATACACAGTAAGTCTTTATATGTTGCATTATTATTAGCAATGCAGAAAGTCAATAGTGCATCGCAACAATAATATATACACAAGTTGTACATTGTACGTGCATTTGAAACAAGCATTGATCTTGCATTTTTTAGCCAGTTCTTGCAATGTTAGTTATACTGGATGACTTAAAGCATCTAAAACACTCTTATGAGAGTCTTATTAAAACTTTGGCATTAAATTGATCTGATAGAATCTTATTTGTTGAAGTATTTGCAATAATGTTCCTCATTAATTGGTCAATGGAAATGAGCTTAAAGGTATAAAGGGACTGAAGTCATATTAAAAATGCATTAACTGCTCTGCAGCACAAATGAAAAAAAACCAAAAGACAAGTTTACGAACCTTTCCTGCAGTGGCCATTTCCCAATGTAGTCGTATTGCTGAGATGAATGCAAAGAGAGACAGAGATTCTTTGGCACTGGTTTTTATACTCTGGATGAAGCAATTTCTCTCTCTCTCTCTTTCTCTCTCTCTTACTGAACTAAAATTAACTAACGTATACAGTTAACTCCAGAATTATTGACACCCTTGGTAAATATTAGCAAAGGTGGCTGTAAAAATAAATCTACATTGTTTATCCTTTTGATCTTTCATAAAAAAATTAATAAAATTCTAACCTTTCATTTGAAGTAGAACAATTAACGCATTATGAAATAAATGTTTTTCTCCAATGCATGTTGGCCACAATTATTGTCACCCCTAGAAATTCTTATGAGTAAAATATAGTATATTCCCATTCATATTTATGTTTTTTTAAGCACACCAGGGTGACTAGGAGCATGAAATTGTCCAGCCATGACTTCCTGTTCCACAGGAGTACAAATATGAGGAAACACAAAGGCCAAATTCCCATAATCATCCATCACAATGAGTAAAACCAAAGAATATAGTTTAAGATTGTTGAGCTCTAAAATAGAAAGTGGCTGTAAGAAAATAGCTAAAGCACTGAAAATCCCCATTTCCACCATCAGGGCAATAAAGTTCCAATCAACTAAAGATGTTACAAATCTGCCTGGAAGAGGACGTGTTTCTAAGCTCTCCTCCTAATGAGGAGGAGAGCTTGAGTGACCAAAGACTTGCCAAGGATCACAGCTGGAGAATTGCAGAGATTAGTTGAGTCTTGGGGTCAGAAAGCCTAGAAAAAAAAAAAAAAAAAAAAAAAAGAGATCAAACAGCACCTACATCACAAGTTGTTCGGGAGGGTTTCAATAAAATTCCTCCTCACTCTTCCAAAAACAAACTCCAGCATATTCAGTTGTCAGACAAGACTGAAACTTCAAAAGGGACCTTGTTTTATGGTCAGATGAAACTAAAAAAAGAGCTTTTTGGCAGCAAACCCACCAGATGGATTTGGTGCACACATGGATAAAAAGCGCCCCATGCCCACGGTTAAATATACTGCTGGATCTTTAATGTTGTGGGCCTATTTTTCTGCTGGAGGTCCTGAACATCTTGTTCAGATACATGGTATTATGGATTCTATCAAATACCAACAGATAAAAAAATCAAAACCTGACCGCTTCTGCTAGAAATTCAATAATGGGCCGTGGTTAGATCTTCCATCAGCACAATGATCCAAAACAAACATCAAAATCAACATGAAAATGGGTCACTGAGCACAAAATGAGGCTTCTGCCATGGCCGTCCCAGTCCCCTGACCTGAACCCTATAGAAAATGAGTTGGGTGCTTTTCAATTCATACATGCTTAAGTTCTAAAGATTTGTAATAAATATATCAGTAACCTCCTCCCTTCAAATTCAGGGCATCCCAAAAACAATGTGTACTATGCTTTTGGGAAACGTAGCCCTGTACGATTTGGTGGATTTCATTGGGAAAAAGCAATAATAACAAAAAGTTATTTTAAACCATGATAATTTTTATTATGATAACCCAGTTTTAAAGTTCCCTTACATTGCAGAAAGATGTGAAATATAAAAAACAATTCTTTCAATAAAGCAATTAATTAAATAAATTAATCAAAGTATTCCTCACAACCCACCACCAACCCAAAAATACAGCATTGTGGCATACAGTAAATGATATGTAGGTGAAATAAAGTTATGGCACAGAAGATGCAGATTAACACTGAACAGAATCAGATACATAAGAGCAAAGTTTTGGCATTGTGTCAGCAATTATGAATTGTAATATTACATACCTAATAAAGTACCAAAAATAATCATATTCACAAATGATTTTCAGGAATATGAAGTGATGTCATCTTGCAAAGATATTCACAGTTACATAAAGAGCAGCTTAGCTTTGCTTAAAAAGTTAGAGTTCATTCAATAATCTTTAAATGTAAGAAAAAAAAAAACATAAGTGCTATAAAAACAGATATTTCTGATCCTGAATATGGGTCATACAAAACATTCTATTGTAGCAAAACTTGCATTCTAAATATTTTATCCTTTGTTTTCATTGATACAGATATTGTAACATTGATTTTTTAAATTAACATGAGCAGATTAAAGTAAAATCAACTAATAAGAATACCAAATAGGAATATACAGTGCATAAAGAACTGTAGGTCTTTTCTCACAAGAGGTTTGGTTTTAATAAAGAGTCTTCCTCTGCTCAGACTTTTGGAGCATTTGATTTAATTCATCCTGTCAGAGGAAACCCAAAAATATCCCAGCAGCCCCAGAACATTCACATGCAGTAGTATTAACACATTCAAGTGAACACAGAAGGATTATTATTCCCTGGTATATTTCCAAAAGGGGAGAATGAGTAAGGTTGCCCCCTAGTGCAATTGTGGAGAATGCAGGATTGACATCTGGGCAAATAAGAGTAATACATTCAAAAAATGTACTATGGTCATTTTAATGACCATATAACTGGCATGTACAACTGTAATTAAAATCCCGTTATATTTATGCTCTTTATCCTGTACTTTACTTTAAAACTTATTATAATCAACATATCATTATGCACCTATTTTGTCTATTCAAATATTGAAGGGAAGCATGCTTTTCACAAATACCTTTCATAGAGAATGCACAGTTCTGGAGGAATTATCATTCCAGTAGTTAAATCAAATCCTCTGATTATCTTTAATAACTCACTCTCTTGAACATACCCACATAAAAAGAAGGCAAACGGCATATACAGTAGTATACGGTTCGGGTAATATGTTCAAGTGGCATTCACGTTTTGTAGAAAGAAGTCTCTTCTCTCTTTCACTGGCACAAATGCACCTTCATCTGTCAGTCCGTTACTTAACATCTGCTATTTCTGGATGTAAATGATAACGATGCATAGAGTTCCCACAAGGCCAAGGGCTTGGATACCAAGGAACCAGAGCAGCAACCAAAACACCAGCACGACCACAGGCTCCACGATCTTCTCTCCGAAGTAAAGCTGGGTGAAACCAAGACCCCTCAGACACTTATTGAGCTCCCCGAACAGAGTGCCCATCTTCTCACAGTCGTCCACCAATGGAGCCTCTGCCGCAGGTCCTTCTGCTGCCTGTGGCTCTGCTGTGGAGCCATCATGTGGTCTTTCTCTTCCCCTGAGGTCATTCTGAGAGCAAAGACAGAGTTTGAATAAATTATACAATGTTTTTAAGTTACACAAAGCAGAAAGTGGAAAATACTGTACAAGATGACACCACACAACCGTGCGTGAGAGTCTGTGGGAGTGTGTTTATATGTTTGTATGCACTCAAGCTATATATAGGCAGGCAGTAAACAAGTTGGTACACTTAGGTTTTATTATTTAGCTAAGGTAAGCTGAGATTGGTGAGTCTTAACAGATTAGAATGAATGCCTTAGGTTATACCTAATTAATGTGACAACATTGCAAAACAGCTATTCATAAAGCAGGCTGTGGAAAGCTGTTGATAAAGAAAGGGAGAGGCAGGGCAGTGTCTGAAGTTGCAGATAAAACCAACGGAATATTCCGCGATTTCCGAGTATAAAGTGAAAGAAAGGAAGATAAATACACTCGTGCTACTCTAAAAAATGTATTATGATGTTTAAATGCAAAATTAAAGAAAAGAAGACTTGCTAGAGCTGTATGAGATCTGACAGTCTTACCTGTTCGTGTGTGGGTCTGACAGCACGCTCGCGCTGGCAATGACACCCGCTTCGTTCTCGTGACCCGCATAAGACATCACGATGACGTACCGCCGCATCATGTACGATCTGATTAGTACTTGACATATTCCTAAAAACAGAATGATTAATGTTGACCTGAGATAGGGCCGAAGGGCTGAGAACCAGATGGCTGGCTGCTGGCGATACTTCCGGTCTTGGCTGTCAACAGAAGGTACATCCTGACGTCATGAGTCACGGCGCGGTCATAAAAAAAAGATTTATCATCCATAATATCGGGAATTATTGTATTATGTTTGTTATGGTTATAACCTTTATAATGAAAAAAAAAAAGAATGCATTAGACATTAATTATATATTCATTATGTAGATGTAATAGCCCTAAACAAAAACGTTTTCTTTCTTTTTTAAAAAGTAGTATAGTATAACTATTCATTAATAAATCCGCACTAGAAATATATACTGTTATTGAAGTGCACGGTGTGTCAAAAACCTAGCAAGCCAACTACGTAGACAAAATTTGGGGCGTCATTTTCGACCAGTCGGTTCTTTCGAACAGTTCATTTCAACGAACCGATTCAGCTGCCTTTTACGTCACACAAATGATCATATTTCGGTCTGTCATGTTCGAACCTCTCCAGTAAATTTATATTTCTGTTTATTACCGTTTCAGTTTTATTAACAGTTATGTTTATTGCAATTTCATTCAGTTTACTTCATAGCAGCGCTGATTCAGCTCATAAAAACAAGTCAACAAGAAGCTGCATTTAAATTAAACACTTCTAAAATACTACTATATATAATCTGTGATTCAATCATATTATATGAAAAAAAAAAAAAATCAACATCTCAAGTACATTTTATTATTTATACGTCCAAATGAGGCGCTTCTCCTTTCAAAGAGTTGGTGATTTGAGAACTGCGATTCGCGAACGTTCTACCAATTCATTATCAAGATCCGACTCAAAGGAATGATTCATTATCGCATCAGATAGCCAAATCGTGTTCGAATCCTTTTTGGTAGGCGTCTCTTTGAGTTTTGAGACACCGCCTGTGATTCGCTCCCAGCACTGTGTCAGCCAATCAGAGCGAAGCACTGAAGTGAAGCGTGAACGTCCCTTATGAGGCCTGTGAACGACTCACGTAAAATGGCGACGGCGGAGCCGGTGAGTCAATAAACTTCTCAAAGATTGTTTTACACTTTCCTGCCGTTTCACGCCAGGCTTCAAAACGCCATTCCTTTACAAATAGGTTTATACTTAATTTTAGGCTAAAGTAGCTTTTAAATTTCATCCTCTCTAAACTTTTAAAAAGTTTTTCTGCATGTTTGAATGGTATAGCTCAACAAGTTTGGCTGAAAGTTGACAAGGCTTGTTCCAGTCGCGTAAGGCACTTGATTACTTTTCCAGATGTCTGTTCGTCACTACTACCCTTTATGCATTTAGCCATCTTGTTTAAAAGGCAATTCTGGAAGAAAGCATGCCAGTCACAGCACAGCTGTCAAAAACTAAGACAGCGAATGAGGAAAGTGAAGTGATTTGTAGTGTAACGACACCATGCTGGATCAAACTGAAAGCTGTGTGAAACCACAGATGTGCGATTAAATTGCCGTGTTTCTAAACTGCTCACTTGAAAGACCCTCATGCTCACAGTAATGAATGACTGTAAACACGTATAGCTCTCACACACAGCTCACGTTAGATTAAATTCAAGTTAAGAAAAACTAACAGTGACTATAGTCCTCAGACTAACAGCAGATACAGCACAATCACATTAAACATTGGTCCCAGGTGTTGAGTCAGTTTTGTTCTCGATGCTTGTGTTAATTTAAATAAATGAAGAAAATAAAGGGACGTTGTTTAGAGTAAGTCCTTCAGTGGTGTGTGTGTGTGTGTGTCTTCACACTGGCTGCTCTGGTGTGAACTTAATCATATTAGGTCAAAACTAATCTTTAAAATTTTCCTGCCCAGGAAATAAACTCAAATTCCTGTAAGAGTGAAGAGGAGAACTCCGAAGAGACCAATCTGGAGATTGTCAGCCCTGAGAGCTACATCAAACACCCCCTACAGAACAGGCCAGTGAATGAATGAATAATGAATAACACAATGTTATTTTCCAATAAAACACTAGTTTCTAAATATATATTTTTAGTTTTTATTATACACACTACAAGTCAAAAGTTTGGAATTGGTAAGATTTTTAATGTTTTTGAAAGAAGTTTCGTCTGCTCACCAAGGTTGCATTTATTTAATTAAAAGTACATTAAAAACAGTAATATTGTGAAATATTATTACAATTTAAATAACTGTTTTCTGTTTGAATATATTTTATAAAGTAATTTTATTCCTGTGATCAAAGCTGAATTTTCAGCATCATTACTCCAGTCTTCAGTGTCACATGATCCTTCAGAAATCATTCTAATATGCTGATCTGCTGCTCAAGAAACATTTATGATTATTAATAATGTTGAAAACAGTTGTGTACTTTTTTTTTTTTTCAGGATTCCTTGATGAATAGAAAGTTCAAAAGAACAGCATTTATCTGAAATATAATCTTTTGTAACATTATAAATGTCTTTTGATCGATTTAATGCATCCTTGCTGAATAAAAGTATTAATTTCTTTTCAAAAAAATAAAATAAATTCTTACTGACCCCAAACTTTTGAACGGTAGTGTATAATGTTACAAAAGCTTTGTATTTCAGATAAATGCTGTTCTTCTGAACTTTCTATTCATCAAGGAATCCTGAAAAAAAAAGTACACAACTGTTTTCAACATTGATAATAATCATAAATGTTTCTTGAGCAGCAAATCAGCATATTAGAATGATTTCTGAAGGATCATGTGACACTGAAGACTGGAGTAATGATGCTGAAAATTCAGCTTTGATCACAGGAATAAATTACTTTATTAAATATATTCAAACAGAAAACAGTTATTTTAAATTGTAATAATATTTCACAATATTACTGTTTTTACTGTATTTTTAATTAAATAAATGCAGCCTTGGTGAGCAGACGAAACTTCTTTTAAAAACATTAAAAATCTTACCGTGTCCAAACTTTTGACTGGTAGTGTACAAATGACATATTTCATATCTATAATTGTATACCTTAAGAGTGTTCTTTAGATTTCAAGATTTTGTAAAAATGTAGATGTTATTTTTGTTTTTCCCCTAAAGATGGTCTTTATGGTTCTTCAAAAATGACAAGAGCAAAACATGGCAGGCCAACCTCAGACTGATCTCCAAATTTGACACAGTAGAGGATTTTTGGGCGTAAGACTTTTTTTTTTTTTGTTTTTAAAGCAAGAGATAAGCATACATTTCACTTTTTCTTTTCTTTTCCCCCCAAATTACTTGACCAGTTTAATTGAGTTTATGAATCTCTTCTTTATAGGCTTTACAACCACATTCAGCTCTCCAGTAATTTGATGTCAGGATGTGACTACTCTCTTTTCAAGGTAGGATTTCCTCATAACTGCTGTGTAATTTAAGGGATAATTCACCCAAAAATGAAAATTTTATCATCATCAGCTTTAAATTAAAGCTGTGTGAAATTTTACCCAATATTATTCCCACATTATCATGATTTCAGGAACTAACTGACCCTTTGTTAAGCCGCACAAAAATATTACTGACCAGTCATACTGGGCATCTGCTGTCATCTGCCGTATTATCTGATGAGCTGTTGTTTTTTTATAGCTTAAGTCAATAGGTTGTTTGCACATGACATCATTGCTGCACGCGAAATGCGGCTGGAGGGCAAGGAGTAATTTTTCTATATAGGAATTCTATCACAAACTCAAAATTCCTATGCTCAAATATATCAAACCGAGAAACCAAAATAAGCTTTTACGTTTACGTAACTTATATCGTTTTTTAACTTTAAAAGTTGTCACCTTTTATAGCGTTTTGCGTCTGCTGATACTGAAATGAATATGGATACCTACTTACCTTTTTTGTTTTTGACTTGGTTAAATAATTACATTCTCCATGCTATCGTTTGCAGGGAAGAGAAGCTATTATATCCCATTGCGATCATTTAGTGTTTTCACTTCAGTTTTGTAAAATTCCGTTTACAATGTTGATCTGGTTACCGTGAAAACTGTCACGCGCTGCTGCTTCAGCCATCATATGGTAGAAAATGTCCAAATAAAAAAAAAATTGTACATCAAGCTGACAGAAGTCGACCCATTTCTTTGTTGGAAGGGTGTAAATGTAACTAGTTTTAATGTTTTCTTTGTAAATATTCACTTTCCCATATGACCACGGAGGAGAATCGGAGGGGCATTCAGCGGACAGACACCGACACACTGTATTTTTTATTTTTTTGTATTTATTTCAGCAAATGACAACCAAAATCAAACCAATAGAAGCTTGTGAACAGTTTTGAAGTGGCTGCGTACAAGTTATGCTCATTCACAAGCCGAGTGAGAGTCATACTAGCAAATGTAATGTTAATTATTAAACCAGACAAAACACACTTTCAAAAACACTCAGCTGTGATTATTTTATTGAGTGATAGGGAGTGGGTTTAATAAGTGACTATACGGCGTCTCCACGTCACCACCTCAACCTGCTTCCATTAGTGTGTTTTTACACGTAGAAAAGGCGAAAATTGTATTACACCGTCCAGTTTTTTCCCTGAACGATGATGTGAGCTCCTGTTGCAATTCTCGATTCAGCATAAATGACCTACAATGGCGACATTTTCCACAATCACGACAGAAAATCAGAAATACTGCCTTGAACGTCACTAGTATAAAGGCAGCGCAATATAAACAAACCAAACTAGAACTGAACACGGTGTGACTGCAGCTTCACATTCACTATATCTACCTCCTCGATGGCAGTCAAGTCTTTCAGTTAAGTAGAAAAGTCGCTCCTCTTCATAACATGAGGTTCACGTCCAAAATATGTTGTGATTTTCTGTTTATATCTTTCTAAACCTGCACAGTACGGACTTTTCCCCATCTCTTCCATTTTAATTTTCACTGCTTGCCCTCCACATTAATTTCGTGCGTCACCAGAACCACGTGATTGCAAACAACCTATTGGAGATTTGTGTTTGGATTGACTTTACAAAAGCGATCCAAAAATATAATAGTGAAATCGAAAAAAAATGTTAAGCATTTTATTCTGTGCAAGTTGATGTTGCTTATTAATTATCATTAATTTTACATAGACATGCTTTGACATACACTCACATACTTTGTCAGGTTTTACCTTTTTATGAGCACATGTACATTGTTGTTCTATTCATGGAGATCTCCAGTGGAATGTAACCAAGGAG